>ML681998.1:36941836-37003313 GCA_007922195.1 Podocnemis expansa | reverse complement strand
TCACTTATGCTCACAAGTTTGTGGTCTCATACAAATCTCATAACAACGCAGAATTGGATATGCCAGGTTGTGTTCTCACAATATGTTTATCCTAAACATATCATTAAAATATAATTAGTCCTAGTTTTTCTTTTTCCCCTAGTGTCTTTTTCATGTGCTATAAGAGATTAACCCCCACCCCTAGAGGCTGTCCATTTTATTGCCAAATGACAACAGAAGCCATTGTATGAAAACTCTTGTGCTGCAGGTTAATCATTTGAAATCAACAGTGCTTCAGCTGGTACACAATTGGTCACAACAATAAATAAAAATGAGTCTGAAACATGTCCCTGGATGCTAACATCCCCAACTTCAGAAAAAAATCAAGCTCCAGAGACAAACCTTGTGGCAGCCTGTAGGATAGACTTAAAGGCGATCCCTTAACTGAAGTTCCTCAAACTCTGAGAACTTACATATCCTGTCCAAATTTCATGTCTCTCACTGGTCTCTAATAAAAAATGCACTCTTTGCTTCACTCTTAATTAGATCAGTCAGACTAATCTTTAATGCCTTATCTGAATGGCATTATGTTTGCATCCCATTCTGCAAGCATGCCACTGAAGATTGGTCTTTAGGATTTAAACTATTGAACATGACAGCACAGCATCATCATCCCTGATTTGATTGCTATCTTTTTGTCTAGAGTGCTGCAGGCTCATTCATGCCTTTGATGCAATGCAATTAACAAAGTGGTTGCCGTGGTGAAAAAGATAATGATTGGTCTATTTTTCTGTATCTTTAGAAGAACAGTTATTCTGATCTATTTTTTGAGAGACTTGTTTTGGTTTTTTCCCCCCCTAACACAAAGAAAGAGACATTCCCCACCCCCAAGCAAGGTAAACACAGTCACAACATTTATTATAAAGAATTACTGCCTCCATTTTGCTTACCAGAAAACAAGACAAATTTTTTCATATCTGTGCAAATGCACTGCTATCAACAGAGGCAGGCACATGAGTAATGAAATGTGACCCAGTGTCCCTGCTAAAAATCCAGTCTCCTCTGTATTGCAGTCTCTTAAGTTTAAGACCAAATTCTTCTGGCTGTTTTTTGTTTGTTTGTTTGTTTGTTTGTTTGTTTGTTTGTTTGTTCACAATGACACATGTGAAGTGAATGATATTGCCAAATTTATACCAGTTTGACGGATGGCAAACAGGACCCTTAGTGCCCAGTTTTCCTCTCACTTACACCAGTATGAGCCAGGAATAACTTCACAAACATGTGATGCTCTACTGGTGTAAAAGCCAGTGAATGTGAGTGAGGAAGAATCAGACTCCAGGTTTAAAATGCACTCACCCTCTTGCGTTCCCATGTGAGCAAAATGTGTGTCTCTCTCTCTCTCTGCAAAGTGATTTCAAAATCACAACAGAATTAACGCCCCCTAATTCGAACAGAAATAAATTCAAACTGAAGCCAAGTTCCCAAAAGTAAATCATACTTGACATTATTTTATAGATGTATTATAGTGGTGTCCAGTTGTCCAATCAGGGGTCAAGGTCGCAGAGTGCTAAATCCTGTACGTGCAAGACAATCTCTTACCCAAACAGCTTAGAGTTTTACCTTATGATCTGAGAACAAGTGTATATCTCAAACAAATACGGGGAAAGGAGGGGACAGGACAAAGCGAGAGAAAAACTATCATGTTTAGTACCATAGGGAGGAGTCACAGCACACCTGCTACTTAGCCATTGCTGGCTGTTTTGTAGGCATCAGAGGAATGATGGGTTTTAAAGGAGGATAATGGGATGCCTTTACAGTTTATTTCAGGGAGTGCCTCCCATGCATGATGGACTGCTGGGGAGAAAGGTGAAGGAGCTGGATTAATAGGCAATGAAGGCTGGAATGCTTGGCACAGCTGTGGCAAGAGTTGATGGCTCAATAACTAAAAAATTACCAGTAAATCAAGAAAAGTTTAAAGTAAATAAGCTTTAAAGTGCTGCTTGCTCATGTATGGCTGCCATCCAGTGCTCTTCCCCTCATACCCCACTTCATACTCCAGGAAGAATTACCATTGCTATGTGAGGTTATTCACAAAGAATGAAATTCATCCATCATGATAGGAGCCACAGACACAAATTCTGCTGTTCAGTGTCGGCAGTGGCTGCAGAGAGGATATTCAATGTGTCTTTGAACACCCACACTTGCTTGCTGCAAAGCTGAACTTCACTTCACTGCTGGTGTAAAAGCGGTCTGAATCCAGCTCAGAAGGGGTGGTTAAGGGCAGGTCAGAGAAGGCCATGTTCACCGATAGTGTGTCTTCGGTCACACAGAGCTCAGAGCCATGTTCTTCAAATTAGGGGGGCAATCATAATGGTACCCTAGGCAATTGCCTAGGGGTGACAGACTTTAAGGGTCACCAAATTAGATGGAAGATAATTTTTTACTCATTTTAAAAATATATGTTATCTCTTATGACATGGGGGAGGAAGCCCCAAAATCTTAGTTTACCTAGGGTGCAAAAAAAACCCTGGGTCAGCCCTCTTAAGGGGTGTGCAGGTCTAACAACACATACTCCAATCCAGGGGCTCTACTAGTCACTGTGGAGAGTTTGTTCCTGTATCTGTGAGCTGTAGTAGATTCTGGCCCCACAACCACACCACACACTTCCCCCATGCAAAAGCCATTTTGTCATGCTCTGTGTGGTACCTGTGTCTGTGCAGGGGAGGGAGGAAATTTCGCACTAAGATACCAGTCAGTTTGAAAAGGACCCTAAAGAACCAAGTGGCCTTTTTCTGTTTAGCCTGTGAAAGTGCCTCAGCACCTACCTCTTTTCCGGTCACAATGAAAGTATTTAGAGATCTTTCCAAATGAATCCATCTATTATTTTTTAATGTTCATATCTATGCTTTTGAACAGAAAATGTTAATGGCAGCCTGAAACAAATGCTTTCCCACAAATAAATACATAAACTAATTTCATTTAAAGTGTCAAAATCTTAAATGGTTGGGGATAAAACTTGATTATCCCAGAGAACCCATAAAAGACCCTCCTTGCCAATGAACCTTATCACATCTCTCTGTGGGGGTGCTTCTGGTTCACAGCCAGCTTAGCATGAGCTGGTGGGAAGGGGACAGGATGCAAAGAACCTATGGTTAACACTAGGATTGGCTGAAATTTTTCTGAAGGAGCAATTTTCTGTCAGTAGACACAGTTTTGTCAAAGTCAAAATGTTGTGATGGAATGTGTCATTTTTGGCAAAATTTCCAATGTACAATTTTTCAGAACTATTCAAAATCACAATGGATTATTTTATTTTATCCCAACATCAGTCACTGTTTTGTTTTCTGACTTTCTCAGTTCATTTTGATGTGGCTTTTGAGTTTGTCTTTGGCTTTCATTTCAACTTGATGTAAGAAAATTCCCTCTTGGGGTGGCAATGCTTGTCACAAATCCCCATGGGTGCTCTTTCCTTGAAATGGGGCATGCTGCTTCATACTGGTTCCGTTTAGCCACACGAAGTCACAGTGGGTATGTCTACACTGGAGACTCTGTTAAGTAGCAAGGTCAACTTTAAGTTGACTTAAAGCCAACCTTGTTAAGTCAACTTAGAACATCCACATTCAAAACTCCCGTAGGCTGCCTATGTCTACAATAGCAGCTGCAAGGTTGACTTAACACTGGCTTAAGCTGACTTAATAAGGTCTACTTAAATGTACCTTACGAGGTGGTGTTATTAAGTCAACTTAAGGAAGCACTTAATTTGACTTAATGAATTCCCAATGTGAACAGAGCTTTCCCTAGGTCAATTTAAGGAAGGTTAAATAAACCTAAGGCTCCAGTGTAGACATAGCCAGTGAGTGACATCTGTTCCTAGTCAGCTCCCTTGATTAAGATTTGAACTGGCATTGGAGCAGGGATTCCCAGCAATGAGTACTGTGTCTTTCGTCAGCTCCACAGCTAATGGCTGCTGCTGCGAACCAAGACATGTTCATGCATTCATAGACTCTAAGGTCAGACGGGACCAGTATGATCATCTAGTCTGACCTCCTGAACAATGCTGTCCTCAAAACCTCACCCATCCACTCCAGCAATAAACCTCCAACCTATGACTGAGTTATTTAAGTCCTCAAATCATGATTTAAGGACTTTAAGATACAGAGAATTCACAGGCAGGTGAGCCGTGCTCCATGCTACAGATGAAGGCAAAAAACCCATTCCACATCACATCACCTGCCCCGGTTTTGAACAATGAAAAGAGCGTTTTGGAGAGAATTCATGTAAGGCTCCCAAACAAATAAAAGGTATTTTTCTGGTGCTACTCACAGTACAAGCAGTGATGGCCCATTTCCCACATGCCCCATTTGAGAGCTATATTAGAGGAACCCACATACCTCAGTGTGAGGCTGCTTGGAAGCCACTTTCTTCTATAAAACCTTTTTTAGGGTGGGAAAGAAGACCACCTCTTGAAGCTTTGGTTTCCTCAGTGAAGAAGCTGTTGTGGAAGCGCTGCATCGTGAAGTAAACATAGGGAAACCAGCAGAATCGACTTGGCCTGAACCACGCAGCATCCACAGAGAGGGATGTATCCTGGAAGCACCATCAATTGCTCAGGTGCAGAAGGTGGTGATAGTAATGATAACGAGCTCAATTCCATTTAATCCAGCACCACATGAGGCTGCTTTTCTTCTGCAGGCCAACCCTTGGCAACCTAATGAGCAGAGACCACTGTCTTAACAAACTAGGGAAGCACAATTGATATGGAGCTACTATAAGATGGGTGAAAAATTGCTTGGATAACCACTCCTAGAGAAGTTCCAATGGGGCAGCCGTTTTAGTCTAGAAAAGCAAAAAAAAGCAAGGAGTCTTGTGGCACTTGAAGACTAACACATTTATTTATTGCATGAGGTTTCATGGGAGAATATCCCACTTTGTCAGACGCTTTGAAGAGGAGAACTTACAGAATTGGGTGAAAATAAATGCAGGGGAGTGTAAGACATGGGATCGGGTCACATTGCAACAGCAAATCAGAGCATTTGTAAGGATTCAAACCCTAGGAAACAGCATGTGTGTAAGTTCTCCCTCTTCAAAGTGTCTGACGAAGTGGGATATTCTCCCACAAAAGCTCATGTGATAAATAAATCTGTTAGTCTTTAAGTACCACGAGACTCCTTGCTTTTTTTGCTGTACTAGACTAACACGGCTGCCCCTTTGGAACTTGGTGTTTGGTTTCCTGTACTACATCAAATATGGTGGAAATATTTGGTATCATTTTTACTAAAATGAAATAGCTTTGTGTTTACAGAATAAGATATTTTAGATTATTTCATTTTGAAAAAAACTTGGAGCAGTTGACTTTGTGTGCCAGAGACCAAATACATTTTAAAATATTAAAACATTTGCCAAGGGGACATTCCATTTTCTGGCCAGTTCTAGTTATAACAGATCCAGCAGTTCTAAATTCATGAAGGGTTAGCATTCATTCTTCCAAATCAACCCATAGCCACAAAGCCTCACTATAATGGGCACATAAATTGTCCCTTTCCCCTTCTCCAGCTGCCAAACCACCACTTAATTTCCTAAAGGAATTTGATTGGCAAGTGTTTTCTGCAGGGAGTGGTACAATTCCCCCAGAAATAATTTGAGGGGGCAATTAAAAATTTGGTTAATAAGTCAATTTTGGGTGGAAGGCACTTTAAAATATCTACTGCAGCAGTGGTCTTTGTATCTCCTGCAAGAGTGGAGAAGTATCCACATTTTTGTAAATGAGCCAACAAATAGGTTCATGGGCTTTATGTCTGCAAGAGGGTTGTAACATCCTGCTTCATCCCTAGAGCTGCATATCACAATTAATTTTGTTACAGTAAAACAAACAAGGAGTCCTGTGGCACTTAAAGACTAATAAATGTATTTATCACATGAGCTTTCATGAGGAAAATCCCACTTCATCAGATGGTTTGAAGATGAGGAACTTACAGAATGGGAGGAAACAAATGCAGGGAAGTGTAAGTCATGGGATCAGGTCACACCGTAAAGCAAATCAAAGCCATTGTAAAGATTCAAACACTGGGAAACAGCATATAGAGGAAGATGAGGTCAAATCACCTGTTGTAATGAGAGAAAAATCCAAAATCCCTATTAAGTCCTGAAGCAAAGCAATCAAGTTTGCAAATAAATTCAATCTCAGCAGCTTCTCTTTGAAGCCTTGATGGCTACTCAAAGGCCCAAGCAGGAATAGGTCCCCTTTTTTTTAGAAACCATATAAACAGACAAAAAGACACAGTGCCTTATATTTTACCATTTCTTAATAAAGACCTAGGGACACTTGCTTCCAAAGCCTGCTGAGCTCAAACCTTGAGGTGCAGAAATGTACAACAGCTCACGTGTAAATCCCAACATGGAGTGCCTGATTGGAAATCTGAAGAGTTGGAAGCATCATTAACAACTGTTCAAGATGTGTTCATGGTTGACAAGTGGGGAGAGGAGTCCTGAGCTCACAGAATGGCCCCTTTTGTTACCAGATTTGTCCATCACCTTACAGTATGCTCATTTATTAAAGTTACCTTCCTTGTGAGGAGGGAATTGTAATTCTATCAAAAACAAACAAAGAATATCTTTGTGAATTGAGTCTTATTCTTTTCTTGAATCCAGTGCTGTAGTTATAAACTTACTGTTCACATGATAGTACTTTGAGTATTTAATAACCCCAAAGGAAAACTAGCAACAACAACAACAAGAACAACAAAGCAGAGGGATGGGTAATTTATACACGAAGACTCCACATCAGGGAAGAAAGGCTTCTGGAGCCTTTTCAAGTTTCAGTGTATGTTTTAGCTAGGAGTTAAGTTATATAATTAGTGCCCACTTCAAAAACCAAACTTACTGAATAATTCATTTGACATGGCAACACGGGTCAAGGTTAGGGGAGCCTGCAAATAATCTCTCCATTTCAGAAAAAGTCAGAAGGTTCTATTAAATAAAAAGATGCCATTTTGGAGAGGGCAGGGGGGAAGCCCTAATGGAGTATAAAATACAGAGCTGGAAAAGGATGAAACTACAAGAAACTGGCATCGCTCACAAATCACTGTTCTCTTGAGAATTCAACATTACAGTCATTGGGAAAAACTAACAGGTACAATTAGTTTCAACTGGTGGCACATGATTTTTAATTGGTTGACATGGCTAAATCCTTGACAGAATAATGAATTAAACCCATAGGCAATCTTTATCTGTCAGCTTGATAGAACACCCTGAACAGTGAAATGAGCCTGCTGCCACAGTGTTGGAAAAACATGAAACCTTGGGCTTGCGCTATGAGAAAAACTTTTCTCAGAGTTAAAGCCTAGCTGAATGCAGATGAATTCAGCTGGCGTGTGTGGCGCTGATGAGAGAATAGTCTGAGCACAGGACTGGAAGCCAGGGAATCAGTTCTCTTCTCTGCTTCTACATTGACTCGCTCTGGACTTAAACAACTCATTCTGAGTCTGATCATCAACTCTGGCTGAAATCAGCTATTTGCTTTAGCAGTGCAGAAACTAGTCTTAAATCATTCCACATCAGCTGTCGCCATCTGTAAGATGGTCGTAAAAATTTGACCATAGGGGGATGTTGTGTGGGTTCACAAGTGAATGGTCTATGCTACATATTTAAAAATGATACCAACGCCATCATTAGATGCTGTCAGTTTTTTCTCTATCTCACAATTATTTTCTTAGGACAGGATAATACAGGATCAAAAAGCGGGGATGGAAATAGAGCAGAGGCAGCAAAACTGTGGTGGTAAATCAGTAAGTATTGTCTTTCTAAGCATATGGCATGGGTCAAAGTTGTCCTGTGTTTTCCTTTCCATCTAATCCTGTTACCGCCTAGACACACACTACAGTCAGATGTCCCTGACAATGCTAGGGGAAACCGATTTAATGCCATCTGAGGAATACAACAGGCAGAGGAATGCAGCTCTTCCAGACCTGACCACTGTGTTCCACACATTCATGACATACAGGCATGAGTAATAAAGAAAAAGGAGTCTTGTGGCCCTTAAAGACTAACAGATTTATTTATTGCATAAATCTGTTAGTCTTTAAGGGCCACAAGACTCCTTGCTTTTTTTGCTTTACTAGACTAACATGGCTGCCGCTTTGGAACTAGGCATGAGTAATGGGGCTTGTTAGTTGTAGGAATGACTTCACACACACACACCCACACACCCCCCTTCACCACATTTTAGCCATGCAAAAGCATTGCAGCTTCTCTGTTAGCAAAGCCAGTCACTGCAAGCAGAGTAGCATCATCCTCTGCTCTCTGTGCTGGCTCCCTATGGATGAACAGTCCACTTTGAAATTGCTGCCATAATATCCAAAGCCCTTCACTGCATTGGGCCTGAGAGATCACCTCTCCCTCTTCAAATCGGGGCTTCTCATGGCAGCTGTTTTCCACCAGAACCATAAAACTGTGGACTGGTAGCAGGAGACTTGTGAGTGCTGGAGACAAAACTGAGCTTGGACAATGGAACCTTGCAAGTTTTAAGCATGCAAAGCTAAGTGAAAAACTAGGTTCTTTGAGCTGGTTTCCCTCAATAATCTCTTCAAATAGACAAACAATACACCCACTCTCCCACACTGAAAGAATAATCCTAATCAAGATATTTCTCCTCCAGGCTGAGAAGAAGGAAAAAAGAGTGAATAAGAGATTGTCATTGTTATTTCTACATTTAAAATCTTTCAAGACATTCAGATATTACATTGGTGAAGCTATATAAGTACTCCTAGACTGACAGTTCTCTGGGGCACAGGCTGTTTTTTCCATTATTTGTCTGAGCAGTGCCTAGTACAATGGAATGCTAATTGGGGTCATTAGGAAGCAGTGTAATAGCTATTAATAATAGATTCAGATCTAATGACCTTCCCTATGACATTTTAAAAAGGAAGGGAAAATGAGGTAGCAGAGATGAGCTTGAGCCCAGAGTTTGGATTG
The DNA here is from genome assembly GCA_007922195.1 of Podocnemis expansa. Lineage (NCBI taxonomy): Eukaryota > Metazoa > Chordata > Testudines > Podocnemididae > Podocnemis > Podocnemis expansa. The sequence goes on along the minus strand of ML681998.1, from coordinate 36,994,364 downwards.
GATTTTGAACGTCTTGTGTTTCAGAGATGTTTCAGGTATCTTAAAAACAAAACAAAAAAAAACCTGTGACAAACCAACTCATGTGGATCTGGATTCATATTCTAACCCTGTCTCAACTAACATCTGGCCAGAGGGATTGTTTGGGGCCTTTTTTTCCAGGGCCAGGCAATCATTTTCTTAGTTCATGAGTGCTGAAGGAAAGTTAAACTGATGCCTGTCAGAACCTAGTTATTAGCCTATTACAGAATTTATCATTGATGCTAATACAAAATTACTTTCCTTCCCTATAATCAGAGAACAAGAGATTCACCTCATGACAGTTTTGGAGCTGAAGAAATTGTTAACTGTGTCAGTATCCTGAAGGCACTGACAGAACAACTCTGGTCCAGTTTTTAATAAACATTTTGAAGTCTGAGTTATTCGTACACCCACATAACAGCTGCATGTTTAAAGGGAAACCAAATCATGATACATTCTTACCAAGGCTTCTCTTTAGTTTCATTTTCATGCTCTGTGAAAACAAGGACATGAGACTAACTATATGCTGTCTTCATTGATTTTAATTAGGTTTCAGCAATAGGAAACAGACAGCAAGAGTGGCAGGAGCATACATCAGAAAGGAACATTTGATTGGTGTTGAAATTCAGATGTACCAGAGTGACTGTGTTCAGTGTTAGCCAGGATTGATAGTTTCAGGCTCTGAAATAAAAATGTCTAAGGGAAAATAATAGCCCTATCCTTTTAAGACTTTAGCCTGCCAGTTCATGGAGAAATATGGGCTTCCCTCAGTTCTCTAAGTCAGGGCAGCAAATCTTCTGCCACAATTGTGGTGAGCTCTTTCAGTTCTTTCCAGAACAAAAATGGAAATAAAACACTTGCTTCTCCAAGTCTTTTTGGCAGAGTTTGTTTTTAGGCAGATAAGCAGCATTGATTCTGCAAGCTCTGAAGTGGATATGCTTCCTTCTTTGCTCCTCTTTATGTTGAAAGGAAATAAGGAAGGTTTGTTCTATTTTCCTCACTCATACAAGAAGGGGTTATCTTCTGAGAGCAGCTTAATCCTCCTGCATTGAGTCCTCTAAAAAAGTAGGAGGGAGCGGTGAGCACAGACTGAGGCCATCCTCTGGTGAGTTAAGTAAAGTTAGGCATACACAGATGGCCTCAAAATGCTCAATTAAAGGGTTGTCCATGGTGCATACCAGGGCTCCTCTGGCACAGTCACAGAAACTGGCCACCTACCACTAGTACAGTCTTCAATGGACTCATGGAGATCAGTAATTTGCTCAGTACCAGCTGCTAAGTACTTTCATCGGTGAACAAGGTGTGTGACATTTCCTTGGTGCAATCTAGGCTGGTGAATTGCTATGTCAGTTCCCTACTTCAGGAGCCCATCTTACTGTGCTCTGCTTTGAAAAGTCCCACTCCTGGGGTCTTTCTACACAACCTCCAGCATGTAAGCTGCTCCCAGCTAAGTCAGGGCCAGACTTTGGTGTTTGTAGGCCCTAGACATTTTCACTCCAAAATGTGCAAAAAGAGGAGTAATGCCAATTGAATTACATTGATTGACATGATGCACTTGACTATTCTAATGCTAAACCATGTGATTTTCCTTATTTTTCCTCATTTTTTCTGCTTTTTAACTTTTTCCCTCTTTCGTAGGCCCTAAAAATTTCGTAGGCCCTAGGCACTGTGCCTACAGTGCCTAATGGGAAATCCAGCACTGAGCTAAGTAATGAGTGCTTCCAGCCAGCCACTCCATGGATTACACAATCACAGGATACTAGCTAATCCCCTCTTCCTAGATACAGCCCTGGGAACCTCCATTTTGTAATGTCCAATTATGCATGCTGAGAAATATAAGATCCTATGAATTTGTCAGTTTAACAAAGAAATTGATGTGTACCAGCCTTGTTATTCTGAGTGGAGTCCTCAGCAAACTTCAAACCAAACACACTTCTTTAGGTAGTGCAAATTAACAAATTTATTAACTTCAGAAGTATTTGCAGTGATGTAAATCAAAAGATAGCAAGTCAGATTTGATCAAAAAAATAAAAAATAAAATAGCAAAATGCATTCTGAGCTAAGTTTAACACTTTCAGCAATCTTACAAACTTAAGTGGGGCTCACCACCACCTGGCTGGTTCCCCTTCAGCCAGGCTCTCCCCTTTGGTGAGCACTTTAGTTGCTTGTTGGTGTTTGTAGATGGAAGTGGAAGAAAGAGATCATGGCAAACGTCTCAACTTTTAATAATATTCCGTCCCCTTTGGTCAGCACTTTAGTTGCTTGGTGGTGTTTGTAGATGGAAGTGAAAGAAAGAGATCATGGCAAATGTCTCAACATTTAATAATATTCCATCTCTTCTCTGAGTCTCTGCCAGTGACAATGAGGAAGGAATTTAGGTTGCCCATGGATCCCTGTTAGAGGTGCCCTGCCACTTGAGGAGTATTTTTTTGTGTGTGCCTCCCACTCAGAGCACAGCAAAGAACCATTCCCTACCCATTCACCTCAGATCTGCTCTTTGACTGCTATTGCTCAGACAGAGGGTCTAGGACCAACCCTTATAGACAGAGACCTAATGGATCTAGGGAGGCGTAGTCACCTTAGTATGCACCAGAGGCCTAGCCAGCCCCTGTTTTCTGGCCAAGTCCCTGCGTCTGCAAGATGGGCCCAGCCATGGGCAGCTTCTGGTCTCGTAACTGGAAGCTGCCTGAGATGCTCCAGTTGCTTTGAAGGTTGTGATCTCTTTAACATTAACTAATGAAGTCCTGTACTTGTTGAAAGATTTATATTCTGCTCTTTCATTCTTGAGGTCCTATACAACAGCATCTAAAAGAAAACAACCCAGACCTCATGGTTATTCTAGACAGAGATCCTCAGGAAAGATCCTTCAAACAACCAAGGAAAAAGCACAGATTTCATTGAAAGAGACACTCCAACACTTCCTCGACAGCTACTCATCCTGCATAAACCTGAAGACATCAAATTTGATGCTTTGGTCAAGAACTGTTTGGAAATTTTTGAGGTTCTATTTTTCTCTCTACATTCAGGTCTTATACTTTCATTACTCAATCCACCTATCCCAGAGAAAATAGTTGGATTCCCACATGAGAGATTCTCACTGTCAGTAGAGTCACCTGGTCTTTGGTCTTTCAACAGTGCCAAAATCTTGGCAGTCTTTGGTTATGTCTACACTTGAAAAGTTAAGTCAACTCTGTTAAGTTGACTTAACAAGTCAACTTAACTTTTCAAATGTAGACATGGCAGAGAGTTGCAGCTCCCCGCTGAGAAGGGACCCACGGCTCCATGTATTTGTCAAGTAGCTGAGAAATAGTTGGGTCTGCTCCTCCATTTATACTCTTAAGATGGGAGCAGGAGGGCATCTAGAACTGGCAGTGCTGGTCATCTATATTGACTGGAACCCCACTATGCCAGGTAATGTTACTCTATCTCAGGGCAGGGGGGAAGTAGGGCTGGGACTTAGGAACTGATGAGATCAAGACTAAGAGATGATGACTTCAGAGGACCCTGGAACATATAGTATTGTTATGGTCTTGTCTGATTTTGGCTCCCATTGGTTAGGTAGAGCACCAGAGAAATAATGCTATCCTAGGAGAGTTCACCATGCACTCTCCTTTGTGACAGTGCCTCAGTGGATGATTTTGGAATCCTCAGCAATCTTTCTAGGCATTGCTAAGAAGTTGATAGGCTATTGCAACCTCCTGTTCTCCACTGCTGAAAGGTGTTGAAAAAGAGTCTAGCCCAGTGGTTTTCAAACTTAGGGTTGGGACCCAGTACTGGGTCATAAAACCTCAGGCATTGGGTTGTGGCACCCTATGTTGCCACCATGGTAAGGCTGGAATGCACTGCTCAAAGACATAATTATTGGGTACCAGGCATACATGTTTTTTTTTCAACAGGGTCCCTAGAAAAAAAGTTTGAAAACAGCTGCTCTAGTCTGACTTATTTAAGGCCCAACAGATTACACAGATTTAAGTACTGATATTTTGTTGTGTTGCTTTTTTAGCAGCATTTTTTTCATCTGTCCAGAACTTGTATGAGGATGAGTCAAAATGAGTCAGTCAGCAAAAGTTTGAAAAATGGCGAAGAATTAATTCAGATCAAGTACTTCCATAAGAAAGGCTTTATCTTTAGTAAATCCACCAGGTGGCAAAACTGGACTATGATATCTCTTCATATGCCAGAGTAGAAAGCTGGCATGCTCAATTTAATCAAGGGAAATCAGTATGGACCATGAGCCAAGTTGGACACCACACCAGAAACAGTTGATGCAATCCACAAGATTGCAATGGATGACAGATAATCAACAGGTAGGTGCATAGCTGAAACAGCCAGCATCAGCACTGAAGACTTGAGCATGAGAAAGGTGTCAGCAATATGGGTACCTAGATTGTTAAACTCTAATCAGAAGACAGCATGACTTGACATTTCCAGGGAAATTTGGGGCAGTTTTAAGCAAACCCAGACAAATTCATGAGCATGATTATGACTGAGGATGAGACAAGGGTTCATCCCTCTGTTCTGAGATCAAACAGAAAGGCATGCTATGAAAACACACACAGCCTCCACTTCCCAAGAAGTTCACGAGGGCATCACTTGATAAAGTCATGGCCACAACTGTTTGGGACAGTGAAGGAGTGGTCTTGTCTGACTACCTCATAGAGGTGAGACCATCAATGGAGAATACAATGCTAATAAACTGGTGAGCTTGAAAGCATCCAACAAGAACAAGCACCATGGGAAAGCTGAGTTAAGAACAAGGCTTCACCACATACATCCCATGTTTCAGTGACCACTGAGACCAACTTTGGCTTTCAGCTGCTTCCCCTTCTAGTCTATTCACCAGTTTTGGCTCCCTCAGATTTCTTCCCATTTCTCAAGGTGAAAAAAGATCTTTGTGGGAAAAGTCTCAATGACTGTAATGAGGTGATTGCTGTTGTCGAGGAATTTCTGACCTGCAATACAAGGACTTCTACAGGATGGGCACAGTCAAACTAGGGCTGTTCTCTCTCCATATGCAGTTAGAATTGGTACAAGGAATGACAAAGGCTTTTCCTTTTCTCTATTCACTCCAGTTGTGCCACTACAACTGTGTGCGGCTGAAACTCACAGGCTATGTCTACACTTAGAACTTTACTTTGAATTAACGTACTTCAAACTAATTAAATTGAACTAATAATGGTTACTTTGAAGTAAGTTAATCCGTAGTAACATGGTCCCACAAGAAACACAAATCAAACTAGCATGTCCATGAACAAGACTTGCTAGTTCGATTTAGGAAGGGGCACCATGGGAAGTGTGGCAACATGGCACCCAAGAAGAGCCGTGCCCAAAACCAATAGACAGAAAGAGGAAGGCACCCTGGGACGGAGAATATCAAACCACGTTAATTGGAACTGATGCTTACTTCGAATTAACATGGATCCACTGGGTTAATTTGAACTAATAAGTTTGAATTAACTGTTCCTTCGAAGTTAATGGAGGTTTTATAACTTCAAACTAAGGGTTCATTACTTCGAACTAAGGAACTGCTTACTTTGAAGTAATGAAAGCCAGTGTGGCCATGCACTAATTTAGTTTGAATTAATCCTCATTAATTTGAACTAAATTCCAAGTGTAGACACAGCCACAGTGAATTCTTGCTTCTTGCATCCTTGCACCCACATTAACAGATATCAATAAACATGAAATTCACAGAAGTATTACAGGGAGGTGCCACTGAAGATTCAGAAAGCTCCTGAAATCTTGTGTTTAGAGAATAGTAGGAAGATAAAGGCAACTTCTGAAGGGGGATTTCTGGCTATTTGCATTGCAGTTGTGACTTTTCCTTGCTCTTTGTTTCATGTCCTGGTGATGCACTGTGATTCCAAACCCCGCATCTGCAGAACAGGTTCTGACACCATTGACCGGGGCAGAAGAAATGCAGGAACCATCCAGTATCACAGACACACTTGTCCCTGAAACAGCTGTTTTCCTGTTTTAATTGCATTTTGGTACTTCAACTCTTACATTTATTTAGTTAACACATGTACGTTTGAAATCAGAAACAACTCGTGCCTGCCAACAATGGAAGGGCAAAGTAAAGGCATCTGACTTCAGCTGTATTACTGAGCATGCTCCATCTGTGTTTATTGTGTGCTTGTGGTTATGACGTGCTTGCTGTTTGATTGAAGTATATTGTTCGGTCTGTTTGGAGGACCATGTACTGATCCTAGTGGCCTGCTAGGCAAGGCTGAAACCTACTTAATGAGGCGTTGATTCCCCAAGCCTTTAGCACTCATCAAGCCCATATGATGTCATGGTATCCTCTTGCACTGAGGTTACCTCTTCAGGAGCAGGAACTCTAGTCATTATGAAACTAATAGTGCTAGGAGACTTGATCATTAGAAAAAAATATACCTGGAGGGAAAAAAAGAGTCCTGTGGCACTTTTAAAGACCAACAAATTTAGTTATTGTATATGCTTTCATAGGTACCATCCCACTTCATCAGAAACATAAAATGGAAATCTACTACATTGTATATACAGAGAAGGGTGGGTCACTAGGTCCATTCAAACAGTTCCAGTGGGTTAGTCTGCTAGCCTATCTCAGTAAAGTAAACAAGCTGTTTTGATTCAAACAGTGTCAAAGAGGGAGACAAGAGCTGTAAGCAAGACCTGAAAATGTTAATAGAGGAAAAACCAACTTTGTAATGAGTTAACCATTCCAAATCCTTGTTCAAATGCAGTGTGACTTTGTCTAGTTTGCATATGAATTCCAGCTCTGCAGTTTCATGTTGGAGTCTGTTTTTGAAAGTTTTCTTTCTTTCTTTCTTTCTTTCTTTCTTTCTTTCTTTCTTTTTCTCGCTGAAATACTATAACTAGCATGTATTTTACAAAATGTCTGGGTAGATTGAAATGTTCCCCTACAGTTTTTGAGTGTTACCATTCTTGATGCCTGATTTGTGTCCATTTCTTCTTTTGCCCAGGGACAGTCCAGTTTGGCCAATGTATATAGCAGAGGGGCATTGTTGGCACATGGTGACATATATCATATTGGTAGATGTGCAGGTGAATGAGCCCTTGATGGAGTGGCTGATTTGGTTAAGTGCTGTGATGGTGTTGCTTGAGTAGATATGTGGGCAAAGGTGACAATGGGGGTTTGTTACAGGGATAAGTACATAGCTGAACCACTTTGTAATCGTGACCATAATATAAAAAAATTTAGTGCCCTTGGAGGGGGGCACAGGGAAACCAAAGCAGCCACTGAGGTAGCATTTAATTTCAGAAAGGGGAACTACACAAAAAATGAGGTTAGGTTAAACAGATATTAAAAGTATACTGCCAAAGGTGAAATCCCTGCAAGCTGCAAGGAAACTTTTTAAAGACATCATTATACAGGCCCAATTTAAATGCATCTCCCAAATTAAAAAACATAGTAAGAGAACCATAAAAGGGGCCATGGTAGCTAAACACCAAAGTAAAAGAGTCAGTTGGAGGCAAAATACATCCTTTAAAAAGTGGAAGTTAAATATTATTGCAGAAAATAGAAAAGAGAACAAATTCCAGAAAGTGAAACATAAAAATATAATTAGGAAAGTCAAAAAAAATTTTTTTGAAGAACAACTAGCCAAAGACTCAAAAAGTAACAAAAAAAAAAGTTTAAGGAGATCAGAACCAGGAAGACTGATGAATAATCTATGGGTCACAGGCTGACCAAGATGCTAAAGGAAGATAAGGCTATTGAGGAGAAACAAAATTAATTCTTTTCTATTGGTCATCATTGCAAAGGATTCAAGGAAGATTCCAAAACCTGAACACTCTTTTTAGCTGACAAATCTAAGGAACGGTCTCAAAATGAGATGTCATTTGTATAGGTTTTGGAACAAATTGATAAACAATAATAAGTCACTAAGATCAGATGATATTCACTCAAGAATTCTGAAGGAACTCGAATGTGAAATTGCAGAACTACTAACTGTGGTATGTAACCTATCAGTTAACTCAGCTTCTGTGCTAGGTGACTGGAGGATAGATAAACAACAAGGAGTTGTGTGGCACTTTAAGACTAACAGATTTATTTTTTGCATGAGCTTTCATGGGAGAAGATCCCACTTCCTCAGATGCTTCGAAGATGGGTGAACTTACAGAAAGGAATGAAACTAAATGCAAGGGGGTGTAAAACATAGGATCAGGTCATAAAGTAACAGCAAATCAGAGCAGTTTACAGGCTCAAACCATGGGAAGCCTGAAGTCAAATTACCCTTTGTAATGGGAAAAGAACCCATAGTCTCGATTAAGTCCTGCTTTCACAAAATTTAGCTTGCATATTAATTCAAGTTCAGCTGTTTCTCTTTGAAGTCTTGATGTCCCAGGTACAGCTCTAACGACAGTCGTTAACAAATCCGGTCATCGAGTGATTAGGAAGATGGAAGTGCTCAGCAACTGGTTTCTTTGTTCTTTGATATCTGATATCAGCTCTGTGCTCATTCAGTCTCTTAAGGAGCGATCGTCCTGTTTGTCCAATATATAAGGTGTTGGGGCATTTCTTGCACATGATGGCATAGACCACATTAGTAGATGAGCAGGTAAATGAGCCTTTGATGGAGTAGCAGGCTTGATTAGGACCTATGAGGGTGTCTGTTGTGCAGATATGTGGGCAGACTTGGCAGCGTGGTTTTTTGCAGGGGTGTGTGCCTGCTTCAATGTTCCTGTTGTTAGATCTGTAGTTGCTGGTATCTGTTTAAGATTAGGGGGCTGCCTATAAGCAAGGAGTGGTCTGTCTCCTAATGCTTGAGAGAGAGAGGGATCATTTTTTAGAATAGGCTGTAGGTCCTTAATGATCTTTTGCAGAGGTCTGACTTGAGGATTGTATATGGTGACTAGTGGTGTTCTGTTGCTTTCTTTCTTGGGTCTCTCCTGTAGTAGATGACTTCAGGGAACCCATCTAGCTCTGTCAATTTGTTTTCTTACTTCCCCAGGTGGGTACTGTAGTTTCAAGAATGCTTGATAGAGATCCTCAAGATCTCTGTATCTGTCTGAGGGATCAGAGCAGATGCGGTTATATCTTAGGGCTTGGCTGTAGACAATGGATCGTGTGGTGTGTTTAGGATGGAAGCTCGAAGGATGTAGGTAACTATAGCAATCAGTAGGTTTTCTGTATAGGGTGGTGGTGATGCGTCTATCCCTGATTTGTACTGTAGTGTCAAGAAAGTGGATCTCCTGAGTGGAGTGTTCCAGGCTCAATTTGGTAGTGTCATGGAAATTATTGAAATCTCTGTGAAAATCTTCAAGAGCATCCCTGCCATGTGTCCAGATGATAAAGCTGTCATCAATGTAGCACAGGTAAAGAAGAGATGTCTTGGGATGAGACTTGAGGAAACGTTGTTCTAAGTCGCCCATAAAGATGTTGGCAAATTGTGGGGCCATGCGGGTGCCCATAGCAGTGCCACTGATTTGGAGATATAAATGATCCTCAAATCTGAAGTGGTTGTGGGTGAGTACAAAGTCGCAAAGTTCAGTCACGAGCTGCGCTGTGTCATCATCTGGGATGGTTCTAATAGCTTATAATCCATCCTTGTGTGGGATGTTGGTATAAAGAGCTTCTACATCCATAGTGGCCAAAATGGTGTTTTCAGGAAGTTCTCCAATGGACTGTATTTTCCTCAGGAAGTCTTTGGTGTCTTGAAGATAGCTGGGGATGTTGCATTTAGTTTCATTCCTTTCTGTAAGTTCACCCATCTTCGAAGCATCTGAGGAGGTGGGATCTTCTCCCACGAAAGCTCATGCAAAAAATAAATCTGTTAGTCTTAAAGTGCCACACAACTCCTTGTTGTTTTTTTACTGGACTAGACTAACATGGCTATCCCTTTTGAAATTGGAGGATAGATAACATGATGCCAATTTTTAAAAATGCTTCAGAGATGATAGTGACAATTACAGGACAGTATATCTAAATTCAGGACCAGCCAAATTGGTTGAAGCTAGGTATGTAACAATTCATTTATTTAAGAATCTATTTAAATGCTCTCAGAGTAGAAGTTTAAACAGTTAAACACAAGGGAGGAGCTGTGCTGGGTTTGTAAAATTATGGGTTCTGTATTAGCTGTTACCACTCAAGAAAGTGATCTTGCAGTCATTCTGATAGTTCCCTGAAAACGTCCACTCAGTGTGCAGAGGCAGTCAAAAAAGCTAACAGAATGTTGGGAATCATTAGGAAAGTAATAGTTAATAAGGCAGTAAATATTGCATTGGCCACTATCAGAATACAGTATATTTGGCTTGATGGACCATTGATCTCACCCAGTATGAGAGTTCTTATGTTCTTATATTCTATTCAGATTAAAAATCTAAGGGGTGGGGGACAAGCTCTTGTCTGGATTTGCTTTTCTTTCAGTCAGTTCTACCACTTCGCTCCATTTGTGGTAATGCTCTATGATACAGAGCAGTGGTTCCCAACATTTTCTCTGGAGCGGCCCAACTTGCTACCTTTAATTAATTTGAGGCACACCAACATATAGTTTCCAAATGAACTCATGAATATTCATGACCCAATGAGCCAACCCACAACTCTTTGAGTAGTTTTTCAAAATATTTTGTGGCAAATCTGCTCAGACCTGACAGAAAAGCTGTGCGCCATGGCACACTGGTTGGGAAACACTGATATAGACTCCTGTCCAATAGGAAGTGGTCTGAGACCACTGAATTATTTACCATAGACCCTCAAAGAGCAACTTAATCAATCACATGACTTGCTGTGAAGCAAGATGAGGCATTACTTCCATAAAGGGCTTGAGCCCTCTGCTACTATAACAGTCTAAGACCGTGTTAACCCAAAAAGAAACAGAGCAGCTCCTATATGGTGGTAGAAAGGACAATCACATCTGAATGAGAATCTTCTGTAATGGTAAACCCGTTCAGAGTGATCCGTCTTCTGTCTTGGTTGCTGTGGGTAGCAGTACGACCTCTCCCTTTTTCTTCTCTATAGCTCTGGGGAGTAGCAGAGCAAATTATTTGCAGTGGAGAAGAGGTATAAGAATGCTGAGTTTAGGATTCCTTTCCTATTTTCTTTCAGAGGCACAACTCCTAATGGTTACATCACTGGAAACTGGAAACATTGTGACCTGCATAGTGAGCTCTCCATTCCAGCTATGGAAGGCAATTAATTACACCTTGAGCAACGAACAGACCAGACAGATAATCCTATTTCCATAGAGGGTTCCTCTAGGATTTATATCAATATGTATGATAAATGCAGTTATGCAATGTGAAGTTTATCTACTACGTGCATGCCACTGGCATCCTTCAACTGAGGAAGAAGAAAGTACAAGAATATATAGTTAATTTTGCATCACTCCAGATATTAACAGATCTGTGAGAACTTTTGGCATCATGAGCCATCCAAGTTCCAATGAGGGCCCTCATAGGGAGTGTGAACAGCAGGTATTGATCTATCTACCTAGTTCAATTTTATAAGGTCATTCATCACCATGGAAACTAAATGCCTAAGACACATAAGACAACCTCCCACCATGCAAAGCAATTATAGGAAGAACATAGTTATTATTGTTCCTCAGTCATAGGTATTGCAACTTCTCCTTCGAGTGCTGCTCACATCATTCAGTTACAGGTGTCTACGTGCCACAGCGCACGGTAGTTCAGAAAGTCTGCAGCCTTAGCCTGTCAGGTCAGGGCATGTGGCCAATGCCCCCTCTACTCTGCGACCGCAGCTATATAGGCGACCGTGACCCTGATTCTCCCAATTCCTTTTTCCACCCTCAGCAATGCTTTCGGATCAGCCAAGAAATTTGCATAAGCAAATGTCTGTCTTCTATCAGGAAATTCAAGATGCCTGGTTTCAAACCGTGCTTAGGATGCTGCAAGGCTTTCCTGCTTGACGATCCACATGATAAATGTCTCGCATGCCTGGGTGACTCCCATCTCGCCAAGAGCTGCAGTCTCTGCCAGTCCTTCAAAAGGAGGACTCCCAAGGACAGAGGGCTGCGCCTCCGATCCCTTGCTGGGAGCAGCGTGCAAGCCTCTGATGATGCCCGAGACCTGAGTGCTCTGCCAGTTCACTGATCAACCTGGGAACATTGTCTGGTGCCGAGCCCAAAGTCTCGGTCGATGCCCCCATTGGTATTGTCGGGGCGCCGAACATCTGTCGCCGAACCAACCCAGTGCCGAACCGAAAGTGGCACTGCCAATGGCACCCTCGATGCCACAGGCCCCCTGCTAACATGTAGGTGTGTTCCCCGGCCAAGGCTCCAGCACCGCAGAAGAAAACCAGCTTGACTCTGACCATGGCACTGGGAATCCAGTCGGCACAGGGCATGGTACTGCCCATCAACCCGATACTGCCCAGCCTGCTGCCAGTCCCATAATCCCGTACTGGGGACTGCTCCCCGGCCAACCCAGTGCCACCCAGTCCGCCACTGGTACTGCAATCTGCCAACAACTGCTCCCCAGCCTCCTCCCGGGATGTGCTGGTGCTGTGCTCCCAAGCTTCAGGGGCCCCTTCCCACGGCTCAGCATCGACTTTGCCTCCAGTCTCGGTCCGCTTTTCTCCACTCAAGATGGCAGTAAGGGTAGGAGAGCATTTAGAGAAATGACACCTTAAGCACTTCCCCTCGCCCACGCCTCAACGCAAGAACAGATCATCAGAACCAGTTGGGCCAGTGAGGTCTTCCCCGTCTGGTACCACACCACGACCTAGTCGAGGCCATTCTCCTCCATGCCACCTGGAGACTGGAGCATCTTTTAACAACTCGTCATATGATTGGCTGGACATGGGGGCTGATGATACTCTAGTCTCACAGCAGTGCTCCGTCCAGTCCCCCTCTCAGACCATGGACTTGGAGTTCTCAGACTATGAACCTGATTCTGACTCCACACTTTGTAGTAGATCGTGGGCCCGTTCTTCCTCTTTGCCCAATGAGTATACCTTTGAGAGACCGATTGACTGTAACAAGGACTCTCATGCACACCAGGAGTTGCTATGCCACATGGCAGCAAACCTGAACCTGGAGCTCAGGGTTGTCCAAGAGGAGACTTATCCCCTTTTTGACATCGGCCGGAGGGCCCCACCTGCTAAGGTGTCTGTCCCACTACATGAAGGGGTATACAGTATCATCAAGGCCTGCTGGCAAACCCCATCCTCGATTCCGCTGGTATCCAGGGTCACGGACCATAAGTGCCATGTCCCTCAGGACAAGTTCTCCTTCCTGTTCCCCACTCCGGGGTCACTGGTCGTCGACGCCATGAACCAGAAAGAGAGGCAAGGCCAACCCAGTTCCACCCCTAAAAATAAGGAGGCAGGGAAACTCAACCTGCTCGGCAGGAAGGTTTACTCCACAGCAGCCCTTCAGCTGTGCATAGCAAACCATTCAGCCCTTATGACAAGGTATATCTTTAAGCTCTGGAATGCCATGCAAGGCTTCTGCACCATTATCCTAAAGGATTGCCTTAGGGACTTTGACATGATGCTCAAAGAAGGGGAAATGGCATCCAGAAACACTTTAATGGCCATCTAGGATGCCGTAGACACAGCTACTCACACGATGGCATCGACTGTGGTAATATGTCACTCAGCCTGGCTACAGGGCTTGGGCCTACCACCGCAGCTGCAGCTTACTATTCAGAACCTCCCGTTTGAAGACCCTGATCTTTTCGCCAAGTACATGGACGCGAAGCTCCATAGCATGAAAGACTCGAGAGCCATGCTCCGGTCTCTGGGGATTTACACTCTGCAACCTAACAGATGCTCTCTAAAACCTCATCAACTCCTCCAACAACTTCAGCAGTTAAAACAACAGATCCAACTGCAGAGTCCTTTCCCAAGCTCCCCCTCTTTTCCCCAGTGCCATCTTGAGGACATGGACAAGGACAAGTTCTATTCGGGAAAGAGTGAGAAGCCCCATGCTTTGCAGTCGGGTAGGCATGGGCAGGCCTCTGAATGCTCGTCAGGGAAGAAACAGCATTTTTTATGGTTACTATACGGGCAGCGAACCCACAACCTGACCAGTCCCCAACCACTTACACTGCTTCACACACCACTGGGCCAGCATCACATCCAACCAGCAGGTCCTCAAGATGGCCACAGAGGGGTATCATATTCAGTTTCTTTCGATTCCTCAGGACAGAAAACTGCCCCCTCGTCCAATCCTCAGAAAACAGGATCTGTCCCACCATCTTGAGATCAACTGCCAAAAACTCCTCTCCTTTGGAGCCATAGAAAAGGTTCCCAAGCAGGAGTGGGGAAAAGGGTTTTACTGATACTTCCTGGTCCCAAAATCCAATGGGGACCTTCGACCCATTCTAGATGTCAGAGCCTTAAACAAGCACATAAGGAAAATAAAGTTCCACATGGTTTCCCTATCACAGATCCTCCTGTCTCTGTCTCCTGGGGATTGGTTTGCAGCCCTTGATCTGAAAGATGCCTAGTTTCATGTAGCCATAAGGCCCCGCCACAGGTGGTTCCTAAGGTTCTTGGTGGCAAACAACCACTTCCAGTTCACCTTTCTCCCCTTTAGGCTCTTCCTCGCCCCCAGGGTGTTCACAAAGTGCATGGCACTGGTTGCAGCATACCTGCGCAGACAGGGCATAAGAATTTACCCCCATCTAGATGACTGGTTAATAGTTGGGAAATCGAGCTCCCACGTAGAGCTCAACATCGGAGTGGTAGTGAGGCTCTGCGACTATCTGGGCCTCCACATAAACCAGGAAAAGTCAAAGCTCCACCCGCCTCAGAACATAGGGTTTATAGGGGTGTGTCTAGATGCCCACAAGGGGTCAAAGTTCCTACCCCTCTCCAGATTTCGGTCCATTTGCACCATCATTACGGAGCTGCAAATGTCCCCCATGACCACAGCCCGCCAGTGCCTGCAGCTCCGCAGCCCCATGGCAGCCTCCACCTCAGTGATCCAGACAGCAGCCTGAGGATGAGGCCTTTCCAGATCTGACTTTCCATGGTGTTCCACATATGGAGGTACTCCCTGAACAAGATTCTGTCTGTTCCCCAGGACACTTTGGGGACACTTCAGGTTTGTAGAGATCCCCGCTTTGCCATGGGGGACATCCCCTTCAAAGACCCCAGAACCTCAGTGACCTCAATATCGGATGCCTCAAACACCAGATGGGAGGCCCACATTGTTGGGGGACTCTTCACCCAAGGGCTTTGGTCCCACACAGATGGTCCTCTCCACATAAACATGAAGGAAGTGAGGGCCATCAGGCTAGCTTGCGTGACCTTCCTGGCCAAGATACGGGCCAGGTTGGTCCAGATCCTCCCAGACAATACCACAGCCATGTTCTACACAAATTGGCAAGGGGGGGGGGGTCCGCTACCTGCCACTGTGCGAGGAGGCATGCAAACTCTGGGCATTGGCCATACAACACAACTTCATCCCAGTGGCCTCCCACCTACCGGGGGTGGACAACGGGCTAGCGGACTCTCTAAGCAGAAAACCGTTAGCAAACTATGAGTGGTCCCTCCATGACAAAGTGTTCTCCCTCTTGATAGACAAATGGGGTTCCCCCCAGATAGACTTGTTTGTGACACGGCAGAACTGCAAGTGTTCCCAGTTCTGCTCCCTCAGGAGCCAGGAGGAGGGGTCTCTCACCAATGCCTTCCTCATCAACTGGTTGGGGCCCCTGATGTATGCCTTCCCACCGATTCCCCTGAGACAGAGGATTCTTTTGAAAATCGACAGGGACAGAGCAAACATAATACTAATAGCTCTGGACTGGCCCAGACAGCATTGGTTCCCACTCCTGCAGGACATGTCTATAGTGATCCCACTCCATCGCCCACAGTGGGCAGACCTCTTCATTGCAGGACTCAGGGCACCTTCAGCACCCAGACCCGGGCCACCTACACCTGATGGCCTGGATGCTCTCTGGCTCAGCAAGCACAAGAGGCTCTGCTCAGACAGGGTTAAGAAGGTCCCAGTTGGTAGCAGAAGACCATCCACCAGGTCCACATACACAGCCAAATGGAAGCAATTCTCCATTTGGGCTCGGGACAAAGGTGTAGACCCCATATCAGCCCCGATACACCTGATCCTTGACTATCTGCTAGACCTTAGAGAAAAAAGCCTTTCTCCTTCCTCAGTGAGAGGCCATTTAGCGGCAATCTCAGCTCTCCACAAGAGTGTGGATAGGCAATCAGTCTTCTCCCATCCCACCTCCATCAGATTCCTAAAAGGTGTGGAGAGACTCTTTCCCCAACCTCGTAAGCTCACCCTGTCTTGGGACCTGAATGTTGTCCTCTGGGCAATGACAGAGCTGCCCTTATGAGCCTTTGGACTCAGCCACCCTCTGATCCTGTCCTGGAAGGTGGCCTTCTTAGTAGCAATCACCTCTGCTCAAAGGGTTTTGGAGTTGAAAGCTCTCCCCAGATAAAGTGGTTTTACATCACCACCCCATCCTTCCTCCCTAAGGTGGCCACCCCCTTCCACCTTAACCAGGAAATTTGCTTGCCAGTCTTTTACCCAGACCCCCAGGTTACGCAGAACCAGAGAAGGTGGCATACACTGGATGTGAGAAGAGCACTTCTAACTTACATCGCGTGCACCCAGCCATTCTGCAAGACCCCCAACTGTTTGTGGCGGTTGCTGAACATAAGAGGGTTTACCAGTATCCTCACAGTGTATCTCTAAATGGCTTGTGAGATGCATTAAAGACTGCTATGGAAGGTCGAACATGCCCCTTCCTGGAACTGTTAGAGCTCACTCTACCAGGGTCTAAGCATCCTTTAAGGCCTTCCTTGCCAAGGTCTCGATCCAAGAGATCTGCAGGGCTGCTACATGGTCATTGATACATACCTTCACAATGCACTACACCATCACCCAAAAGGCTAGAGATGATGCCACTCTGGGCAAAGCTGTACTCAATGTAGAGAGACTGTAACTTCTCCCACTGTCCGTGGGTATATTGAACAGTCACCTGTAACTGAATGATGTGAGCAGCGCTCGAAGGAGAAAGGTGGGTTACTTACCAGTAACCGTCATTCTTCGAGATGCATTGCTCACATACATTCAGGCCCCTCCCACCATCCCCGCTAACGGTGCTGGCGAAGATATATGAGACTGGGAGGGTTAAGGTCATGGTCACCTATATAGCCGCGGTTGCGGCATAGAGGGGGCATTGGCCGCGTCCCCTGACCTGACAGGTTGAGGCTGAAGACTTTCTGAACTACTGTGCGCTGCACCACGTAGACACTTGTAACTGAATGTATGTGAGCAGCCCATCTCGAAGAAGGACGGTTACTGGAAAGTAACCCACCGTTTCTAACAGCCACTATTGTGCTACAATGAGCCAGTAAGCTTACTACAAAGATGATGATCAATATCCAGCAGTGGAATGCAGGTGAACAAGTATCTCAAAGAACCCTGGTTAGTTTAAAGGGGGGTTCTCCACCTGATAAAGGCCAACATCTTTGGAAAATTGTTTCAGCGAACAGTAGTAACTACATTAGCTCTTGTTGATTGGCTATTGATTGCATTTGCTAAGAGGCAGAAGTTAAAACAACAGTAGACCCAGGAAGCCCTAAGCTCATACCAGCAGCTAAAGAGAAAAAACTGCTAAGTTGTATTTTGACACTATGGAAGTTGGCATGGCCATCACCAAAAGCAACTAAAGTCAAGATTTATGACTGGACTCTGGAGATATACCAATATGTATTTCGTTATGGAGCTCTCTGAAGGACCTCATGAGGCATTCAAGCAACAATAAAGCAAAGAAAAAAGAAATAAGCACTAAGTTATTATCAAAAGTTCATTTTCAGAACCTATTTCTGATGTCTGAAAAATTCAAAGTGCCACCAGGTCATTAGGTTTGCTGTGTTACAGACTCATAGAGTCATAGACTTTAAGGTCAGAAGGGTCAATTATGATCATCTAATCAAAGTTACTAAGTATTTCAGTTCTCTCCTATGTATTTTGCTGCCTTTCTGGTTTTAGATGTCAGTAAATTTGATGCTAGTTAAATTTAATGAACCTTTGCTATGGCTCATAAGAATAACGTAGTTCCAAAAAGTGACATCTGTTATTGTCTGTTTGAGACCAGTGCCCACTTGTGGGTCTTTAACTTCAGCATTACTCTATTTTCTATTCTGTCCACTGCTGGCTAGGGCTGAATGCCATTTGTTTTAAAAAACATAATTTTATCAAATAAATGCTTTTATGGATAGCTAACTGTGTTTTCTCCACTGGAGTCCATGTATCTATTAAATCAGTCACTGCCTGTTCTTAGTGACTTACCTCTTATTAGTGTTGCTTGCCTGTTATTAGACACCTTTATCCCCAACAGTAGTATATCAGCTCCCTTATTTTATGCTCAAAATGTCTCCCAAAGACTCAATGGCAAGTTACTTGGAAGATACTCTCTGGTCATTCTTTCCTATGTTTTGTAAAGAGATCAACCCCATTTGTCTTCTCTTGGCCATCAATTTCTTCTCCAAACTGCCTTTGTTACAGCATGCACCAGAAAATAAAGCCTCTCCAAGACAAACCGGGGCTCCTTTCCCAATATATAATCAGCCTGGCTTTCTGATTGCAGAAAATTCCCATCTAGAATCTTTAGGGTAGTGGTGAGAGGCTCCACTGCCTGCCCTTGAACTAATCAGCTCCTATTAGCATGGCATAAAGGAAAAAAAGTCCCCTTCCCTTCCACACAGAAACCAGGCAGAAATCCTAAGATAATAATAGAGGGAAGTCAGACACAAATGTATTATTTCCCTTCATTCTGAGAGTTCTGTCTAATGATGTTTCCCCTTCTGTCCTGTTCAATTCAGACACAGCGATTCAACTAGTTATAAGAGATGCATTTGGCACATGTCCCCATTCTTGCTTCAAAATATCCCAGCTTTGTTAACCTTCAGGGCCTGCTACTGGAGTAAGATGTTCCTCCAAGAATTAAGGGTGACTCTAGCTGAGATGGGGTTGAGGTACTGAGTTTGCGTATTATTTACTCTTATACAAGGTGAAGCAGATTGGATATTTGTGATATAATCTATGGGATTAAGTGATGACAAGCTGCCTTTTGTGTATTTTCATCATTTGAATTAGATAAATAAATTAAGGTGAACTGTGGGACCCAGCTCCTATGCATATAATCACCCTTCTGTACTCTCTTCTTTCCAACTCTTTTCCCTTCTACTCAGAAAAACAGAACCTTTGCATCCATCCACCTACTCAGTCCCTCATTTTCTTGTTTACATTATGCTCATTCTTGTCATTACTGAGGGAAAGAGGAACAGGGAAAGAAAAAGTAAAAGAGAAGGAGAAGAAATGTGACACCAGGGGAAGAAGAGAGTGTGGAAGGTACAGCATCTTTTCAGTGTCGGGGCTGTCACTAAGACTCCATGGATCTGTAGAAGATTCTAAGATCCTAATCCTCTTTATCTCAAATCAGCCCACGCTTATCAGGAAAAATTTGGATTGAAAGATTGGGAACTCACCCTCGAATTGCCCTGCTAATTCTCATGGGAGAATTTAAACAAACTCTGAACATGGGTTATTTGGTCTTCCTTTCCTGCTTTACTTCTCTGGACTGGCTTTCTAACAAAGAAGCTTTAAACAAAGATTGATAACCTTCCAAACTGGGTCATTTCCAGACACTTTGAAAATTGAGACTTCGCAACTCAGTTACTATCTCCTATTTTGAAACTTACCTATGAATTTGATTTTCATCTGTGTATGCATAATGATCTTTTAACCATTACTTTCTTTCATTTTTTAAAAAAAGTATGAGTTTCATTAATCAACATTGGCTTTAACCTTGTATTTATGTAAGATCTGAACTATTCATTGACTTGCTTTTTAATATGTCCTGTCCTTTGGGATTGGTAAATGCTTTTTTTTTAACACATGATAGATAAAGATTTTCAATAATCTCCATCATATTTGACTTACTGTCTTAGTGAGAGCCTAAATCTGGATTATTTCAAGGGAACTGTATTTTTTTAATTTCTAAGTGACCAGAAGGTGCTGTAGAAACTGTTTGTTGCTAACTTGGTATATCTTATGAAAGAATGGCTTCAATGTTTAGGGTGTCTGCCTGCTCCATTCTTTGCAGTTTTGCCCTGTTTAAGCTATCACAGCATGGCTTCCCTAGAGGCAAACATCACAAGAAAGCTCTGCTGCCTATTACTTGGGTTAGCAACTCAAAGATTGGGGGGTTTAACAGAAAATGTCACATGGTCCCAAGCCCAAAAATGTGTTTTTTCCCCTGGGCTAAAGACTATACACCAATTTGCACCAGCAGAGGGAAAAAATAGCACTGACTGCATTAAAATAAATAATAAATTTGCTAAACAGAAGAGTGACTGGAGGGAGAAATGCAAATTAAAAATATTTCCATTTTATGTAACTATCATAAAATCCACCCTAAAGACCCAGGTGTCTCTAGAACATGTTTTCTAATGATGGAAACCACAGCTGAGAATCGTTGGCAAATACTTATGCTATGTCTACACTAGCCAATTAGTCCAGACTAATCAAGCTTAGTCTGGACTAATTTAGTCCATGTCTACACTAGGCTTTGCCTAGTTCAAACTCAGAAATTTCTTAGTTTGGACTAATAAGCAAAGCTTAGTCCGAACTAATACGTTTGACTGGTTAGTCCAAACTAAGCGCTTAAAAAGTTTGAACTAAACCATGAGTTCAAATTAACCATGCTTACTAATTTGAACTGAAAAGTTGGTTCAAACTAGGATGTGTGGCTAGTTTGAACTAAAAAGCTGCAGTTAGTCTGATCTAGCCCGAAGCTAGTTCTGACTAGCCTGTGTTGGTTCCCAATCGCGATGGGAGAAGGAGACACTGGACTCAGTAGTTCTAAATGAGAAATGGGTTCGTTTATTTAGCGCGACAATGGGGAAAATTTTTCAGTGGGTGATCACAGTGACAATTGAGGTAGCAATCAACAACTAAACAGCAATCTTACAAGACCAACTGAGGTAGGAAATCTACATAAGTAACACAGTAAAACTGTGAAGCAAAACTGCAAAGCAAGACTGCAAATCTATATGAGTAACACAGCAAAACTGCAAGGTATTTGCAACAAAGAAAAACTGCTAGGTATTCACAATGAAACAAAATTGCAAGGTAAAATAAACTGCAAAGTACTTGTAGGGGATTTTTATATACATACCACAACCCAGGCACCACTGACCAGCACCATGAACACAAAGGGCATGGTAAGGGACACGACATGAGATAGCTTTCCTCGGGAGATTCCAACCGTCTGAGTGATCTGTTCCAGCGGGTAACATGTGAACCTCCATAACTTCTGCCAGTTAGCATTTCCTTTTTATAGGATTTTTTAGCTCAGTGTTTTTCTGGTTCCCACACTAGGGGAGGGTTTGTCATATTAGTGGTTCCCAAGATTGAGTTAGTAATTTTCCAGCTAAGTTTCAAATTCCTAGGTGGGACTTAAATTTCCAGGTGGGTCATAAATTCCCAGGTGGGTCCAGATTCCCAGGTGGATCATAAATTCCTAGGTGGGACCAGATTCCCAGGTGGTCATAAATTCCTAGGTGGGACCCAAATTTCCAGGTTGGCCATAAATTCCCAGGTGGGTCCAGATTCCTAGGTGGATCATAAATTCCTAGGTGGGACCCAAATTTCCAGGTGGTCATAAATTCCTAGGTGGGTTTCAATTCCCACAAAGTTAGTGCCTTTGAGTTATGCTAGTCTGTAGCCTCCCAGATTCCAGGCCAGAGCCTCTTACGCTGTCCATAAGGGGTTTTTTTTAGTGTGCACTTGGTGGCGAATGGGGTGCCCGGGCAAGCGGCCCCCTATTATTACATCGGGCATGAGCAGCCTGAGGCTAGTTCAGACTAACCATGGACTTTTTTAGTTCGGACTAGCAAGTCCAAACTAAAAAAGCAAACGTAGACATAGCCTTAGTGGATAATGTCACAGTGAATATCAGGCATTGCCTGCCCTACTTGCTGCCTCCCATGAATGCTGGGAACCCAGCCCCTGCTAGGCACCAGTCACCTGCTGCTTCCCATGAGTATAGATTGAAACTTTCAGCTATTGTATGAAGCACAGAACAAACTAAAATCCTGTTCTTCAACAGACAGAAAGCTCTCTGACAAAGAGGTGTATGACATCCAATGTCTCTATGAAACTTTAGCACTAAGCAGAGCTCAGGAAAGTCCAGAAAAAAAAATCTCTTCATGTCTATTTTGCCAGTAAGTGAGCAGGATACACATGGAAAGGCTTTCCAAAGTCTTAACACAGAGCTGTCAGGGAAATGGAAAGATACTGTCATTCATAATATGTCTCCTGAAGCCTTGTAAATCAAACTCTCATTCTGAAAAGTCATTGTGCTCTTTGATGTCCAACAGCAAAAAGGTGGTGTCTACTCATAAATGTCATGACTATTTTCATATCATTTTCCCCATTGTGTCTCTTTACAAAAAAAGGGTGAAATTGGAATGTGAACTCCATGCTACAAAGCAATGACTTTTCCAGACAACGGTGACATCATTCCATTAGAAATATAGAAAATGCACTGCATTGTCTTCCCAAAGTTGAGCTAGGCAGTTTCTCACATCCTCACCATCCTGCCTGGCTCAGCTAATGGGGACAGAATACTTTCTGAATTCAGCTACATGCAAGACTGCAGGATAATAAACCTTAAAAAAGACACCAAGAAAACTGTTGTGAGAGTACACTACCCAGGACTTTCTGAATTCATGCTGTGATACAGAAATAAAAGTGCTGCTCTTTAAAAATTATGTCAGTTTACTGAGGGCCAGATGATCTTAGTGATTAACTGATCGGGTATATAAAGAACCACTCAATTAATCAGGAGGTCAATCTATTATATCAAGAGTAAAAAACAAAAAAAAAGTGGTTTTTAAGAGAAAGCTCTGTTTTTTGTCATGGGGATTAATGAACCAGTTTCATAAACTCTAACTTTTCTCTTTCTATTGCTTTGTTCCTGCCCTTCTGTTCCCCCGCCTCCCCGGAGTATTTTCATGGAAAACAGTGAAGGTAATTATTTTGCACTGACTATCATCCATTTTTAGTTGTTTTATTAAATATTGATAAATTCCAGGGAAATTTTAAAGAAAATAAAAACCAGAAACAGAAGGCCTTAAACATCCCAAATGAGGAAGCCTATATGCTGTTGCTTCTCAGAGCTTGTGTTCAGATCAACCATCCCAATTGACTGATTGGGTCTATGAAGACCCACTTAGTTGATTGGGAAGCCAATCTGTTAAAATCACCCTGGCAATAGGAGTAGTGCTGAGCTGAAAGGAGGCCCCTCCCTGGACTCAGCACAGAGGATGTGCCCAGCATAGGGCTGTCGAACAGATACGCAAGTTATTTTAAGTAAATTGTGTATCTCTCTCTGACTGCTACCAAAAACAGTGGACAGTGTAGATCTGCCCTCAGTCTGAGCAGCTATATCTTTCTGTTTGTTCACTTAGCCACAGTTTCACAGGAAGCTCACCCAGTTTGTATGCCATGCTGCACTATTGTGGTCTTACCAAATCTCAAGGTCCTGTGGAAAACACATTAGGACATATTTTTTCCTCCTGAGTCAATCCCAACTCTTCTTAGCACCAGAGAAGTCAAGGAGAGGAGTGTGTACTGATCTCTGCCTCTCTCACCCCCCCTGTAGATAGACATCCAATTCTGAGATGCATAGAGGCACCTAGATCTGTTAGCAATCCACAAACCAGGGCAAGGGAGGCACTTAGCTACCTTAAACTATGTTCAGGAATGAAACAGAACAGCCAGGAAGGAGACCATCTCTTATAATCATCAGCCTAGTGACCCAAGATGTGGGAGATGTCCCACTGGTTCAAATCCCCTCTCTGCTTGATGAGAAGGAGGGATTTGAATGGGGACTGGTACCTTGTAGGTATGTACTCTAGCAACTAGAAGATGGACTTGTCTGATGTGGGTCTTTGTCAGTCTCTCCAACTGAAGTTTTTCCACTTCTAGATAATGGAATACTTAAATAATTACTGGTTCAGAGGAAGTGCTAGAATGACATGACTGCCTCATGCTCCCATCTTGTCTGAGAGGCAAAGATTCTTATTCACTTCTCTTTAGGGAGGATAGGGACTTGAACCAGGGGGTTCTATGTCCTGGGTGAGCACCGTACCCACCCTCTTATAATAGAGGCCCTGTCTCCACCCCCACCACCCCAGTTGTTTTGTGTGAACTTGCCTGAGGACCATCATCTGGTAGCCATGCTCAAAAGCTGCCTAGTGAATCAGACCCACACATTTGAGTTCCCAGGGTGTAGATTGCTTTGGGGGTTAGGCAGAAGATAGACATCTGGACACCTATCCTGAGGCAGTGATATGCATGCTAAGGCAAGAAATAGGTGCTTAGGTGCCAAGAGTGAAGCTACAGTGCTCATGCCCAGAGGGAAAAGTTACAGCATTGAGTGACTAAGGGCACATGCAGGAGTTTTGTAGACCACAGTGATGATTAAACACAAGCCTTTGGCACTTAAATACCTGTGTGAATCCTGAAGGGAATTCAGTAAAACAAACAAACAAAGAGTCTTGTGGCACTTAAAGACTAATAAATTTATTTTTGCATGAGCTTTCATGGGAGAAAATCCCACTTCATCAGATGCTTTGAAGATGGGGGAACTTACAGAATGGTAGTAAATAAATGCAAGTGTAAGACAGGCTTAGGAGTTGTGCTTAACAGCTTCTGAACTGACAGGGGGAGCAACTAATCTGCATGGGTCCTGTATTAACATGGATACAAAGAGCACAATTAGCTGATTAGCATACCGGACGCACTGGAACAAAGCATAGTGGGTAATAGTATTTGGGGTTACTTTTCTCACAAATCTATCAACATCTGTAATTCTACTGAAGGGAAATATGCAATACTGTCCTTGTGTAAACTGCTACTCTCTGTTTTTTTCAAATCTGTCTGGGTTAGTTAAAGGGTAAAAGTCACTCTTACTTAGAAAAAAATTTGTAAGAAAGGATCCTGCATGTTTTAGCCTGAAAGACTGAAAACAAGAAGTGGTGGGTTAGCACTGTTTCTGTGGAAGCAATGCCTGGGGCATTTGGCTCTTCTCTCCTCTTACATCTTTTGTTCTTTGTTATGGAAGTAGCTGAATTAACCAGCTGCTAAAGACCAACAGCTGATGATCAGTGAGCTAGAGAGAATTCCTTCTCCCTGAGCTGAAAAGAAGCAATGGGGTGAAGCTGGTGAATGGTAAAAACAGCCAGTGGTGAGGTGGGCAACATAAGGCCTGGAGGACAGTGTTGGTGGACAGTGAGTAGAGCCAGCAGATGGCAAGAGCAGCCAGCAGCAAGTTGGGTGACATGGGGACCAGAGGGCAGTGCTGGCAGACAGTGGGCAGAGCCAATGGATGGTGAGAGTGGCCAAAGGTGAGCTGGGTGACATGAGGGACTGGAGGACAGCACCAGCAGACAGCGGGTGGAGCTGAGGAACCAGTTCTAGAGGATGGAGTGAGTGACCCATAGATGGCATCAGTAGACAGCTGGTGTGAAACACTCTCCCTACATACCTTAGGGTTGGTTGGGAGCCTACTTAGCACTGGTTTTCCAGATCAGTGCCAGTTTTGCCATTAAGTTTGTATGTCCTGTTATGCGGTGTGGGTTATTGGGAACTTTGCTCTATACTAAGTTTCTTAGATTAGTACTGATCTCTGTTATTTGGCCTTTTGCATTTTTGTCTTACGGCTATTAAAAGCTCCATTTCCTACACTCAGATTTGTACTTGCAAGTGGGGAAGCCTTACCCTTTGGGGTGCCCAGGGAACAGTGCAGGATTCCCAGAGATCTGGGTGGGGGCTCGAGCCACCTGGTGGTGCTGCATCATTGGAAAGCCCCTAGATATAGAACCCGGCCCTTGTTCTGCCAGCCTGCCCTGACAGAAGGGTTACACAAGGAAGTGTAAATCATAGGAATAGGTCATACTGTATCAGCAAATCAAAACACTTGTAAAGATTCAAACTCTGGGGAACAGCATACAGAGGGGGGATGAGGTCAGATTACCTGTTGTAATGAGAGAAAAATCCAATGTCCCGACTAAGCCATGAAGCAATGCAACCAAATTTACAAATGAAATAAATTTCAATAGCTTCCCTTTGATGCATTGATTTAGTATGCATCTGTGTGAGCACAGCAGCTAACAACTCACTAATGGAGTGATCATGAAGATTGAAACGCTGACCCACTGGTTTTACAATGTCGAGATTTCTGATGTCAGATTTGTGCCCATGTATTCTCTTGCACAGAGACTGTCGTGTTTGTCCAATATATAAGACAGAGGGGCATCTCTTGCACATGATGGCATAAATCACATTGGTGGATGAGCAGGTGACTGAGCCTTTGATGGAGTAGCTGGTTTGACTAGGTCGTGTAATAATGCCTTTTGTGCAGATATGTGGACAAAGTTGGCAGCATGGTTTGTTGGAAGGATATGTGCCTGCTTTAATGGTTCTGTTAGGCCTGTAGTTGCTGGTAAGTATCAGTTTAAGGCTGGGGGCCTGTCTATAAGTGAAGAAAGGTCTGTCTCCGAAGGCTTGAGAGAGTGAGGGATTGTCCTGTAGAATAGGCTTTAGATTCCTGAGGATGTGCGGTAGAGGTCTGACTTGGGGGTTGTAGGTAATGACTAGAGGTGTTTTGTTATTTTCTTTTTTGGGCTTCTCCTGTGGAAGTTGACTCTGGGGTGCCCATCTTGCTCTGTCAATCTTTCTTCACTTCCACAGCTGGATACTGCAGTTTTGAGAATGCTTGATAGAGATCCTGAAGGTGTCTATCTCCATCCGAGGGATCAGAGCAAATGTGGTTATATCTTAGGGCTTGGCTGTAGACAATGGATTGTATGGTGTGTTTAGGATGAAAGGTCAAGGGATGTAGGTAATTATACCGATCAGAAGGTTTTCGATATAGGGTAGTGCTTAAGTGCCCATTGCTAATTTGTACTGTAGTGTCCAGAAAGTGGATCTCCTGTGTGGAGTGTTCCAGGCTTCGTTTAACAGTGGAGCAGAAATTGTTGAATTCTCTGTGGAAATCTTCAAGGGCATCTCCACCACGGATCCAGATGATGATGTCATCAGTGTAGCATAAGTAGAGGAGAGGAGATTTGAGGAAACAGTGTTCTAGGTCAGCCATAAAAATGTTGGCATATTGTGGGGCCATGTGGGTACCCATAACAGTGACTCTGACTTGAAGGTATAAACTATCCTGAAATCTGAAATGGTTGTGGGTTAGTATAAAGTCACAAAGTTCAGCCACAAGATACGCTGTGGCATCATCTGGGATGGTTCTTCTTATAGCTTGTAATCTATCCTTATGTGGGATGTTGGTGTAAAGACCTTCTATGTCTATAGTGGCCAGGATGGTGTTTTCTGGAAGCTCACCAATGGACTGGATTTTTCTCAGGAAGTTTGTGGTGCCTTGAAGATAGCTAGGAGTGTTTGTAGCAGAAAGCCTGAGGAGGGTGTCCACATAGCCAGATAAGCCCGCTGTAAGAGTGCCAATGCCTGAGATGATAAGGCTTCCAGGGTTACATTTTTTATGGATTTTAAGCAGTAGATAGAATATCCCTGGTTGGGGTTCTGGTGGTGTGTCTGTCTTTATTTGTTCCTGTTTCCTTGGGAGCTTCTTGAGTAGGTGGTGTAGTTCCTTTTTGGTATTCCTCAGTGGGGTCAGAGGCAAGTGGTTTGTAAAATGTAGTGTTGGAGAATTGTTTATAAGCCTCCTAATCCGATTTATTCATGATGACAATGGCACCTCCTTCGTCAGCCTCCTCAATAATAATGTCAGAGTTGTTTATGAGGCTGTGGATGGCATTGCCTTCTGCAAGGCTGAGGTTATAGTGTAAGAGATGTTGTTTGTCCATGATTTCAGCCTTTGCATGGTGGCAGAAACAATCAATGTAGAAGTCTAGTCTGTTGTTCCGACTGTCAGGAGAGGTCCATGAAGAATATTTCTTCTTGTATTGTTAGGAGGAAGCCATCTCTAGGTCACTACATAAATCGTTGGTGTGGTTGAAATATTCCTTGAGTCTGAGATGAAGAAAATAGTCTTGCAGGTCACCGCAGAATTTTATCTTGTGTGTGGGTGCTGTGAGGCAGAAGGAGAGTCCCCGAGATAGCACAGATTCCTCTGCTGGAGTAAGCATGTAGCTTGAAAGATTAACAATGTTATTGGGTAGGCTGAGGGAGTCACTCTTGCTGTCCTTTGTGGTGCATATTAGTTTAGGCAGTTTGGTGTTTTTCTTTAGGCATGATGTAATCTGTAATGTTATGCAAGCACCTGTTGCATTACGCCTATTGTATTTAGCATATTAGAAAGATATATATGTCTTGTGAATCTCATATTCTGGGCTTACTTGCATGGGTTTAAGCGGGTCATGGCTACTAACCACTAGGTTGGATGTGTAAGGGGAACAAATATTGTGATTAAAGGCACCATAGACTCATTTCACTCCTGGGTGAACTTGATCCATTCATTTCCTTCTTCTAACAGATCCCAGGCCAAAGACAAAGTCTTTAAAAGCCTAAAACCTGAGTGCGTGTTCTCTACTGAACTCAGCCATGCTCAGTGTTGTGCTTTTCTTTGGCTCCAAGATCCTGGCAAAGCAGATTGTCAGCTTCTATAGGGAAGGGATAAACTTCTCTGTCTCAGTGATAACCTCATTTCAACCTGCTCAGCTATAAGGTAAGTGACCACTCTCCCCCAGGGTGTTACATCCTTTGGAATACAGCACTTCTGGAGGTTTTGTGTGAGACATAGAAGAGAGCTACTGATCACCTTTGATCCCATGCCATGTTTTGAAGAAGTGAGGCATTAGTTTTGGCATTTTAACCCCATTTCCAGCATATACACCAGCACTTGTATTCTGCCCACCTACATGCCAGGGTCCACAGGGTGCATAGGCACTGGTAAGTTCTACCTTGTTGCACATAGACCTGTTAACAATCATTAGAATTAGAAACTCAACTCTGATGGAGGGCTCCAACCCTAGCACCAAACTGGGGAAGCCTGGGGGATCCTGATATTTCCCAATTTCTATTCAAAGCAAACTGAGGACCAAGAGGATGTGTCTGTGCAGCTGGGTATCTTGACTGACACCTGACTCTCAGCCTGTCCTCTAGCAATGCTGCCAACTCTCCTCCCTGGCATCTCACTTGGCCTCGATCCTAACTCCCACTCCAACCATTAGGTCAGCTGTCTGTGTCCAGGCAGTGACATGAAAGCTCTGCTGCACTTTTAATTACTTTAGCTATTCCGTCATAAAACCAAAAGCATGTCTTGTGTAGTATTGTGCACAAGGCAGCCCCTGTCTCAGCAGTGGGAGAAGTGGCTCTCTGTATATAATCCGTAGAGCAGTTTAAATTTGTCAGGTGCTTCACAATCCTCAAGGATGGAAAAATACCATATAAATGTAAAACAGTGAGTTATTGTTTATTATTCCATGCATGATAAGTGCCACTGGGACATTTCTTTGCTGTGCATTAGATGTAGTCCGTTATGTCAGCAGATATCCTAGCCAGTGTTGACACTTCAAAAGGAGCTTCACACATGAAGAAATTAGATAAATACGACAGCTCTCTAGCAGCCTGGCATTTTACATTTCTTATCTCTTGTACTTTTTGCTTCTAAAGGTGTCTGGAACTGACACTCTCATCTTCAGTGGGTGAAATTCCTCTGCCTTGCCTGTCTTCAGTCATTGTTGCTCTGTGTGACATGGATGAAAGTAGCCTGTGGTTCTAAATATTTGAGGTGTACTAGCCTGAAAGCTTGACACTGATGAATTCTTGTTTCTTCCCAGGGAAGGGACAAAGGAAAGGTGGGAAAACATTACACATTCCTGTTTTAAAAGGAGGTTCCATGATGGTTGGGAAAACATCTCTGAAATTCAAATATGTTCTGCCACCCCTGACCTGTATGCATATGTGAAGCAACCAGTCTCTACTTCATACAAGTATGTGTCTCAGGTATGGTCTCTCCTGTGTTGATCCATGCTTTCATCACTTCTCGCCTAGCCCAGCACACTCTATCCAAAGCTCTGAGTGAAGGCGATGTGATGGCTTCAGCTTGTTCAACAGCTGCAAAGAAGGGCTACAAGGATGATTCGTGGAATTGAAAATCTTCCCTATGAGAGATGACTTAAAGACCTTGGTTTGTTTAGTCTTCTCAAAAGAAGGCTGAGAGGAGATATGATTACTCTTTTTATATACATTAGAGGGATAAATACAAGGGAGGGGGAGGAATTATTTGAATACAGCACCAATGTGGACACAAGAACAAATGGATACAAACTGTTCTTCAGAAAATTTAGGCTTGAAATTAGACACAGATTTCTAACCATCAGAGGAGTTAAATTCCGGAATAGTCTACCAAGGGAAGTGGTGGGGGCAAAAACCTTAGGTGCCTTCAAAACCAAGCTTGATAAGTTTATGGAGGGAATGATATGATGGACAGTGTAGCTTGGCCATTGTCTCTCTTTTACTACTGGTGATGGGTGTGATAAGCATGTGGGAAGGGGCATTTGATCAAGTGGGTTCTGAGTTATTACAGAGAAGTTCTTCTTGACTTGCTGTTGTGGACTTGCCCTCGTGCTCAGGGTTTAACTGATCGCCATATTTGAAGGAATTTTCCCCCAGGGCAGATTGGCTTGGGCGCTGGGGTTTTTTTGCCTTCCTCTGTAGCATTGGGCATGGCTCACTTGCTGGTTGATTCTCTGTATTAAAGTCTTTAAATCATGATTTGAGGACTTTTAATAGCTCAGTTATGGGTTTGAGGTTCATTGTAGGAGTGGGTCGGTGAGGTTTTGTGGCCTGCAGTGTGCAGGAGATCAGACTAGATGATCATATTGGTCCCTTCTGACCTTAGAGTCTGTGAGTCTGTGAGGCAACCCTCTAGGTCAAACAGCTGATGAAATGAGACACTGTCACATGCAGAGGTGGCTTTTGGGGTAGGCAAAGCAGGTGCACGCCTAGGGCCCCAAGCAGTAATGGTCCCTGTTGCCTGCTTCGCCTATCATAAAAGCTGAATCTGCCTTGATCAGCAGCAGGGGGAGGAGCTGGTCCTGGGGCCAGGGGCCAGCAGCAGTCAGCTGAGGCCATGCGGGGGGGGGGGCACAAAGGGAGCACCAGGAGTCAGGGGTGGGGAGCTGGAGCCATGGGGAGGCCCAGAGAGGGACCAGGGGACAGTGGCAGGGAGCTGGGGCCATGGGAGGGGCCAGTGCTGTGGAGTTGGGGCCGCAGAGGGGTGTCATGGGGGCCTATAGGAGGCCCCACAATAAGACTTCACCTAGGGTTCCCAATTCCCTAAGGCGACCTCTGGTCACATGTGGTGATTTAAAATGACTTCTTGCCTAATTTCAAATCAGTTCCAAGACCTTTGTTCTGACTTTAAAGTCCTCAGTGGAATACTATTGTGAAAGAACCTCAGAGAAACTTATCTATACTCCATTGCAACAGGAGTATTGCAGGTGATGTCCCACAATATTAAAAGAGTTAGGGCAAGATGTTCTGAGTGGGGTAAATCTGATTAAAGAACACTGTCAGCAGGGATCATGATGAACCTAGCTCCTGGCATCTTTAGGGAGCAGCACAATAATCCGCCCTCTGAGCCTGAACCAAAGGCCATTGAAGCAATTGAAAAGACTCCCACTGACTTCAAAGGGATTTTGGATCAAGCCCTCTCTGGGGCTTTTCACCATTATTGTGATTGCAGTTGCTTGAAGCATTTGTCTAGGACAGTGATTGTCAAACTTTTTTGCTCAGGACCCAGTTGAAAAAAATCATTTATGCCCATGCCCCAAAAATTACACCTTTGAGCAATGTATTCCAGTCTTGTGGTGGCAGCAGCAGAGGACACCCTGCCCCAGTACCTGAGGGTCTGCGACCCACTACTGGGTCCTGACCAGTACTGTGAAAACGACTGATCTGGGACACAGATAACAGGAGGAGTCCTGTTTAAGAAATGATTGTAAAACGCAGAAGGGAATAGAGTATTGTCTATTTGCATAGAAATCATTATGATAATGCCTAGAACTAAATACAAAATTCAGCTCTTGACTCTGCTTTCCTTCAACAAGTTACACACACACATTTTTTAAATGAATACAAAACCCACTGCTATTCAAGTTCTTTCTCCTGAAGGCTGTAAAGGAACACAGAGATTATTTCTACCATAAATATTTCAGAGCTTCTCAGATATTACAATAATATAATAACCATTGTTGTAGGCAATGTCGTTGTAGCTGTGTTGGTTACAAGATATGCAAGAGAGGGTGAGCAAGGGTGTATCTTTTATTGGACCAACTTGTACTAAAAGAGATGCAAGCTTTTGAGCTTAAACAGAGATCATTTTCAGGTCTGGGAAAAGTACTCAGAGTGTCACAGCTAAATACAAAGTGGAACAGATTGTTTAACAGCTAACACATATTCAAAGGACTATACGAAGTGACAAGGTCTGTTCAGACCTTTCCAGTCTTGCGTAGTCGGAGTGGGGAACACGCAGGGCCATAACTAGGCCGGGGCAACTGGGGCAAAGACCCAGGTGCCGAATTTTAGAAGGCACTGCCGCTGAGGAGCCAGATCTGTCCCCAGCCACCATGGGGAGCCAGAGTCGTCCCCTGAGCCCTCTAAAATTCGGCACCTAGGGCTTCCAGCACCACCTGGGACTCACTGCTGCCTTCTGGTGATGTCTGAGGATGGATCTGGTCCCCCACTGCCCAACCTGACTGGGCTATCTCCCTGGTGGCAGTGTTTCTGAGATCAGAAGTAGTCTGTGAAGTTGACCAGGCTGCCTGGCTGCCTCCTGGCAGCAGCTAGTGGCTTGGGCTGGATTGGGCTCCAAGCCTCCTGCCACCGCCCGTATGGGGTGCAGAGCCCGATCTGGCTGCAAGGCTCCTGCTGTCAGATCAGGCTTCCAGCCCCTTGCCACATGCAGCAAGGGTAGGGACCGACTCCGGCTCCCAGCCACTTGCTAGCAGTGGCTGGGGCCAGATCAGGCCCCTGGAGGTGGATCAGGCCTCTAGAGCCTGATCAGCGGCCGGGGTATTTCTACACTGTATCCAGTGCAGACATAACAAGGTCAACTTAAATTCGACCTCTTTAAACTGACTTCAGAGGGTCCCCCAGTGTAGACATAGCCTAAGTGCCACAGGACTCCTTGGTTGTTTTGCTGAACTAGACTAACACGGCTACCCCTTTGGAACTTGACCAAAAACACTGTCACCTGTGAGTGAATGCATTTAACAAATTGATTACCTTGTATCTGACTTCTCAGTCCTCATTCTCAATGGAACACTATGCAGCACTTTCAAAAGGTGAGCCTGGGAACTTAAATTCATAATTTTGCTAGCCACTAAACATTATGGACTGAATAGAGACACTGAATTTATGGTTTATTACAGCAATTTATAACCAACTACCTTCTCACTCCCACTCCTCCAACAGTGAGTAGAGAGGTGTTAACCAGAGACTTCATTCTGAATGGTCCTTTAAAAAATGTGCTAACTGCTTATGCTAAACAATTTGTATTTAGTTATGACACTGAATACATTCTCCAGTCCTGAAGAACTCTGTATAAGCTTGAAAACTTGTTTCTTTCATCACAACGGAAGTTGGGCCAGTAAAAGACATGACCTCACCAACCTTGCCTCTCGCATAATATAATATACATAGAATCAGTTTTATATGTGGCAGTGGAGAGATATGAGCAAAAACAAAGGAGGACAAAGAAAGGACTGGTAGTCAAATATTACTCCTTCCTGGTCTACACATGAGGACCACAGTAACCTTTTTGTTCATTTTCCAAAGGGGCAGCTGTGTTTGTCTAGTAAAGCAAAAAAAGCAAGGAGTCTTGTGGCACTTAAAGACCAACAGATTTATTTATCGCGTGAGCTTTCGTGGGAGAAAATCCCATATAGTTCAGCTCTACTGTCTCTAGAAATTGTTCTCTTATTTGGTTTAGGAGGCTGGACAGGAGGACGATCTGTGACAGTAGTTCAGGATATGAACATTTTTGAGGACTACTGACTTGGTGAGCAAACTCTAATTAATAAAGAAACAGAAACAAGTAGCAGAGGATTAAATGGGGAGATAAGTGAAGCCTTTCACATGAGCTACTTCTAATCAGAACTGGAAAGTGTTTTACATAAATATCAAAATGTTGCAGTCTGTTGAGCTGCAAATGATCTCCACGGGCATAGTAAATTTAATCAATTTTATTGAATTTAATGTTTAAAAGAACAGTTTACAGAGTTTACACAAAGTTTTGCTGGGCAGACGGGTATAGCGTACCATTATTGATGGGAGAAGAGCTTGGTTAGAAGTTAATAAGTATGAGAAATATACATTCCTCTCAGAACTGTCTGTGCCCAGTGATGTGTTTGGTGTTAGTGCCTCTTGACCACCTGATGGTGTAAGACACCAGAAGGCACTGCGTCAACCAACTCCACAGGCCTGCAGCATGCCCTTGTTATGCACCCATGGCTCCAATGATCGGGGCATGTGTCTGCACCTTGTAGCCCTTTGCTACCAGGATGTAGGCAAAGGGGGCAGAATTCTTCTCTTTACAAACTAGTGTTTTGCAAAAGGATGGAGTCCTGGTCTTGAACATCCATGTGATGGCTACCAAGACAATCTTCCGGTCCTCATTAGTGATGACGATATCCAGCCTCAGCAAGCTGTTGGTTCCAGTGACAGCAGAGTTAACTTGACGTTTCCTGGGTGAGATGGGATGGCTTTCACCAGTTGGTTCTGGACCCCTTTGTGCCTCAGCGGCTAGGCTCTGGATCAGGAGTGTTGCTGACTAAGGGTTGGGGCACAGCCCCACTGCCTGCAAGAGGCAGGAGGCTTGGAGCTGCTTGCCAGAGCTCTAAGCTGAAGCCAGCTTTGAGCCTCCTGCCACTTGCAGGCAGTGGAAGGAGCTGGCTCCAGCTTCAAGGCTCCAGCTTCAAGCCTCCTGCCGCTAGCTGGCAAGCAGTCCAGAGCCGGATCCAGTCCCTTCTGGTGCACTGCCGGCCAGGTGCAGTAGGTGGGAGATGCAGGGCCCATGCCCTGCTAGTCCCAGCGCAGCGACAACCCTGCTCTGGAGTGGGGCTTGCAGCCACATAGGACATGGGGCAAGATTTTATTGTAATACCCGCACATCCTGCAGCTTTGACCTGATTCCCACGATGGATGACGCCATTCAGTAGGACACAGTTGAGTCAGGTTTGGTGGATGAAGCCCCAGTCCATGAACTGGGCAAAGCCACCACTTGGCAGAAAGTGGCTGCTGGTATCCCACTTGCTGGTCAATTCAAAGGACTTTCCCTGGTCAGGTTTCCCATGTACAGCTCATGGAGTATATCAGTTTTCACCCCTTCCAGATGTTGGTCCAGAGAGTGGTAATCTTGTGGCAAGTTGGCATAATTAGCAGACCATCGTAAAGTTAATCTATTTTTCAGAAAGCTGACATAAACAAGCAGTCTTTACTTTCTTTTGTATTTATGCTCAAAGATTTGTGCTGATGGTAAGAAATGTCATTAGTTAATCCCTTGCCTAGGGTAGTGTAGGTTCAGCTGTGACACTTAGGCATCATCCTGTATCAGTGTGACACAGCCAAGTTTTGAGGTTGTGAGGAGGTGACCATTTCTTCTCAGTGAACAAAAGAGAGAATGCCTTTATGCAGGCTTTGCAAGTAGACAGGCACCATCCCAATCTTGGCTCAATACACTGTGACTTTTTAAGGCAGCCAAATGGATGAATTCTGTATCCACAGAGCAAGAAATGGGGATCCAGAAGACATAAGGTAGGCCTAGATTAGGTAGGTGCTTCGAGTCAGCAAAGAGGCTCAAGGAACATGTCTACACTTACAATTTAGGTTGACTTAAGGATGCTTAAGTTGACCTAAATTACTCCACGTGCACACCAGGCTTTCATTAAGTTGACTTAAAGGTGTCCTTAAGCCGACTTAATAACTATCAGTACTTAGGTTGACTTAGTCATTAAGTCGATTTGTTAAGTCAACCTAGTATGAATGCCCTAGATCAACTTAGTACCCTAAGTCAGGGGTCACAAACATGCAGCCCACAAGCCGGATCCAGCCCTTAAAGCTATTTCCCGTGGCCTGCAATAACACCATTGTTACCAATATCTGTAATATCATTGTATGAAAAGGTTTCAGTGGTGCAGCCCTTGGGTTAATGTACTACTCCTCATGCAGCCCTGAACTTGTCCTAATGCCATCCTCATGGTGATTTAAGTTTGAGACCCCTGCCATAAGTCAACCTAGGGCAGGGGACAAGGAAGCCGTGGCTCCCCCAGACAAGAGAGCCACAGCTCCCCAGGACAAAGGAGCTGCAACTCCCTTCTCCCTAGGACTGCAGCTTCCCAGCAGAAGGGAGCCCAGCTCCCTTCTGCTGGGGACCCACGACTTCCCAGCAAGGAGGAACCCGGGGCTCCCTTGTGCGGGGAAGCTGCAGGACACCAGCAAGAAGGGAGCCATGGCTCCCTTCTTGCCAGGAAGCTGCAGCTTCTCAGAGAAAAGGGAGTCATGTGCAGCTGCCCAGCCAGGACTGTGGCATGGAGGGAGTCCCCTACCACCCCAGCCAGGGCTCCAACTATGTGGCCTCCTTATGCCAGGGAACCCGAGTGGTTCCCTTCTCCCCTGTCTCCCTGGCAAGAAATGAACCTGGCTCCCCGCCAAACAGTGAGCTGCTACTTCCCAGGCAGAAGGGAGCAGAGGCTTCCTTCTTACCAGGATCCACACAGATCCCAGCAGAAGGGACCCAGAGCTCCCTTCTCACCAAGACACACGCTTTCCTGGCAGGTCCCTTCTGCTGGGAAGCCGCAGGTCCTGGTGAGAAGGGAGCTGCATGTCCCTTCTCAGCAGAGAGACGCAGCTCTCTGCCATGTCTACACTTGAAAAGTGAAGTCAACTTGTTAAGTCGACTTAACAAGGTCAACTTTAAGTCAGCCTTGTTAAGTTGACTTAACAGAGTTGACTTAACTTTACAAGTGTAGACATACCCAAGGAGTTTGGGATGTTGAAAGTGTCTTGGTCA
This sequence comes from Podocnemis expansa, assembly GCA_007922195.1. Classification (NCBI taxonomy): domain Eukaryota; kingdom Metazoa; phylum Chordata; order Testudines; family Podocnemididae; genus Podocnemis; species Podocnemis expansa. Next base: position 36,957,332 of record ML681998.1, on the reverse strand, counting down.
GCCTGGGAAATGTTCTGGATGAGCTCAATGTTCAACTGACTGAGTTGTGAGCATTTTATCTACGTGTAACCTTTATCTCAGAGCTCTTCTGCCATCATAGTTAATCCCTCCCCCCATTTACATGATTATTATGTCAGTGGGAGAGCTTTCTCCCCTACCATCATAGCACCTAGGCAGATTGTGGAATCTCCATCACTGGAAATTCACATGAGCAGGTTAGACAAGCACCTGTCAGGGATGGTTTAAGAGGGTACTTGGTCCTGCCATGAGTGCAGGGGACTGGACTCAGTGACCTCTTATGGTTCCTTCCAGCTCTATGAGTCTATGGTTCCATAATATGGCTACACGAGAACACCAGCAAAACTTATATCGCTCATCAGGGTGTTTTTTACACCCCTGAGCAACAGAAGTTTTGCTTTATAAGTATGAATTTAGACAATCCCTTAGTGTCTTACCAAAGATCACACAGGAAGCCCAGGGAATTGAACCCAGATCTCTTAAGGATAGGCTAGTGCTCCTAATTCATGGGCCAGCCTTCTGTAAAGAATACACCCATCAAAAAATTCCCCTCATTACCAAAAGCTATATTCATTTTAACAACACTTAAAACCTCAAACATCCTTAAATATATATATAAAGTTGTCTGCAAGGTAAATCTTAGCAGCCCTTTCCCAGAACTGATTTTCATTTTGAATGAAATGAAGAATTGTTGAAATGGATAAAATGAAAAATGGTTGTTTTCCAGACACATCCAGGCTCCAAAATGTAGCTTTGCAGTAAGTGAGCCCTTGAGCATCAGTGTTGATGACACTTCTGAAAGAGGGTGTGCTTTGTCCAAAAGAAGAGTATTTTACCTCCATTCCACCTCTGTTACAAGTTCTACTGAAATGAATAATCAGATAGGCATAGAATTCAGTAACATACAATAGATAGTCCAGCTGTGGTGCTACAAGAGAGACAGATGGATGTACTGTATATATCTCTGTATCACAGACATCTGTTATTGCAAAGCTCATAAAGCAAACATATGCCCATATGGTATAGGATAATAATTAATTGCAGGGGGTGGGGAAGTGCTGGATTGATGTTTCCAGAAAGTTGCATGGGCTACATAGTGAAACAGAGTCCATTGGTACCTTGTAGTTTAGCCTGCCACGTCTCTGGTCTTCATTTTCCATACCCAGATGTTTTAGAGTCGATCTCAATATGCACTGGGGAATCCCATTGGTTTGCAGGATCCATGTAACCTGTTAGAAATATAGAGTTCCACTGACTTCAGTGCCTGCTGCATCAGGCCCATAAGGAGTGGAAAATATCAGTGTTGAGCAAACTTTAGAGATGGCAAAAAGTCTCACTCCACTGTTGAGCTCACTCAAAGCAATCATTTTATTATGCAAAAATATATCTTTATTGTATTACTTTGCTGCTGCCTGGCTTCTCAAAGTTCATGGACTAGCAGAAATTGATAGAGCTGAGTATATTTAGATCTTCCCATGATCACTTGGGACTTTTTTCATCCATTGCAGGACAAGTTTAACACTCCTGCCACTGAAGATGAGGAGTTTCATATGTCTTTCACTGGGAGACTCAGTTCCTCAGGGAATAACTACCACCTTAAACAGGTTGAGCCCTGAATTTGAGAGATAAGGCAGTGTAACCTGGCCCTTTAAAGAAATATATGTCAGGCATGGCAGCAGATATGCCACAGTGCACAACCAGGGCATTGTGGGGGATGTAGTCTACAAGGAATGATGGGAAATGTAAGTCCGGAAAAATGTGGCTGGCATCAGGTGACTGCAGGATTATATAATGTAAGCTTGTGACTCTGCTGAGGGAAGTCCAAGATCGATGGAAGCTCTTGAGTAGTGAATCTTCACTGAGGGAACTAGGCTACACAGAACTGTGCGGAAAAGGTCCCATTAAGACAGGAACCTCAGGAAAAATTAAAGCACATAAAGGAAAATAACGTGGGCAACAAGATGAGGTCAGTTGTTGGCCCATGTCTTGTGTGTGTTTAGGGTTTCAGGCTGGAATTTCCAAGGATGTTGAGAGGTGAACAAGTCCCTTCTCATTGCCCTGCATCAGCTCCACCTGGGACATGCCAAGGAAGGTTCAGCCAAGAAAGTGTTAAGCCCTGAATAAGTGGGTGAGAGCTTATTTAGGTTTGGGAAGGCTGAAGGGACTACTGAGCTTTGTAGCAAGGAGGTGAAAGACTGTTGAACCCAGGTTATTAAAGGACCATTTTGTATTTGTTTTGATTGCCTTAGTAGAGGAAGACCTCAACTTTGGGTCAAGGATCAAAAATGCTTTAAAAAATCCCAATCAACCCCTACCACAAGAGGCAATCAGAAGACCAGAGGAGAAACTGAGTCACCTGACAAGCCTAATGCCAGAAAGGTAAGGAAGACTACAACAGGGATTGCCTTTGGACTGAGTATACTTTCTGTTATCTGGAAATGAAGCTTCTACCTCCTATACTGGGAGGAAAATCCTCAACCCCAGCTCTTCTCTGCCAGGTTTCAGGGCCATACCTAATTGCAGAGCGCTAGTGAGAACTCTGCTTATGTAAGTCTGTGGACCTCATCTAGGAGGTTCGCCCACAAGGCAGTGTAGATATGCTCTGTAAGAGACAGGGGCTACTAAGTCACTGTAGAAGCTACAAACTAAGGGAGTACACAAAGTTGAAAATTCATTCAAAAAAAGCAACCTTGCATGTTTTGTCTGGTGTACATGTTCTTCACAAAACCTATCATGGACCACAAAAGTGAAACCAAAGAGGCCCTGTACATCAGAATCATATAAAGTACAGAACTGTTTTGAGTACCCAAGAGATATAATTTACTTTTAAAAACAACAAGAGTCGTGTGGCACCGTAAAGACTAATACATTACTTCAGGCATAAGCTTTCATGGACTGCAAACTGCTTCTTCAGATGCATGAAGTGGAAATCAAAGTTTCCTTGAAGTGGAAATCGCCTACTACAGAACAGATCCAACAAAGAATATAACTGGCCATCACCTACAGCCCCAGCTAAAATCTCTCCAACACATCATTAAGGATCTACCTATCCCTCACTCTCTCAAGCCTTGGGAGGCAGACAAATCCTTACTTGCAGACAGCCCCCCAACCTGAAGCAAATACTCACCATCAACCAGGCACCATACAGTGAGAACACTAACCCAGGAACCTATCCCTGCAACATACCCTGTTGCCAGGTCTGCTCACACATCGACTCCAGTGTTACCATCACAGGTCCCAACCACATCAGCCACACCATCAAAGGCTCATTCACCTGCACATCTACTAATGTGATGTATGCCATCATATGCCAGCAATGTCCCTCTGCCATGTACATTGTCCAAACAGAACTATCCCTATGCCAAAGAATAAATAGACACAAATCATATATCAAAAATGGTAGCATCCATGAACCAGTAGGTGAGCACTTCAATCTCCCTGGACACACTGTAGCAGACTTGAAAATTGCCATACTTTAACCAAAGAACTTCAAAAACAGACTTCAATGTGAAACTGTAGAGCTGGAACTCGTATGCAAACTTGACACAATCAGTGTCAAGTCTAAATAGGGACTTGGAATGGTTATCTCATTACAAAAAGTACTTGTCCCTGTTCACACATTCTCACCTTGTAATCTTTTGGTGTGAATAGGCCTCATCTAACCTAACTGAACTGACTTCTTTAGCACTTGCCCTCCTCGCTGTTATGTTTCTCACACTTGCAAGTGTATATATACCTCCTTATTATAGTTTCTACTTCATGCGTATAACAAAGCGGATTGCAGCCCTCAAAAGCTTATGCCCAAAGAAATGTGTTAGTCTCTAAGGTGCCACAGGTTTCATTGTTTTTTCTATATACAGACTAACACAATTCCCTTCTGGAATTTATTTCTAGTTACACTTGCGTGAAAGAGTCAAAATCTTTATTATGCAAGTTCAGCTGCCACAGACAAACCTGTCTTTGGGCCGATCTACACTGCCTGCCCTTTTCAGCAGCAATCAGATGTAGATACATATGTTATCTAGAATAACTTGAGTATCTATGTTTGGCCTCCCTACTTCCTGCACACACACTGTGCTGATTCAAAGGCAGGGGCCAGAGTGGTGTCACGGGATTGACTTACTGATTGGCTTAGCAGGTCTTTCACAAATTTCAAGAGTCATGGGGAGCTTTCAGCCACCAAATGTAAAGAACATCTGTCAATGTACAATGATTACTGTAGCAGAAAGGCACGGCCCCCCTCAGAGAGAGCCCAGAAAGATCTGCAGGATGGCCAGGGCGGAGCCAGGAGGGGGCTGTCAATCAGCCCAGAAGTGGAGTGGGGGGGACAGGAAGTATAAAAACGGAGTCAGGCAGCTTAGGTCAAGCCAGGTCAGCAAAGGGGAAGGATGCAGCTCTGCCGGCTCCTGACCCTGTGCCGCCTCGTGGAGGAGCTGGGTTCTGGCCTCTGGACCCAGGCCCATCAGTCTGGCGAGAGCTGCCCATGGGCAGTGACTGGGACCCACTGCCCGAGCCCTGGGCTGCCCCACACCCGCAGGAGGAGCTGATAGTGGGGGGCTGGTGAGTGGTCCTGAGTCAGCACCTGTTGGGGACCCTGAACCCTGACCCACCTTGTGTGACTTGGAAGAACTACCTCTGGCTGCTGAGGACCCTGTGCCTCTGCCCTCTTCCTGCAACCTGGAGGAGTTACCCCTTGCAGAAGAACTGGAAGGACTCCCCAGCTTACCACCACCCGACAAGATGAAAGGGTTTTACAATCTACCCCAGGGGGACTACCTTGAGGAGACAGAGGATGAGGTACAGCTAGAGCTGGGGACCAGAGGTAACTGAGGGGAGTGCAGGACTCAACCCTTGGTGGGGAGCCACATCTCAGGGGTGGCATGTTGCAGCCAGGACCCGCTGACCCCTGCACCGAAGCGTAAGGTCCCTTCAGCTACCCCTCAAGGTCTGTGTGTTGCGGCCAGGACACCACTGACCCCTGCACTAAAGCCCCAGGCCCTTTTGGGGACCTAAGCTGGGACCCAGTGGAGTGGAGTGACCCCACGCCCCTGCTGATCCCTTCCCTTAATCCAAGCACCCTTGTGGTCTGCGAACCCCGCGGTGATATCTTCCATTTCTTGACACCCTAAAAGACATTATTTGTGACTTTGATTGTACCCTGCCAAGAGGCTAAAGACTCGGACCCAGCCCTACAGAGGGCTGAGGGTTGTGTGACTTTGCCAAGCCAAGGGGCCAGAGACTTGGTAGCCCTGCCCTATTCAGGGCTGGTGGCTGAATAGCCTTGCCCAGAGCAAGGAACTAAAGACTTGGAGGTCTCGCCCCTGAGCAGGGCTGGAGACGCTGGTAGGCCGCCCATCGCCCTCAGGAGGATAAGGGGCCCTGTTACATTTACCAAGCAAAGGTTTGGTTGCTGACACAGCTCTCATCATTCAAGACCAAATAGGCTAGTTTAGACTTTGTCTAATAACCTTAGTTCAAATTTGGCCCCTGTATTTATTAAATGTTTACAGTGCTTCTGATTTGACATCTGTACAGTTAATCCAAGACATCTGCAGTCAGATTTCTCCAAGGCAGACTTTGCAAGGTTGCAACAAATTTATAACCTGCCTTTTCATGAGAAGTTCTGGAAAAATATAGTATCCTGTAAAACTCTTTTACTTTAGTATGTTTTGCAAGAAAAATGTGGTTTTGGAATACCATGGATTAAAAAAGCCCAAACCTTTGATCTTCCTCGACCTCAAACTTCATGAAAGACAGATGAACCAGAGACTCTAGAGTCTAAGCAACAGTAAGTATTATTTCATCAGAAAAGATCCAAAATAATATCCTTATCTTCGGGCTTCTAATCCTAAACTCGTTTATTTTTTTTCCCCATTGTTCTTGATTTCAGAACTTCCCTTTGTGATACAAGAGAATTGCAAAGAGCATTTGTAGGTGAATTCCCTTTTAAAAGAACCAACATCTAACTGTCTCTAGTCATTGTACAAACATTTTTGCACCATTTCTCTTGAGGACTCAGCTGCTGAATCATTCAACTGAGATAGTGCTTTGGAAATAAATATACTTTTGCTTTACTACTACCTGTACAAAGTATAGTTACAGTACTTATTTTTGGGTGTGAGGGGGTGGCTTCTAGATGCTTACTACCCAATACATGTGAGTGGGTAGGCAAGTGAGTGTGGGTGAGAGCGAGAGAGAGAGAGAGGTGTATAAAAATCCAGAGTTACCGTAGTTATTAAAAACCCTTTGAAGATCCAGTAAACATATCATGAATTCTAATTACCGTTGCAACATGAAACATTTAGAAGATTTATGTAACTTAGGACACTTTAAAAAATGTAACAATCCACAGCTGTCTGGTAAGGTTAAAACCTGATAACAAAGCATGACTATTAAGACTTGTGTGTTAAGATGATGTGAAAATATTCCAAAACTGAAAATCATCCCTTCCTCCCAACTTACATTACGTCAGTCTCCACTAACAGAATGTTGGATTGTCTTTGCTAAGTAACACTAGCATAGAATTGAGCTTGTTTGAAATCTCTTTTATCTGCTGAACACACCAAATAGCGTCTTCTGTAGATTGTGAGCCAGGCTAGGTCCATAGCATTATCGCTTGCATAGCTGGTTTTGGCTGCTTTTACTATGATACTCTAAAGTGTGAATGTTTCCTCTGGAGCCTGATGAGACAGTACATTCACTTTCTTCTTGCCTTATTAAGATCACAGCCTGGAGGTACTTCTTTAGAGTTGAATGCTAAGAGTTTTTAATTTTTGTATTTTGTTTCTTGCAGGATTTGTTTTTGTTTAGTTTTCTTTTCAACTCAAATTATTCTTTAGATGCTCTTATTCACTTCTTTGTCAGAGTCAATGAGGTCAGCTTTGTTCTAGTTATGAAAGATAAAGTGAAAACGTTGGTGTTTTCTTTATTCTGAAAGCTATTAGAGAATCATGTTAACAGTAACATTAAAGCATGCATTTTATCGTGTATAAATAACTCTCCTAACATTTGCTCCCACAGAGGTGACTTTAGGCCATGTTTTATTCTTGACTCAGGCCTGCATCTCTCCAGGTATGGAAGTCTGCAGTTCTCCCAGTCTTAGGCCAGACCCCACACATCAGTGTACTGTGTGTCAACTGTGCTTAGCCAGCAGGCATGACTGGACTCACTTACTGAGATTCATTGCTTTGGGAGTCTATGATCAGTAGTAAATATAGTGATCAGACATCCTTTGGTAAACAAAGTATTTTTTTTATGGTAGAAATAAGCCATCCTCTTGGAATATTACTGAACTGTCACAAAATATTCCTGAGAAGGGAGATGAAATGAAGGCCCTTCGAATTAGGATTACCAAAAGTCCTTATTTTATAGAGACATCCCTATCAAAGAAAAAACAACAGTTGAACCCAACTTGAGTGCAGAATCAATGGCTAACAGCTTTATTACACACTGCTATAGGGTAGAGAGCAGTTAGATGCTGGTCTCTGCCCCTATGATGCTTTACAGAATCTTTTATAGCTTATTAACAATATTAACATAATATGCATATACATAAAGTAACAGTAATAAGATCTAACATTTTTTATTGGTACAGGCTAACATTATTCCATAAAAGGGACCAAGGTCAGGAGGGGTAAGAATCTCACATAACAAAATAATAGCAACAGGATTAAGGAAGTTTGTATCAGTATGATAAGGCAGGATGGTTATGTGTCAAGGATATTTGGTGTCTGAATCAAGGAGAGGGGTACAGAGAGGCACCAGTTAAAACCCCTTAGGATTGCACTTTATCACAGTGTCCCTAATGACATTCCATTTATCTTTGAGTGCATTCTTTTACAACACCCCCCTCTGGCCCACTAAGCCATCTGTGTCTCAACGCTGTCAGGCCTCAGCTACAAAATTCTTCCATAGTCCCAATATTCAGAGCTATTTTTTTTAATATGACCATCTCTTGCCCTCCACCTCCATCCTGATTTTTCACACTTGCTATCTAGTCACCCTGCTTCCAACTGTTGTTAGGAATGGAGCTATTCGGTATAAATACAATGAGAATTAAATATGGTAGTTAAACGTTTCCTTACACTTATAAGGTATGTCTACCCTGGAGGCTCTGTGAAGTTGACTTAACAAGGTTGACTTTATGTTGACTTAAAGTCGACCTTGTTACGTCAACTTAGAGAGTCCACGCTGAAAACTGTCAACTGCCTGCATCCACATTGGCTGGTGCTAGGTTGACAGAGAAGTGTTGCATTGTGAGTAGCTGTCCCTGCTGGCCAGGAACTCTGGGAGGGGGCCTGGAGGACAATTAGGTCGACTTAAGGGGTTTCCCCATCTACATTGGCTCAAGTCAACTTAATAACGTCAACTTAAGTATTAAGTCAACCTTAAGAGGTGGTGTTATTAAGGAAGAATTTAAGTTGACTTAATAAAAGCCAGTGTGGCTGCAGGAGTCTGTAGGTTGACTTAACCTTTTGTAAGTCAACCTAAGGCTCCAGTGTAGACATGCCCATACAGAATAAGATGAAGTACCCATTGGGAGCTCCAGTGAATTCTAACTGATTCAAAGGGCTCTTCTGTGGTGTGATAAGTACTCAAGGAAGAAGAAGGGTGGTCCTATGGCCAGAGCTCTCTATTAAGACTGGGGAAACCTGAGTTCAGGTCCTTGCCAAGTGACTTAGGAAGTCCATGTTAGATCAAATAACACAGGTGCAGGTTCTCAAAGGTGCCTAGATGCCTAATACTCACTGAAATCTCAATTTCCTGTGGTCTGCTAATTATTAAAGTCTAGATTATAATGTATTGAGGCCTGTTGTACAGTGCTAGATGTTCTAAAATCCAACAAAGTTGGGGTGTAGATACCATTGAGGATCCAGCCCTTAGCTGCTCTTTGTCATTCCCTGCCTATAAAACAACTACAGCTCTTCCCTACCTCACAGCATGTTAGAGTAAATTTATTTAAAGATTGAGCACATCGCAGTCTACAATAATTGGAGCCATGTAACTACTTTAGATATGCTTTGTGTAAATACCTTGCTGTTTGATCTTTTGCTGAAATGCATTGGTACAGGGGAGATTTTCAAAGACACAAATGAAGGTAGGTGTAAAACTGCTATTTGCACTTCCGAAATTCTCCCCCATAATCACTACATCACTCAGGCCTCTTGCTACATAAACCTCAGATAACAGTTGACTCCTGATTACAACAAACTTGCGCTGGATTTGAGTCTAGATTTTGGCAAAAGGAAATTCTGGCAGATCCTCTGAGTACAAATACAAAGGGGTAGAAAAAGGGATCAACAATTAGCAATTTCATTTGTTTTCCATTTTTCAGAGATTATGGCAAGAACCACCCAAAAGCTCAGCTGTATATGGACTCAGAACAAAATAGAATCTACTGCATTTATTTGTTATTTTAAAAAGTCAATAAGGAAGCAAATATGAATAGGGGAAATCTATTAAGTCTTCAGTTAAATGGATTCAAGCTGATGTTTCAATAAATCTTCCCATTATTTCATGCAATCTATTTTTAAGAGAAAAAATAAACAACACAGTATTGCCTGTAACAATGGGGCTCCTTGACAATAATTAGAATTGCCTATTTCATCAGCCAAAGGCAGAATCATATTCCATCACTAAATTAGTCCAATTAAATCGTGGCAAAAGTAAGTGGGAGGTGTTGCACTGTGTGTCAAGAATTCATACACTTGCTCCATGGTCCAAAAGGAAATGAGCAACAGAAATACTGAGAGTCTGTGTGTGATGGAAAAGAATGGTAGCAATATTATAAATCAGGAATAGGAAGAATGTAATGTCTCTGATTATCTGTTGAAAGACTATTACAGCAAAACAGAACATGTCCTGCAAATTCTTAGCATCTGTAGGAGAAAACTTTCTTATAAAAAAAAAAAAAAAAGGAAGAGGAAACAACTAGGGGGTCATCCGTTTTGATCTCATTTGATCAACAGGGATAAACTAAATCATTCATTTTGCAGATACTTAGAGAATGAAGGCATAAACACTAGCAGCCAGAATGGGTTTGCCAAGAACAAATCATGTGAAACCAACTTGATTTTCTTCTTTGACAAGGCAAGTTGTTTGGTGGATAAGGGGAAAGCAGTGGACATAGTATTGTAAGGGAGAAAAAAGGAATTGCAGTTTTAGGTTGCTTTAACAAAGAAACCACCTGAAAGTTATGGAAAATGATAAATCTATTCAGTGCCTGTTAGGCCTCAGCTGGAATAGTGTGTCCAATTTTGTCACCAATGTATGGAAAAGATATTAGAGAAACTGGAAAAGGTACAGAAGCAAGCAACAAAGATGATCAAGGGATGGAATGCAAGTCATATAAGTAAAAGGGTCTAAACACATTAGGACTTCTTTAAATTGTAATATGCTCTCTGAATTTATTTTTTAGCATACTGTCTGGCAATGAGATCTAATTCTGTGCTGAATCCTACTGACTTCACTGGGCTTCAGGCAGATATGGGCTCCCTCCTAACAGAGAATATTATAGGACAGGGCCTTTGACTGCAAGTTCTCCAAAGAGTGGGGTACAGGGCAGATACTCAAATGGGACAAATGTCAATGGAGCTATGACAACTTGAGCTAATTGAAGCACTACCCCAAGATATGTTCTTGGTAGTAATAAAAGCAAAATGTGTGTGTCTATGGAGTAGCAGGTTGCTTCTGAACGCGAAACGGAGGTTGCCAATGTAGCAAAGAATAGGAGCTATTTGATTTTAAGATTGCAGCAGAAAGGAAACTAATCAAACAGATAGATGGCACAAACACTCTTACTTTTTTTTCCTACCAAGAAAACTCCATTGTGGTTGTCTCTCACTAGAATTAAACAACCATGACTCAAAAGTCAGTATCAGAGGTGACAGCTGGATTTTGAGCACTTCAATGATATGCAGAACTGTGTTCAGTGAAACTTTTTATGGAAAACTGAACAGCAGCACTCAATGAAGGCCTAAGAGGACCTATCAAGAGGATACCTGCATTCTTAAAGTGTGAGAGGCAGGATTCAAAGATGTGTCAAGAAGACACTGGAGATGCTTTCAAATATTTCCTTATGTGTAGGTAACAGGAAAGTTCAAACAAGTTTTTCCCAGTAAAAACAGCAAAACGTCAAGGATAATGAAAGACACAGCAAGCTAACATGAAGGGAGACCAGTGGCCTTAGGGCCAGAGTCTACACCTTTGAAGCTGCTGGGAGTTTTAACATGGAATTGTTTAGTAGGAGAATAGTGTCCATAAAGAGCTTTTGCTGAGAAGGACCTCACTATGGCGCTGCAAGGATACTCATGGTTGTCCTTGATAACTCATTTGTGTTGGTCTAATTGAATAAAAGGTATATGGTTGTGCCTTTTTTTGATATTCTTATGGTCACAGGTGCTGGAACTAGGTGTGCTGGGAGTGATCTCACACGCCCTGGCTTGAAATGGTTTCTGTTAGGTATGGGCTTTACAGTCTAGTTCAATGGCTCTCACCACCCCCATAATAAAAATTGTTCCAGTCCCCCCCCACACTTATGGTCAGAACTTCTAGCACAGAATAATTGAGTTACCTTGAGCCACAATTCCACTTTGAACAAGAAGTATTAATAGCATCTTAAGGATGAAATAAAACAATTCATTTAGTGTTTTGATGTTATTCAGCACTTGCTCAAACTCCTTGATGTAGAAATAAAAGATTTACATAATTATGAACCCCCCCAAAGGGTTAAGACAGTTTTTAAAAAGGAGTATTAAAGATTCTTTTCTCTAATCAGTATTCTTTTATCTGCCATCACACAGGATTATATGTAGCTAGCCGTGAAGAATTACAAGAATTTCTAGTGATTCTTCCATGTTACTATGTCTACTTCTGAATTCCTCAGCCACGCCAGGAATAAAAGTAGGCAGCAATCCTTTTTAGCTCCATGTTTTTCATTCCAATCATGAAGAGATGAGAAATAGGTTAATGGTGGGAAAAGGTTCTCTAAATTTCTACTGACCCACTGTGTATCTGTTTTAAAAGATGTGCCAGTGGGAGATCACTGAAGTTAAATAAATAGTTTAAAAGCCACTGCTTACAAGTTACCTATTTTAAACAAAACATAATTAATGTGCTGACCCAACCCAATAATTCCATTGTAATCTTTCACAGCTAATATTTCAGGTTTTTGAATGACAACTGAAAATGAGCATTAATATTGGATTATCAAAATATTTGTAACAGAACTTCAGGAGTCTTTCAAATACTACACTGTTATAGTTTATCTAAACAGACACATACATTGAGGGCCAAATTGTGATAACTTTGCTCACATTATATATGGACTAAGAGATGACCTCTTGAGGTCCCTTGCAGCTTTACATTTCTATGACTATTTTACTCTACAACTAGAAGTCAAATTGTGATGTAATGCCTCTAATCTAAGTAAGGATGCTTCAGTCTGTGGTCCTCATGTGAAATATTAACAATATATTTAATGTTTAGGATACATTACTCAAGACTGGCAAACCCATGATCTCACATGAGTGCTGATAAAAACTTACACCATGTTACCTTACCATGTGTTCTGTAGCTGTCTTGTATTACAGAAACTATTTTAGGAACATGAAAGCGTCTGTAAAGATTTCATTAAAAATTGGGACTTGCCTCTAACAGCTTCTAAAGTCCAGTGTATTAGTTACTATCACAGTTCAGGGAAACTATGTATATCCCTCCTTTATGTTCCAAAAGCACTCACTGTGAGGCTTCCAGCTTTCCAGCCGTCACTTTTCTTGGGTGGAGATCCATGTATTTCTCCATGCTTACCAGGCTGTCCCCATGCCTCACTGGTCACAACTAAGAATAACAGATTCAGCACAAACTGCTGAGAAACAGGCCAGACTCATCCCAGTCTGGTGGCTAGTAGCTATACCAGGGGTCAGCAACCCAAAACAGCAGAAGAGCCATTTTCCCCCATCCTGCCACCACAACTGTATGAGCCTGAACTGGCCCAGCAGCTGCCCCATGGCCTCTAGCGCTGGTGGTGGGGGTGTGTGGGTGGCATGCACTCCCTCCATCCTTCCCTCCATCAGCAGGGGGAGCAGCGCTGCCCCACCTACCCCCAGCTGGTGGTCCCTCCCAAGAGCAGCCGGCGGAGAGCCGCAGCTCACGGATGCGGGGCCCTGGAATGGCCTCTCTGTGGAGTTCAGGCTGCTTCGACCCTGCCGTTCCAGGGCTGAACGGGCCCAATCCAGGGCCTGGGGGTGAGGTGGCCTCTGTTCAGGCCTGGAGCAGCCAGGTCGAAGCAGTCTGAACTCTACAGAATGGGCCATTCCAGGAGCCCCACCTCCGTAAGCTGCTTCAGGCTCATGCAGTTGTGGTGGGAGGGTGGGCACGACCCCGGCTCCCTGATTTGGCCATGAGGCTGGGGCCAACCGGGAGTCCCCAGAGCATACCTGGCTCCCTGGAAGAGATTGCCAGGGAGCCAGAAGGGGATGCTCAGGGAGCCGCAGGTGGCTCACTCAGCTTGCATTGCTGATCCCCGAGCTATACCAAGCCAGCAACAAAAGTAAACATCTGTTTCCTCATGTTGGTTCACATGATGTCAAAAATGACATCTCCTCTGTGACATTCCAGTTCTTATTTCACCATCCAGACACCAGACTTTGTGAGGTGTGGTTACTGAAAACCAATTTCATCAAAGAGTTCTTCCAGTCTCAAGAGACCAGGTCAATATATAACGCAGATCTTCCCAGCAATCATACTGTTGCAAATCTAAACTAAACTCTAAAGGTTTATTAACAAACAGGAGGAAAAAAAACAGTGTTAAAATAGTTAATAGATCATATATAAACAATGGCAATGTTCTTATATCAGATTTGTAGCAGTGATGTTATAGATCAGGTGTGGCCAAACTGTGGCTTGTGGAAGAGCACATCAGGGAAGCGTGGCATGGTCAGAGATGGGGAGAGAAGGGTGGCATGGTCGAGGACAGCAAGGACGTAACGGCATGGTCAGAGACAAGGGGAAAGGTGGCATGGTCGGAGATGGCAGGGAAGCAGCAGCCTGGTCGGGGTGGCAGGGAAGCTCAGCATGGTCAGAGATGGCGGAGCGGGGGGGAGTGCAACATGGTCAGAGATGGCAGGGAAGCAGTAGCATGGTCAGGGAGAAGTGCGGCATGGTCAGAGAAGCCATGGCATGTTTAGATTTTCTCATAGACCTTAAAGCAGTTTAGTTGTCTTTAAAATAAAATCATGTTTTACAAGTCCTAAACATGATGTGGAATAATAAGACAGGAAAATATGAAGGAGAAAAGTTTAAAACTGAATGTAGATTACTTTCAATTTTTGGCACAACTTACTGCTATGAAGCATTGTATTCCACAATCAAATCTGTTAAATCAAAACATTGTATAATACTTAGAGATCAGCACCTGAGAGAGCTTTTATGTACTGCATTGACAAGTTACTGCCTAGATTTGAAAAAAACTCACCACTAGCCTGCAGTACATAAAAGCTCTCTGCATACAGCAACAGCTAAGCTTTTACTGTATAGGACTAGTAAGAAATTTGTTGCAACCTTGCAAAGTCTGCCTTGGAGAAATCTGACTTCAGATGTCTTGGATTAACTGTACAGATTTCAAATCAGAAGTACTGTAAACATTTAATAAATACAGGGGCCAAATTTGAACTAAGGTTATTAGACAAAGTCTAAACTAGCCTGTTTGGTCTAGAATGAAGAGAGCTGTGTCAGCAATCAAACCTTTCTTGGTAATCATCGTACTTTGACAGATGTTCTTTACCTTTGGTGGCAGAAGGCTCCCTGTGACTTGAAAATTGTGAAAGACCCGCTGAGCCAATCAGTAAGTCAATCCTGCAACACCGATCTGGCCCCTCTCTTTGAATCAGCACAGTGTGTGTGCAGGAAGCAGGGAGTCCAGACACAGATACTCAAGTTATTTTAGATAACTTATGTATCTATATTTGACTCCTGCTGAAAAGGACGGGCAGGTTTGTCTTGTGCAGCTGAACTTGCATAATAAAGATTTTTGACTCTTTAACACAAGTGTAACTAGAAATAAATTCCAGAAAGGAAATGTGTTACCTTAAGTAATTATTAGAATCTGATATTAGTAGGATCAATATATGTCCTGTTTTTACGATAAAAATAACGTGTGCAATGAATTTTAAGCTCAGTAATTTTGGAGTAGGTAAAAAAAAAGTATGTGTTTATATGCTTCAGTGCAGCTCTCAAAGGTTTAATAATTGACTTGTGTGGCTCTTGAGTTCCATAAGTTTGGCGATCCCTGTTATAGACTGTTGGCTTGTAAAGACTTTAGTAACTTTCCAAAGATTGAAAGGTTCTCTGTTCATATTCCAAAGGGATAGCCGTGTTAGTCTAGTCCAGTAAAAAAACAACAAGCAGTTGTGTGGCACTTTAAGACTAACAGATTTATTTTTTGCATGAGCTTTCGTGGGAGAAGATCCCACTTCCTCAG
>ML681998.1:36779634-36920503 GCA_007922195.1 Podocnemis expansa | reverse complement strand
AGCACCCTGGCCAGGGAACCCTCAGGTCCTTGGCCAGGGTGCTGAGGATCCAGTGTTGTTTCGGAACACTTTGTTCCGAAACAACATGTTCACACGCCTTGTTTCGAAACAAGGGTTTCGAAACAAGTTTGTTTCGACCCCAAATGGGGTTTAACTTGTTTCGAAACAACGGCTTCCCCTTGTTTCGAAACAACTGTGCGTCGTGTGAACAGCTGAAACCTTTTCGAAACAACCTCTGTTGTTTCGAAATAAGGAGGCTGTGTGAACACAGCCTATAATGTTCCTTCTTCTGGTGGGTTGTCTCCCTCCCTCCACCCCCAGAGAAATCACAAAAGGAAATGAAGTGGATTGCAAAAGATTGAAAATTGTTTTATTTTCTAAAGCAAAGGAAATCTTGCTCCCTGACTCTGTAAACACTCTTATTCTTCAAGTTCTTGTATTCTCTCTCAGCCTCTCAGAACATACATGCAAATAAATCAAAAATTATTTTATTATTGTTACTACTGACATTTTTTTTTAAATTTCCAAAGGGATAGCCGTGTTAGTCTAGTCCAACAAAAAAAACAAGGAGTCGTGTGGCACTTTAAGACTAACAGATTTATTTTTCACAGAGCTTTCATGGGAGAAAATCCCACTTCGTCAGATGCTTCGAAGATGGGTGAACTTCTTCGAAGCATCTGACAAAGTGGGATTTTCTCCCACGAAAGCTCATGCGAAAAAGAAATGTTAGTCTTAAAGTGCCACATGACTCCTGATTTTTTTTTACTCATTTATAGAAAATGAAAAGGAGTTGTAGTTTTTTTTCCTTCTTTTACTTTGCTAAGTGTCTACCAAACTGAAAAAGTGTAGAGAAACTGCTATACAGGCAAGCGTGTAATCCAAAGGGACACAATAATTGCAGCCTGAAAAGACTGAGTAATGAGATTATTGAGGCCGTTCCCCTCACAGGATAGGAAAATGTCCCCCAAGAAGAGGGACGCATCATGTGCTACATTAATATCATGTGTTATCTTAAACAAAAAAGGTAATATAACCCATCTTCCTAGAGGTCAAGGGTTCAAATATCTATAGGTTCTTCTTAAAATTTGCAAATACTCTGGCTTGACCTCTCTTTTCAGAGAAATTAGTGGAAACAAAATATCTTCCCTTGGGCCTCCTTAACAGACAGTGTTTTCTTCTTGCAAGCACTGAATCTGCATATAAAACAAGGAAAATTATATTAAGGCTGAAAGGAACCAGCATTAATATGGACAAAACCAACAGTAACAAATCAGCAGAAAATGTAAACAAATGATTAAACCCACTCCCTCACATCTCTGGCAGTTGAAATTTGCCTCGATTTCCGCATCTGATGAAAAAAGTTCCTTTTAACATACCATTCTCCCCCCTTCCTTCTATTGCGCCTCACTCACAGTTTGTCGTCAATGTTAGAGGAACCTGAGAACTCCCAAGTGCATTCAGGCAGGTCCACTTCCAGTCTTGAGAGATGTTACCTGACTTGCATGACAAGATGTGGGCTTGCTCCTTCCTCTGCGATCTACATCATTTCTCACCATAATACTGCCTTCCTGCTGAATCTGTGCTAGAGATTTCACCAGCTAAACCAGCTAATGACGGCATCTATAGGGCCAACTCTGTGTTAGCATTCAGCGCAACACCAGTTCAACGTTCTCTCTCACTATAATACCAGTTGTTGGCCCTCAGCCACCATCTAACCCTGCTATAACAATTTCTGTATTAATAATATAAAATGAGATGCTCCTTTCCAGATTTCAGTCAACTCTTTCATTATACCGTGGCGAAAAAGAATTCTGTGAAACACACAACTTTTGAAGACACCTAATCACTATACACATAAACATCCTTTCTCTTCAGCTCATATCCAAACTCCTTTACCCATTGTAACAGGGTCAGACTGGAGGCTTTCCATAGGGTTCTAGAAAGCTAATGCATCAGTTCCAGGCTCAGCAAGTCCCTTTTCCCTTTGTAGCTGAGCAGTGGCTGCTGCAAACTAATTGGCAAATGGGGAGCAAATCAGGGCCCTATACAGGACTTCTTAAAAAGCCTTCCCTCCAGAGAAAAGGGGTAGCTGCAGTGTGACAATGAGCAGAACTACTGGAGTGTGTGAAAGGTGGCAGGGTGCAGCTGGAAGACAAGCAAATCTGGAGAAGGAGCAGAATGCTGGCCAGTAAGAACCCCACAGGTACAAAGACTGGGGAAAAGAGAAAAACCCTGCCTGAGGGAGGCAAAGGACCTTTCCCAGGCCTGAAGGATACAAACCCACTACTAGAGAGAAGTGTGGGATCCACCAATGTAGAGGAGGAACTTTGTCACACCATACATACAAGACGGAGACATTAGGTATAGTGACTTCTCAATCAGGACATACTCAGTGCAGTTCTGCTGCACTTTTATCACACAATAAGAGAGCATTTCACTACCCCTACACCGAAAACAAATGATATTTTTTTTTAAAGAGTGACAATAATGATTGCAATGATGCTGGGTAACAATCATGCAAAAAAAAGTATGACTCATTCTCTGTCTTCTCTAGTTCACCAAGGCTGTGTTCCCACACAGCTGGTTATTTCGATATACGGTTGTTTCAAAACAACTGTATATCGAAATAACGCTTATTTCGAAACAACTTATTTTGAAAATGTTAATTTGAAATAAGGAAGAAAAGCTGGAATCGAAATAGCGATTCTGGACAACAGTTATTTCGAAACGACTCACCGTTGTTTCGAAACAACACGTTCACACGACGTTGTTTCGAAACAACCATTGCGAAACAACGTTGTTTCGCCCACAGACTAGGTTTAACTTGTTTCAAAACAACACGATTGTTTCGGAACAACAGGAACCATTGTTCCAAAACAACCGTGCGTCGTGTGAACAGCCAAAACCTTATTTCGAAACAACCTCCGTTGTTTTGAAATAAGGAGGCTGTGTGAACACACCCCAAGGGATAAAGGCAGAAAGCGCGGCTCCCTAGAGATTCAGACCACACAATCTTATAACTAAATGAACATTATTCCTTTTTTAAATACTTCCCCCACATATCTTATAGGTACAGTGATCATATCCAGGTTTTAATAAATCTGTCTCTCCCCACACTTAAAGACATTGTAATATCTGAGTGTCTGTTCGCAGCCAGGATTTAATCTTTAATAGATACTTAAGCATCACAAATGGCTTCTTGTCAGTGTAGACTCCCTTGATTGTTTTTCCTAGTTTGCAGAGATAAGTTCTCATCTCATTCTAACTATAACTCAAAAGGAAAGAAAAAAGGTTCCTTGTAATTATCACTTAAACTTGGTTTTGTCCCATACGGAACAGTTTCTGAACAGACATCATTAAACCTGGGCTGCATCAACTATGTGAAGCTAAACATTTTCAAGCAAAAATCAGAAGTCATACTTATTGATTCTTCTGATCAAGGTTTGTTGAGACTTCTTCATTTCCTTGGGGTGGCGAGAATGCATCATTTAGATAGATGTATATGTCCAGGCTCCTATAGTTTTATCTTAATACCACTGTATTTAAGCCTTTAGGTGTATGATACTGTTCTGACTTTGGCATAACTTTTACTTTCTTCCCTCTGTTTTTCAGAACAAAGCTGTACTATTTTCTGCTATTATTAAATTGAACCCCTCCAAGCTGACTGCTGTGAGAATATCTACAGGCTCCCTTAACCATCCTCTGTATTGCTATGCCAATAAATAATTCAGGAATCTTAGTTTTTGAAGTGGGCACTAATTATATAGCTGAGCTTTCATCTAAAAAAAGTACACAGGGAAATTTGAATAAACTCTTTTCCTTTACTTTAGTTCAAGTTTTGAGGATGAGCTTTTAGAAGAGGAAAATGTGACTGAAGTACATCTGTAAATGCTGATTTCAGAGTACAAGCCTGATATCTCAGTTCTTTCCAATGTGTTTCTTTATTTACCCCTGGGCAAATACAGCGTAAGATGCTAAAACTGATGTAAGTACAGGATCTGAATGAGCTCTCCATTAACATCTAGTGATGAACTGGGGCTAGAGGAGGAAGAGCAGAGGTGACATAAAAAGCCAACCGTACAGGATAGAACTGCTTTGCAGATATGATCAGTTTTGGCTGTTTTGGGTTAAAATTCACTCTAATATATTGAATACAGGGGTAATGGAATATTGTTATCCTGATTGTACAAGTAAAGAACAGCAGGCCTGTATTTAGCCAGCGCTATCCAAGGGGGTCACCCTAATTTTAAACTTACTTGATAAGTAGGAGGCAGTGATTCCAAATCCAGCTAAGAGTTATGGAAGAATTGGGCTGGGTTTGTTGTGGCCTTGTTGAAAGGACTTGGAAGCTATTTGATGCTTTCCTCTCATATATAAAGGCAGGGCTGATTAAACTCTTTAGCTATATCTACATGGAGGGGCCCTAGAAAGTCAACTAAACAAGATGACTTTAAGTCGACCTTGTTAAATTGACTTCAAGGTATGTCTGCACTGGACACAGTGTAGATATCCCCAGGGTAGCCCCAACCCCTGCCCCACCCCTGCTCCCCAGTGGGCTCCCAGAACCCAATTTGGCTTCAGGGGGAATCTGGCACCTGCCACTGCTGGCAAGTGGCTGGGAGCCGAATCCAGCTCCCAGCCCCTTGCAGCAGGCAGTGAGGACCAGGATCCAGTTCTTGCCACCCACAGACAGGGGCTGGGAGCCCAATCTGGCCCTCAGCCCCTTGCAGCAGGTGGCGGGGGCTGGGAGCCCTTTTGGGTTCCCAGCCCCTCTCTACAGGTGGGGGGGCTAGCAGCTGGTTTCTGCAGGCTGCAGGAACTGGCTGCCAGCCCCTTGCCTCCTGTGAAGAGAGGCTGGGAACCCAGTCTGGCCCCTAGCCCCTTGCTTCAGGCAGTGGGTCCAAGGTGCCAGCTCCTGCCCCGCACAGCAAGGGGCACAGAGCCCCATCTGACTCCAACCCCTTGCTGGTGGCAGCAAAAGGCTCGGATCCCGATCTGGCCCTGAACCACTTGCTGCCATGGGCAGGGGGCTTGGAGCCTAATCAGTTTCACAGGTGATGAGCCTGTGAAACTGACCAGGCTCCAAGCTGTCTGGTCAATTTCACAGGCTCTATAGCCTGTGAAATTACTAGACTCAGAGCCTCTTGCCTGTGATGGCTAGTGACTCAGGGCCAGATTGGGCTCTGAGCCTGATGCTGGCACCACGAAGGGGCTCAGAGCCAGATCAGGCTTCCACCCCCACTGCCTCCTGAGAGGGGCTGGGAGCCAGATCAGACTCCCAGCTGCTTGCCTCCAGCGGCTGGGCTAGATTTGACTCCCAGAGCTGGATCAGGCTCTGGGAGCCCAATCAGGAGCAGGGTCAGGGCAAGGGGTGGGGCCCAGGGCTTCCTGCCCTGTAAATTTGGCTTAAAAGCTTACATCGACTTACAGAGCAGGAGTTACTAAGTCAACTTAACCAAGTGCTTAAATCAACTTAATAACTTGTAAATATAGCGCTGGGTTTGCTTAAGTTGACTTAAGCCCCTAGTGTAGATATAGCCCTTGAGAGTCCTGGTTCTTTCTCAGTGATTGCTAGAACTGGACTCAGTGATAATCCAGTCTTATAGAGCTGAACCTTAAACATGGTACAGAAACTGCAGCAAGGAAAAAACAATGCAGAAGAGTTAACAGTAGGGAAATAGTCATTTCCTATTTTCTGGCCAGCCCCCTGAATCTGCAGGTTGGGTCCAGCCAAGGGCAGCTTCTGGTCATGTGATCAGAAGCTGCCTGAGATGCTCCACGTGTTACTTAGTAAGTGGAGCTGTGGGAGAATGAGGGAGAAGAAGAGGTGGTGCAATGTGGGCTGCCCACCACAGTGCAAACTTCACCGGCATGTTTCTGGGGCCAGCCGGCTGCTGGCAGCCACGGCCAGAAGAGGAGCAGAGGCACTGGTGCTGGCGCCTCTGCTCTGCTCATGGCCGCAAAGTTCACACTGCTGCCAGGCGCTGTGGTGGGTGGGCCTCAGTTGGTGGGCCCTCACCCATCTGGGCCCACCCGTGGCTATGTACCTGGTTAACAGCAGAAATCCCTAAAGGGCTGATATTACTGTGAACATGGTTAAGAGATAGGACCTCAGAATGTAGCAAGAGGCAGCAGAGACACTGAAGAGCACATCACTCAGCCACCTGTTTCCCTCAAGAGTGGGAGGTGAATCCATACAAATATATCCCCAGAGTCTGGGAATGTTGCTTGTCTTGGACAGTAGACTGCGAAAGGGGTACAGTAGAGGGAAAAAGGAAGTTGTGTTGAATGAATGTCCCTTTGTGAGACGTTCATGCCACAAAGTGGGAAACTGAGGCAAAGAACACTGCCCAGTGCATGGTAGGGTGGGTGTTTACTTGCAATTTACATGCTTTTGAATCATTGCAGTGTTTTTTCCAAATTCATGCAGAGTTCCCTGGTAACCTAGAATTCGATATTCCTGAGTCTTCAGAACTTGACAGTACAGCAGTCAGTCACTTTGTGTGTTCCCCCACTGCCAACCAAATCCCAGACATCACATAGCTAAAGCAGAGTTTTAGGACCCTGAAAGGCAAGGCAATGGCATGTCTGCAGCTTTGCTATCAGAATGGGAGGTTTGGAGAGGGAATTATAGTTCTATGGTCATTTTCAAATGAGTTGCCATGCTAGTTAGCTCTTCTAACTTTTTGCATTTTGCCTTAGTCCATTGGTGTCTCTCTGTATTCCATACATAGTTCTTTGGATGGGATGAAGTCTCAGTATAATGCTTTATGAAGCCCTCAGCCAGATATCACCAAACTCTGAGGGACACTCGGAATTGAAAACTTGATCCTCTCCTTTTACAGTGTGCCAAACAAAAACCCCAGATCCAAATGCTCATTTAAAACTCTGAGGTGGTCAAAATTAAGACATGAATTTTGCAGCTTGGGTTGTTCACTAAATGTACAGTTTAATGGGCATTTGGTTTTATGGTAGCATTCAGCAACTGCTTACTCCCTGGAATTATTAGCGCTTTCAGTGCTCAGCTTTTGGCCTGTCCTTTTTATTTATAGAACATGCCAACATGCAGGGTTTTATTCATTAGAAACTATATTAGAGCACATACTGTACTGCATTAGAAAATAGGGTTATCTAAACTCAAGTTGTGCTATAGGTGGCTGGAATGGCTATGCATAATTTCCACAAAAATTGTGTAAATTAGATTAGCCCTAAAAGTTTCCTTTTCCATTAGGGCCATTAAGATGTGAGTAACGGTGAACCACCCAGTGTGTGTGCAGCTCATTTTCTAATATACCAAAACCCTTTCTACCCTTTCCCTGGCTTTCAGTCACTTTTGCTTCAGTGTTAATAATTCTGTGGTTTCTCTGGATGCATCCCAATTGCCAGAGGACTTAATGAGGCCCTAGTGGCTCTACAACACATTGTGGGCAGTTTGTAGCTGCAGTCTCCCACATAGAGTTTCAGTGGGGTTAAGGGACAAGCACATCTACTGCCTAACTTCCTCCCAGGCATACCGAGGCAGTTTTGTGACTGATAAGTAGAGGAGCTGAGCTATAGCCCCACCATCTTTCACCCCCTTTGGTCCACCCAAGGTGTCCCTGGAAGGAGCAGTGTTTACACTCCAACTTTGAACTCTGTGACAAGCATGCACAGCTGTGGCATGATAGCATGGGCTTCTTGTGTCTTTCTCATGAGCTTTGCATGCCCGTGGAGCTGTCAGGCACAATCCACCTCTCAGTAAGTAGGAGGAGAGAGAGAGAGTGTGTGTGAGCATATTAATCAATTAGATACCAATGGGCTTTTCTTCAGGAAAACAGAATCTGTAGGATGAATCTGAATTCACTTGCTACCAATCTACCCCTGTATCGTAGTGTGCCATATCTGAAATGACAGATGTAGAATCCATGCCTGAACTTGGCTACCTTCAGTCAGCTTTTCATTGCTCTGCTCGCGTCCACCCCAATCACATGTTCTGAAAAGACCATGCCTTGGCTAGCTGAGAAGGTATTTATGCTGACAGAAAAATGATGCACAGTCAAATAAAAGCTTGAACATGAAAGAGTGTAGGAGAGAATGTAAGGAACTGAGCAGCCAGACTAGAGAAGAGAAGTGCACATATATAAGGACAAAATGTATGGAACTTGAGAATTATGTAAGGAACAATAATACAAATGGGAGAGTCATGTGGGCACTCTTCCCAAAAGATTTTCCCTGTGAACAAAATATAATAAAAGAACATGATGGTAGAGAGCTCACTGAGGGTAATGATATTAAATGCAGGTGGAGAGATTACTAAGCCAATATGCATGCTTCACCAGACCCAGTCATAATACAAGACCACAGAAAAGAGAGCCATCAAGCCTGTGACAGGAAGTGGAGCAGGCTATTATGAAAATGAAGCCTCGGAAAGCATCAGAGGGAGATAAACTGCCAGCAGAGATGTTGAAAGAATTTGGCAAATGTGGTACTGGTCTTCAGTGGAAACTCTGCAATGATATATAGAGGACTAGAAATTGCTAAGACTGAACGAAAGTAGTTTTTCTGCCTTAATCAAATAAAAGAGATATCACAGAGTGTAAGAATTATTGTGCCATCTCTGTATCGTATGCAGATGAAGTGCTGCTTTGCATAATCTGGAATTGCATGGGAAAAAGGATAAAAGAATGACCACTACACAAGCTGGTGTCAGAGAGGACTAAGGCACACATGACAAAATCGGAAATACCCATTGCATCTCTGAATGATGCAAGGTAAAATCATCCACTGATTATGTTCTTCACTGACTACCCAAAAGTATTTGATACTGTCCTACACAACCTTCTTTGGGGGACAGTGACACACACTGGAATGGCAGAGCACCCCACTGAACTAATCACAAGCCTCTCCCACCAAAAGACCACAGCGTGAACAATAGTATTCAACACTGAATAGTTTTCCTCTGGACATGGTGTGAGGAAAATGTTGTATATTGCCCCCAAGCCTCTTTAACATAAACACAGACAAGCTTTGGAAGATTATGACAAAATGGAAGGAGCTTGAATTTTCTTTGGTGTATATGTCTTAACCAGCCTCAGGCATGATGAAGACACAATGCTCTTTGTTGGTTTTTTTAAAAAATAGTTAGTGAGGAATATGGACCATTCCTAAATGCAGTGAGAACAAAAATGAATGCACACTGACACAACTAACAAAATGGGATGCAAGCCAACATCATGATCAATAGACAATCTGTAAAGGCAGTAGATGAATTTAATTATCTGGGGGTCATACATGTCCAATCAATATGGTTAGTTCAAAAAATTAAAAGAAAACTAGGCACAGCTCACACAGCTCTGCCCTCCCTTAAGAGAGTGTGACAAATCCAACATATCCAAGGCTGATGAAACACCTAATTTTTTCTGTAGCCATTTATGGCCATGAATCGTAGGAGGCTATAACTGCTGACAAAAAGAAAATTGAAGTGTTTAAAATGTGGTGCTGGCAAAAACTCTTCTATATTTCCTGGGTGGGGAAAAAAAAAGACAAACATATGTGAGAAACATTATTGGAGAGAAGCAGGCATGGATAGTGGAAATCAACAAACACAAACTTATATACTTTAGTCACATTAGACATAGAGATGGAAATAACCTCTGAAATAACTTTGAGGATGTTTTCATGGAAGGATTTGTTTGGGATCATCACAGTGTGGGGAAACCACCAAGGAGAAGGATGGATGAACACATGGATGGCAGCAGAAAGCTTAAAGGTCTCTGCTGAAGGCTTGAAGTTAGCAAGGGATCCCGAAGCTTCTGAAAACTCTGCCATGATGTCACTGACATTCAGACACAAATACATTGAGTTACACCTGCTAAAGAAGCCTATGTCTACACTAGAGGGCTCAGGTAAGTTGACTTAATAAGGTCGACTTAGAGAGTCCCCATTTGCTTAAGTCAACTTTAAATAGGTCTCCTGGCTTAAGTGAACTTTTATGAAGTCAACTTAAATGGCTCTCTTGCCTTAAGTCAACTTTATTGTCCATATTTTGTTAAATCAACTTAAAAAAGTCAACTTAACCCTTAAAGTTGGCTCTAAGGGTGACAGTTATTAAGTCGACTTAAGCAAGTGCCAGCTTAAGCCTCCAGTGTAGGTGTAGCTGAAGTGGAACAGCCACTCCATGTTCCTAACCAGGACTTTGGAACAACAAAGGCCAGGGTGGACTTATTTAAATCAGTAATTTAAATGATTATTTCAATCACCAAGTGGAAAGTTACAATTTAAATAACTGATTTTAATCAATTTTTCCATTTGTTATTTAGTTATTTTCTAAAGAAAGATGCATTCTCACAGGTTGATGTAATCATTTTAAAAGGTATTTACAACTAAATAGAGCCTCTACAGAAGTTTTTGTACATTCTTTTGCTACATAAAAAGGCACACTATGACTAGATGGATTTATTGAGCAATTATACATTTTAATTTTTTCAGATTCTTATTAATTGTACATTTTGGTATGTTAGTAAATGGTGAGTGATGTATTGCTTTTTACTAGATTATTAACTTTTTGCTTCTGATTTCTGTCAAGCTGCATTAGGATGGTAAGTGAAATTTAATTAAGCCTGCAAAACAGCATATCATTTTTTTATTAAACAAAATGAAGCTTAAATGTTTGGGATATATAAACCTCTCTTCTCAAAACAAGTTTCACATTTGATACTAAATGATTTATTAAAGGAACAGAGCAATTAACTGTAGTCATTGAATTAAACCCGTGAATTCCAGGTCAGCCTGGGAAAATTCCAAATATGAGTAGGTGAAAGTGACCAGAGGTTAAATTCCTGCTCCCCTGGCACTTATTCAAATGAGACAACAGTTTACTCAGATACTTATGATTTCCTTCAAATGTTTATTCAAAGACTAGAACAGAAAGACAAATTTTCCTGGTATTTTAGCTCCCAATCAATTTCTCCACTTTGAATGAATTAATCCAAATGAAGAAGAAAATGTTTCTTTGCAAGCAGACAAGGCCTCTGCTGTCAGAAGCTTGTTTAGCTAGTGACTTCCAACAGTTCACAAGTGTGAACTTTAAAATCTCTGCAAGCATATGCTGCATGGTTCATTCACCTCCAGCCCTGAAATTTATTATACATGGCGTGGATTATTAAATGCCATGTCATAACATCATCATCTTCTTCAGCAGTGAGGCATCTCTCCTGGTCCTTTGGGTTGAGAACATTGACAAGAAAATGGAGCGAGCACTTGATTCATCCACTTCTTTTCAGCCTACTGTTGAACTTCGTTGTTAGGTTTTCTTTCTTCAATGTCTCGTGAAGTTTTTTTGTAATTTCAGCTTCATCGGCAATACATGCTAATCTTTCTGCTGTCTGTCCAAGGCTATGGAAATAGGTTTAAGTATATTCAGCATAGCATCTACATTTCTTTAGTCCAATATTAACTGTTTTGGCTATAATAGTCCCAACTATCTTGCCACAGTTTTCTTCACAAAGCACCAGTTCTTAATAAAGCCAATGAATGCCATTGCACATCCTGGGAGAGAATTAGTTTGGGTCCTCTTGTTTTCTTCAGTGAAGCTGAAATCAAAGTGATTGTTACAGAAGTATTTTGCAATTTCAACAACTTCCTTTTATTTCTGGACCCATTCTTAAGTCTTTGGCTAAAAGATGCATCAAATGAGCGCTGCACAAATATAAATTTCAGGGTCCCTTTGTTATCTTCATCAAGATTTCTTTTCATCTTTGCTACAACTGCAGCTTTGTCTATAACAATGGCAACCACTTGACACTTGAATTTTTGTTCAGTTTATTAGATTTTATTGCTACTTCTTTTAGGAATTGCTCTATTCAGGCTTTCTTGATGTATCACTTGTTTCTATAAGATAAACAACCACATCTTCTGTTGTCACACAATCACATATTACTGGATCACGGATCCAGCCATCAAGATTCAGATTAATGAATTGCCCATCAATTTCTTTTTTACACATTGCTAAATCTCCTTCTCATATACTGTATCCAGGAACAAGCCAACAGTGTTTGCTCTGCCACATGGCACGTAACTTGTACATAATGATTGAACCAGGTCAATGAAATGTTTGTTCTTAGTAAGACAAAAGGGGAAATTTGTTGTCTAAATTAACTGAGCTATCCTTTCATCTATGGCAAGTCCAAAGCGGCAGCTGTATTAGTGTACTTCAGCAAAAGAAACAAGTAGTATTGAATTTATTTGTCTCATGAGCTTTCATGGGAGAGATCCCACTTTGTTATGTGATAAATAAATTTGATCATCTTTAAAAGTACCACAAGACTCCATCGCTATGTGTACATATGCCATTTTAGTTCAGACTTGCTAGTCCGACCTAAAGAAGTCCAAGGTTAGTCTGAACTAACCTCGGGCTAGTTCGAACTAACCACTGCTTTTTAGCTCAATCTAGTTGTGCATTCTAGTTCAAACTAATGTTTTATTTCAAACTAGAATGCATGGCTAGTTTGAACTAATGGCTTAGTTTGAACTTTTTAAATTACAATTACATTAAGCCTTAGTTCAGGTCTTGCCCATGCTCAGTTTGAACTAAGTGCAGAAGTCCAAACTAACCACTGGGTCTTACTAGTTCTCACTAGGGTTTTCCTAGTCTGAGCTAAGAAATTTCTTAGTTCAGACTAGGCAAAGCTTAGTGTGGCCAAGGGCTAAATTGGTCCAAACTAAGTTTGCTAAGTGTAGACATAGCCTTTGTTTGCTTTTCATGTATGTTGTTTTGCTGGTGTTTACTGGCACTGCTTACAAACTTATCCACACTTTTACTGAATGATAAATAAAGTACTTTTAAAGCCATGCATGGATACAAAAATGTGGATCTGCATCCACTCAGTGATAGTATCTATCCAGTCCACAATCTGCATGCAATTTTTTATCTATATCCATAATTTCATTTGCAACTGAGCTTGGGCTCATAGTCAGCATTTTAGCCTTTGTTTGGTTCATTCCCCACATGGGTCTTGCCCACTTTTTTCTTTTTTTGTTTGCAGTTCACACACTGTGCCGTCAATCGGATTTCCTTGGCCACCAATGAAATCCCTGATTGACTGCACAGCTTGTGAAATGCAAACAAGAAAAGGAAGAAGTGGGCAGGGAAGTTATGGGGAATAAGCCAGCATGCTGGCTGACTGACAGTGAGTGGTGAGTGTCTAAGCCCCAGCCTGCAGTGACTGAGACTCTGATTGGCTGGCAGACCACAATCGGAGCTGAGCTCAGATTGGCTGGAGAGCTTCCCCTGGGTGCTGATGACAGATCATAGCACCAGCTGCAGTGATGGATCACACCCTGGGCAGATAAAAATAGAATCTGCATCCCCGGGTCAATCCACAGCAATGATTCTGCTGTTATCCGCACCCATATCCACAGACGCTGTTACCTGTGGATCTGCAGCAGATACCCCCAGATCTGCAAGTCTCTAAGTACTTTTTTATAAAGGTAATTTACTGTCTCATGTATGTTAAGTGACAGTACTGCTGGTGGTACCAGAGATGACTCTGAAGTTGTAAAATTGCAGGTGATGGCCATTTATAGCCTGTTAAGTCTAAGCTGAACTTGAAATCAAATGATTTTTTTTAAAAAAATCCCATAATTCCCTGAGTATTAGTCAGCACCTTCTTTCAGAAAATGAGGCTGTAAAATATGATTCTTCCTTCTGCAACTGTTTGTTGTACCAATGACTGAATTAAATTATATAATTTATTCTAAGCACAGTTTTATAGGGAAAATAATTAACAAATCATGATGATTATTTAAGCCTTATCTCTAGCAACATACCAAACAGCTTTAAAAAAATATTAAAATTTATAAATCCCAACTAGAAATTTACTTTTGAACAGGAAATCTTTGTCTAGGATGTTTGGTTATACTGAGCGTTCAAAAAACATTTCAGAAGTCCAGCAGCAAGAGTAAAAATGTGATTGATAAATACTCCAACAACTAACATATCCATTATGCTTGGAGCACAAACATTTTGAAATTTGTAAATAAGTAATTCACCCAAAACCCACAAATTTAGGGCAATAATCTAAGTTATCCTTTGCTGGGGTAAGCAGTCAATGAAAAAAATCATATTGCAGTCAATAAAAAACCATAAAGCCATATTGCACATATTCCAAGGCTCACACACACTATTCACACTACTGCATAGCAGCTCCACCTGCTATGGTGGCATATAGACCACCACAGGCTGTTTCCGTGCAGGAATAAGTTGCTTAGACAAGTTGTGGAACCTCCATCATTGGAAGTTTTTAAGAGCAGGTTAGACATACAGCTGCCAGGGATGGTTTAAGAGGGTAGTTGGTGCTTCCATGAGTTCAGGGGACTGGAATCAATGGCCTCTCATGGTCTCTTCCAGTTTCTATAGGTATGTCTGCACTGGAGCCTTAGGTCAACTTAACCTCTCTTAAGTCGACCCAAGGAACTCCATGTCCAAATTGGGTTTATATTATGTCAACTTAAGAGCTTGCTTAAGTCGACTTAATAACAACTTGCCAATTTCCAAAGGGGAAGCTGTGTTAGTCTATTCCAGCAAAAAAAAACAAGGAGTCATGTGGCACTTAGGCTATGTCCACACATACATCATTATTTCGAAATAACCCATTTTGAAATGAGTTATTTCAAAATAAAGTCCTTATTTCGAAATAAGTTAATTCAAATTAACAGTTTGTTAATTCGAATTGAGGGAAAGCCTGCTTTTGAAATAGCCCTTGTTTCGAAATAGTTATTTTGAAACAAGGCCTTTCGGACATGTTGTTTTGAAACAATTGTTTTGAAACAATGGTGTTGTTTTGAAACAACGGCTATGTTCACACACAGGGGGTTATTTCGATACAAGTTGTATCGGAATAACGCCTTATTTCAAAATAAGTTAATTCGAATTAACAGTTTGTTAATTTGAATTAAGGAAAAAAGCAGGAATCGAAATAGCAAGTTCAGAAAACAGTTATTTCAAAACAAGTCACCGTTGTTTTGAAACATGTTCAGACGGCATTGTTTCGAAACAACATTTTTCGTCCCCACATGGGGTTTAAGTTGTTTTGAAACAACACCGTTGTTTCGAAACAATGGAACTCATTGTTTCGAAACAACGGTGCATCATGTGAACATGGCTTTTCTTATTTCGAAACAACCTCTGTTGTTTTGAAATAAGACTGCTGTGTGAACACACCCAACGTGTCCAAATGCCGTTGTTTCGAAACAACTGTTTTGAAACAACAGCTATTTTGATTCGATGCAAGGTTTAACAGTTTCAAAATAACGGCTGTTATTTTGAAACAACGGGTCCCATTGTTTCAAAATAATGGTGCGTCGTGTAGACATGCCGCTTCTTATTTCAAAACAACCTCTGTTGTTTCAAAATAAGAAGCCTGTGTGAACATACCCTTAAAGACTAACAGATTTATTTTTTGCATGAGCTTTCATGGGAGAAAATCCCACTTCATCTGACAAAGTAGGATTTTCTCCCATGAAAGCTCATGTCAAAAATAAATCTGTTAGTCTTTAAGTGCCACATGACTCCTTGTTTTTTTTAATAACACCTGCCCCTAAGGTCAACTTTAGCCTTAAATTGACCTATGTAAAGGCAGCAGTTGGAGGTTAAGCACAGGCCTGGGCCCTGTCCGCCCTGCCCTGGGGCCCAATCCAGCTCCAGTGCCCCAATCAAGCTGCAGAACCTAATCTGGCTCCTGCCGCCACTGCATTTGGCTCTAAGCCACTTGCCAGCGACAACAGGAGCTGGCTCCAAACCACCTGTTGCTTGCAGCAAGCAGCTCAGTGCCAGATCAGGCTCCAAGCCACCTGCCGGCAGGAGCAGGAGTCAGATCAGGCCCCCGAGCCAGATCAGGCCCCAGGGTAGAGGACAGGGGGCGGGGCCCATGCCTAGGTCCCAAGCATGTCTACACTGTCTTCAGTGTAGACATATCCTTAAGTCGACTTAATAAGGTTGACTTAAAGTTAACTTAATGTTGACCTTGTTAAGTTGACTTAAAATAGCCCCCCAGAGTAGACATACCCTGTGATCCTATAGTCCATCTCTGAATTTAGGGTGGGGGGTGGAGTACATCTTCCCAGCTGCTACTCTGCATTTCCGATGCTGCTTGTTACATTTACACGTAAATCTCCCATCCTGTACTCAGCAACTCTCATTGTTATACAGACTGATTCAAAATATTGGACAGTTCTTTTCTGCTAAGCACAACATTTAAAAATGCCCCACTCCACCGCACCCCACTGTATGGGAGGAGCAGCAGACTCACTGTTGTTCTCAGCTCACTCTCTGATCCTTAGTGTGTAATTGCTACATTAGGGCTGTGTTTCCACTGCAAGTTTCCCTGCAAACTAGCAGTGCAAGTACATACCTGGGAGAAGAAGGGGCTGTGCCTTCTTGCTGTTCTTTTTAAAGCTAGCACCAGTCTACACAAGCTGCACATTACACCTTCAGTTGCAGATGGAGTAGCCTAAGATGGTGCTGTGGGAATCAGTCGAGCTAATTGTATAAACTTCCCATTAGTCGATTACTAGTGCTCTTTGCAGGTGATTTGCCTTTGGCCTCATGTCTCCACAGGTATGTCTACACTACAAAAAAAAAGGCATGTTCTTATCTCAGGTTAGCTAATGTGCTAGAATAGCACTGAAGACACAGCAACTCTTCATTTAACTTGCCTTAGCAGCTCAGGATAATGCCTATGTGAGAGCCTGGGGCTGAATGTGAACTCTAATCCAAGTTAAACTCTCTTAGGTGCTGTGTCTTCACAGCTGTTTTAATGTGTTAGCTAACCTGAGGTATGGTCCCATTTTTTTTTTCTTTTTTTGCTGTATAGACATATCTAACAATACACCCATGATCTGTCAGTGCACATCATCTTCTGGCTGTTTAAGATGTTTATTCCCTGATTCTTTTGCAGGAAGAGAAGCGTAAGATTAATTTGGAGCTGTCCCTGGGCAGAACACAGTTCCTGCAATACTCATTATTTTCCAATAAAAATACCACTTACTGAAGAATGCCTATTTTACAAATTGAGAAGGTCATCAAATCAAAAGTATCAGAATGACAGCAGATATGATACTTCAGCTACAATATGAAGGTCTGCATGGCTTTCTTCTTGTCCTTTAAATTACCCCAAAGTGATTTCCAATGTACTGAAGGCCTCAGAATGTGACAGGTTGTTGACTTGTTCTCCAGCAACATCACTTTTCTTCTTTGAGTGCTGTTCACATCCATTCTAATGCAGGTGTACGTGCTGCAGCACACGATCATCGGAAAGCATTTTGTCCTAGCTTGTCCCCTTTGAGTCATTTGCCAATGCCCCCTCAGTCTGGCACTCTAGCCTACTGACCCTACCCCTTTTTCAGTTCCTCCTTTCCACCAGAGTGATGATCTTGGCACTTCTTGCCCTTGTAATGCTGCAAGCACCTGTTTTCCCATCGTCTTTAGTCTTTAGAGTTAGTTCGTTGGTAGTCAGCAGCCTAAGTTCTAGTTCTAGCCTTAAGCTACTTTGAAGGTCTTCAAGATGTCTCAAGCTTCAAACTGAGTATCTTGGACCCCGCACAGTGCTCGGCACTGGCCACTGACCATGCTGGGCTTCAAGCCATGTTGTATTTGTCTCTCCTTCAAGTCAAGGACTCGGAAAGGAAGAGTCATCTTAGGGCAGTCGCCATCGAGGCAGCCCTCCACCTGTTGTTGGAGGCCACCCGAACCCCTTCAGCACCGGATGTGTCGACACAGTGAGCCCACTCAACACTGGCTCTACCCCGGTGCCAGTCACCTTCCTGCAAGGTGAGGAAGCCTTGAGTGGCCAGAGACACAGCATCTGTACCAAAGGCCCAATAGCAGGAGAGGAGAGTCATCCCTGCTATAACTCTCCCTCACTGGTGTGGGCAACACCTGGGATCATAGAATCCTAGGGTTGGAAGGGACCTCATAGGTCATCTAGTCCAACCCCCAATGGATGTTGAGGACTCCATCGATTCCAGTACCATACGTGCCAGAGGCTTTCAAGGCGGCGAGGTCTCTACTGGTGCTGCTGACATCTCCTCCCCTACTGAGGCTGGTGGCATCAAGGGGCATTTCCTCCATGGCCTTGAAGGCCTGGCCCAGGCTCCAGCATGGGCCCAGCCCTTTGGCACCACACCCCCCCCCAGCATGGAGGCTGGAGATGTGGTGCAGGAGCACCGCTCAGGACCGCACCTCCAGCACACCCTGACTCACCCAATTAGGAATCGTAGTTGGAGGCAGGGGAAGAACTCCCATCTTCAGCTTGCTCATCACCACACAACACATCGGCAGAGATACATCGCTGCAGTTGTCCTGGCACTGGTCCCAATCGCAGTCCCTGGGGAGATCCAAAACCCAGCACCGTCACCAGAAATTGTCCTCATCATCGGCACCAGCCACAACAGACGTGCACAGACAACACGGCAGCAGTGTTCTACCTCAGCCGCGAAGGGGGAGCACTATCATCTGCCCCATTCAGGGAGGCAGTTCACTGTTGGGATCTAGCCTTAAAGAATAATTTCTAACCATTGGTAGGTCACATACCAGGAGCAAGGAGCAACCAGGCAGACAGAGTCAGCAGCCAATTCCTGCCACAACACAAGTGGCCCCTATACCCAAATGTGGTGACACCTATCTTTGGGGAGTAGGCTTGTGAACAGGGGACAGCAAACAGGGGAATTTGAGCGGGAAGGAGTTTGTGAAGCCCTGAGAAGGAGGAGAAGGTGATCCCCTAGCTGAAGCAGCAGGGGACAGAGCGAAGCTTGGGTGAGGGTTTGCTAACTATGTGTTTGCTAACTGTGTGTTTGTGTATATTTCCCTACAGCTGACTTCTGTTAGTTGTTTCTTACTGCGGGTGGGGGCTGTTGCACCATTGTTCCCTGATCACCTTTGAGCACCAGGCTCAATCAGGCTTGTGATCACCCTTCCCCTGTGTGTTTAACGAGGGGCCAGGCCTGACCTAGGCAGAGAAGGCTTTAAAAGCCAGTGGCTGAGCGACCAGAGGGAGCTTGCAAATAGGGGACAGCAAACAAGGGAGTTTGAGAGGGAGTTTGTGAAGCCACAATGGTGAAGAGGAGCTGCACTGCTGCCAGCGCCCCTTCTGTCTCCTCTACCTGTGCCTGTAGCCAGACAGACATCCTGACCATAGATATCTCTACCCAGATCCTGGTGTGGACTTGCAGAGACTATGGCCTGCATTTCCCTGTCACTGAGGATCAGGCTGGGGAAATGAATCAATGTGACAGGTGCCTGCTGGTGGAATCTCTCAGGAGGCAGGTGGGAGAGTTACAGGAGGAGGTGTCTTGGCTCAGGAGTATCCACACCCTGGAGAAGTTCCTCGACAGCATCCACGAGGAGACGTGCAAGAAGGAGGGCACTAGCCAGGTGCCAGAGACTACTGCCACAACACTGGAGATGGATGGGGAGCCTATGGCAGGGGGAGGAGACTAGCAGCTGGTTACCCCTGGCAGCAGACAGTGCTCCATCCCTGCTCACAACCCACCCTCCATTGTGGCGAAGAATCGTTATGCAGTGCTAGAGACGTTGAAGGAGGTGGAAGAGGAAAAGCCATGCACCCCCGAGACTGGGAGGATCACAGCCACCACAGCTAGGAGGAAACGTAGAGTTGTGGTGGGTGGGGACTCACTTTTGAGGGGGACGGAGGCACCCATCTGTCACCCTGACAAGGTCTCTCGAGGGGTATGCTGCCTGCCAGGTGCCTGCATCCGAGACTTTATGGAGGGACTGTCAAGAATCATCTGCCACTCTGACTACTACCCCATGCTTCTCATCCATGTGGGAACCAATAATACTGCAAGAGGTGATCCTCAGCAGATCAAAGGTGACTTCAAGGTCTGGGAGCGAGGGTGAAGAAGTTTGGAGCACAGGTGGTGTTCTCCTCGATTCTTCCGGTCAAGGGTAGGGGCTTGAGCAAAGATAGATGCATCCTCGAGATGAACGCCTGGCTGTGAAGATGGTGTCATCGGGAGGGCTTTGGCTTCCTTGAACATGGATTGCTGTTTCAGGAAGAAGGACTGCTAGGCAGAGATGGACTCCATCTTTTGAGGAAGGGGAAGAGCATATTTGGATGCAGACTGGCTGACCTAGTGAGGAGGGCTTTAAACTAGGTCTGAAGGGGGAAGGAGACCAAAGCCCACAGGTAAATGACAATGTGGGAGACCAAGGGGAAGGGATGGAACTTGGGGGGATTCTGGGGCTGTAACTCCAGGGATGGAAGAGAGGGTAATTGGAACATGCAGGGGGAATCAAATAATCATCTTAGGTGCTCTAACAAAGCCCTAATACCTGAGGCAAGTGGGGGAGGTCAACACTGAGAGAAAATGCAGGGAGTTAGATACAATAGAATTGAAAATCAAAATGGGAAAGTAGGGCAATGGGCCTGCTAACTTAGGTGCCTATACACGAATGTGAGGAGCCTGGGAAACAAGCAGGAAGAATTGGTAGTACTGGCACAAAGAACTATGATATAAATGGGATATCAGAGACAGGGTGGGATAGTTTGCATGACTGAAGCTCTGCAATGGATGGGTATAAACTGTTCAGAAGGAACAGGCAGGGAAGGAAAGGGGGAGGAGTAGCACTATATGTAAAAGAGTTCTGTGACTGCTCAGAGCTTCATTATGAAAGTGGAAACAAGCCAGTTGAAAGTCTGTGGGTTAAGTTTAGAGGGGAGAGCAAGAAGGGGGATGTCGTGGTGAGTGTCTGCTATAGACCACCAGATCAGAAGGAGGAGGTGGATGAGGCATTCTATGGACAACTGGCAGAAGTTTCTAGATCACAGGCCCTGGTTCTCATGGGGGACTTTAATTACCCTGACATCTGCTGGGAGGCTAATACAGCAGTGCACAGGCAATCCAGGGAGTTTCTGGAGAGTGTTGAGGACAACTTCCTGGTACAATGCTGGAGGAACCAACTAGGGGCCTAGCACCTCTCGACCTGCTGCTCACAAACAGAGAAAAATTGATCAGGGAAGTAGAAGTGAATGGCAACCTGGGTAGCAGTGACCATGAGATGACTGAGTTCAAGATGCTGATTAAAGGAAAGAAGCAAAACACAGACCCTGGACTTCAGAAAAGCAGATTTTGGCTCCATCAGGGAACTGATGGGCAGGATCCCTTGGGAGGCTGATCTGAAGGGGAAATGTGTCCAAGAGAGTTGGCTGCATTTTAAAGACACCCTGCTAAGGGCACAGGAAGATACAATTCCGATAAGGAGAAAGCACAGCAAATGTGGAAAGCATCCAGAGTGGCTTAACAGAGAGCTCTGCACTGAGCTGAAGCATAAAAAGGAAGCTTACAAGAAGTGGAAGCTAGGACAGGTGACTAAGGAGGCATATAAAGACATTACTCAGAACTGCAGGGATAAAATCAGAAAGGCCAAAGGACAAATGGAGTTGCAGCTAGCAAGGGATGTGAAGGATAACAGGAAGGGGTTCTGTAAGTATATCAATAACAAGAAGAGGATCAGTGATGGTGTAGGTCCCTTACTGAATGGGGCAAGTATCCTTGTGACAGAGGATGAGGAAAAAGCTGAAGTGCTCAATGCTTTTTTTACTTCACTTTTCACAGCCAGGGTCAGCTCCCAGCCCACTACACTAGGTACGGTAGATTGGAGAGAAGAGAGGCCCTTGGTGACAGAAGGTCAGCTAAGGGACTACTTAAAGAAGCTAGATGTGCACAAATCCATGGGGCCGGATGAACTGCATCCGAGGGTGCTGAGGGAGCTGGCCGATGAGGTAGCAGTACTGCTGGCCATTATCTTTGAAAACTTGGGGCGAATGGGAGAGGTGCCGGAGGACTGGAAAAAAGCAAATATTGTACCTATCTTCAAGAAAGGCAAAAAGGAGGATCCAGGGAATTACAGACCTGTCAGCCTCACCTCAATCGCTGGAAAAATCATAGAGGAGATTCTGAAAGAATCCATCCTGAAACACTTGGAGGAAAATAGAATGATCAGGAACAGTCAGCATGGACTCACCAAAGGTAAATGATGCCTGACCAACCTCATCGCCTTCTATGATGAGATAACTGGATTTGTGGATGCGAGAAGAGCTGTTGCTGTGATATACCTCGACTTTAGCCAGGCTTTTGATACAGTTTCCCACAGTATTCTCACTGGCAAATTAAGGAAGTATGGGTTAGGTGTGTGGACTGTAAGGTGGATAGAAAACTGGCTAGATCAACGGTTTCAGCATGTAGGAATCAATGGCTCCATGTCTAGTTGGCAACCAGTAACAAGTGGTGTGCCCCAGGGGTTGGTCCTGGGGCCAGTTCTGTTCAACATTTTCATTAATGATCTGGATGATGGGATAGATTGCCCACTCAGTAAGTTTGCGGATGACACCAAGTTGGGGGGAACGGTAGACACTCTGGAGGGCAGGGACAGGATTCAGAGAGACCTAGATAAATTGGAGCAGTGGGCCAATAGAAATTTCATGAGGTTCAACAAAGACAAGTGCAAAGTCCTGCACTTGCGATGGAAAAACCCCATGTAGTGCTACAGGCTGGGGAGTGATCAGCTAAGTAGCAGCACTGGAGAAAAGGACCTGGGAGTCATGGTGGATGGGAAGCTGGATATGAGTCAGCAGTGTGGTTTTGCTGCCAAAAAGGCCAATGGCATACTGGGCTGCATCAGAAGTGTTGCCAGCAGATCGAGGGATGTGATCATTCCCCTCTATTCTGCACTGGTGAGGCCACATCTGGAATACTGTGTCCAGTTTTGGGCTCCTCACTACAAAAAGAACATGGACAAATTAGAGAGAGTCCAGTGGAGGGCAACAAAAATGATCAAAGGGCTGGAGCACAAGCCCTGTGAGGAAAGACTGAAGGAACTAGGCTTATTTAGCCTGCAGAAGAGAAGACTGAGGGGGGATTTGATAGCAACCTTCAACTACTTGAAGGGATGCTCCAAGGAGGATGGAGCTCGACTGTTCTCAGTAGTAACAGAAGACAGAATGAGGAGCGATGGTTTCACGTTACAGCTGGGGAGGTCCAGGCTGGATATTAGGAAAAACTTTCTGACTAGGCGAGTGGTGAAGCATTGGAATAAGCTACCTAGGGAGGTGGTAGAATCTCCATCTTTGGAGGTATTTAAGGCCCAGCTGGACAAAACCCTGGCTGGGATAATCTAGTGGGTGTGATCCTGCTTTTTTGGCAGGGGGTTGGACTAGATGACCTCGTGGGGTCCCTTCCAACCCTATGATTCTGTGATTCCTCGACATAAATCTATCTACGAGCAGTGTGAACTGGAAATGCTGCCTATACTGCTCCCTCAGGGGCAGGGAGAAAGGCTAACTATCAGATGCATTCCCAAGCATCTGGGAAGGCCCTCTTCTCTACACCTTTCCTCCAGTTCCCCTGATCAACAGGGACAAGGTGAGGGTAATCTAGCCCCAGTTTGGCCTCACCAGCTCTTATTCAGCATGCTCCTTGAACTCCCTGTGACCCCCACCCAGAACACTTGCATCCAGAGGAGATCTTCTGACCCAGGACAAAGGGCACTTCCTGCACCCAGACCTAGCATCCCTGCACCTTGACAGCTTAGAAACTCCATGGCTGAATTCAGCTGAGAGATCATGCTCCTGAGAGGTCCAACAGATCCTGGTTGGTAGTAGAAAACCATCTACACAGGCAATCTACAAAGCTAAGTGGAGGCAGTTCACCTCATGGGAGACAGCCAAAGGTATCCCCTCCCCACTTACCCAAAGCATTCTGGACTACCCTTTTCCTCCTGAAGTGGGAAGGACTAGCCTTAGCCTCCCTCAGAGTCCACTTGCCAGCAATTTTCACCTTCCACAACTCCTTGCAAGGGGTCACTCCCTTCTCTCACCCCATGACCTCCAGATTTATTAAGGTAATATAGAGACCCTTCCCTCAGATCTGTGACCCGGTCCTGCAATGGGTCCTAAACCTGGTTCTCAATGGGCTAACGAGCCCCCACCCTTCAAACCTATAGACTCATGCACCCTACTAATCCTGTCCTGGTAACTGGCATTCCCAGTGGCCTTTGCTTCAGCAAGAGGGTATCTGAGCTCAGAGCCCTATACTCCGAACCACCATACATGGTGTTCCATAAGGACAAGGTTCAGCTTATACCACATCCAGCATTTCTGACAAAAGTGGTCTCCTCCTTCCATATTAACCAAGACATCTTCCTTCCAGTGTTCTTCCCTGAGCCACACATAACAGAGAACCAAAGAAAATGGCATACCTTGAATGTTAGAAGGGCCCTTGCTACCTACATTGAAGGTACCAGGCTATTCCAGAAGTTGACCCAACTCTTCATCATGGTTGCTGAAC
Organism: Podocnemis expansa; assembly: GCA_007922195.1. Lineage (NCBI taxonomy): Eukaryota > Metazoa > Chordata > Testudines > Podocnemididae > Podocnemis > Podocnemis expansa. Next base: position 36,896,161 of record ML681998.1, on the reverse strand, counting down.
ATGAGAGGTCAAGTAGTGACATTATAGAGCATCACATCATGGGTAACAAGCTGCACTAAGGACTGTTACCACCACGCTAAGATGCCCTACCAGGAATTTTTAGGGCATAGTCAACTAGGCTATGTTCACACGTAAACTGTTATTTTGAAATAAAGTCCTTATTTTGAAATAAGTTAATTCGAATTAAGAAAATGTTAATTCGAATTAAGGGGAACAGCTCAAAGCAAAATAGCATGTCCAAAGACAGGACTTGCTATTTTGCTTTAGGAGAGGGGCACCATTGGAGGTGTGGCAACATGGCCCCCGCCCTGGGCCATGCCCCCACCCAATAAAGGATAAAAGGAAGGCACCTTGGAAAGCAGAAGGGCAAAAGTGTTATTTCCAAATAATGATTATTTCAAAATAACACGTCCGAATGCTGCTGTTTCGAAACAACCATTTCGAAACAACGGCTATTTCGATTTCATGCGAGGTTTTACTGTTTCAAAATAACGGAACATCGTCTGGACATAAGAAATTTTATTTTGAAACAACGGCTGTTGTTTCGAAATAAAACTCTCATCTGAACTCAGCCCTAGAGCATAAGCCTCTTCAATGTCTTTCCTTGCACAGGTACTCATCCAGGAGATCTCTAGAGCAGCCACCTGGTCCTCAGTGCATCCCTTCGCCTTACCTTACACCATCATCCAACAAAGGATGATGAGGCCTTCAGGAGAGCAATACTGCAAGCGAGGAAATCATAACTGTGCCCACCATCCTACCTAAAGCTTTCAAGTCATCTGCCTTAGAATGGATGTGAGCAGCGCTCACAGAAGAATGGAGGGTTACTTACTTGTAAGCATCCTTCAAGATGAGCTGCTCACATACATTGCATGCTCCCCCTCCATTTCCGCTTTTAGGTGTTAGTAGAAAGAAGGGATGGCAAGGTCAGCACCACCTATGTGCTGTGGCCATACTGCATACCTGACGGGACGTTGGCAACTGACTCTATTGGGACGGGTTAGGGCAAAAAGCTTCCTGAAGACCATGCACTGCATCACATACACCTGCATTAGAATGTGAACAGCCCATCTTGAAGAAGGATGCTTACTGGTAAGTAACCTCCACTATGTGATTCTTCCTTCTCCCATCCTCTTGGGCAGGAAATTGGTTTGTAAAGTTGGTCATTTGATAAGACTGATGTTCATAAAGTAAAATACTGTATCTCTGTTTGTGGTATAATAATTGAACGAGTTTCACTGTCAGGACAAATGGACTTGACCACAGACTTGATGTACAATCCGAGGCAAATCACTTAGGCTACATTTCAGCAAAGCATTTGAGCACTGACTTCAGCCACTCCACTAACTTTCAGCGTCAGTCCCCTTGCAGTCAGTGGGTGGCCCCAGAACTTAAAGTTAAGCATGTGCTTAAGTTTTTTGCTGAATGTGAGCCATAGCCTCTCCATGTTTTAGTTTTCTCATTTGTAAAATGGGAACAATGGTATTTGTAGGTATTTTCAAGGAATGTGGAGATCATCAGATGAAAGGTGCTATATTAGCATGTTTTTGGAATAAAGAAGCAATATGAGTTCCAGCAAGCAGGCTGGCTAATGGATACCCAAGCTGTGCAATTATATCAGATCTATTACAGGGATTAATACCACCAGCTCAAGTACAGAAACACAGAGTTTAAATTCATTTTAAAAAATCTCTACTTCTTGTTTTTACTCTCTTTACAATACAGGTTTATTGTCTGAATGTTGCCAGGTGCTCTGGGGTGTGCATCCTCCCATAATTTAATTTCTCAGGTGGTTTAAAGCACTCAAGTCTTGTATCCACAGTGTGCCAGTATAGCACAACTCAGCAGTGCCTTATTGCTCAGTCATGCCATTTGGCCCTCCAGATGCTACATGTTGAGAACCTGTGGGATACCCACTGGCTCTCAGTGTAGTACTCAGAATGGTTCCAGAGGCAAGAAAGTGATCATTCTGGAGTGACAAGCATACTCTCTTCTGGCACAGGGGGTCTGGGACTATCTATATGAAGCCTGTTATTTTGGTTCTTTAGCCCTCTATCTCTGCTAACAGCTGCTCAAGATTAAGGAAATAACATAAATGCCTGGCTGGCATGTTTAGCTCAACCTTCTTATATGTAGGTATAATTGTACATAGAGCTTCTATCACAAGATTCCTCAATGCTGGGAATGATGCACTGCAATAATTTACTTTTAGACAATTGTACAGGAAGACCCTGAATGCTAGAGAGAGAAATTTGGATAGATCCTATATCAGAGCTTCTAGTAACATCAGTCAATGTGCCTATCTTAGAGAATTACTTAAAATGTAAATATTTTTGAGCTATGAGACCCATGTAAGAGACTTTGTTCTCTGCAAATTAGAATTTAAGTCAATATGTCTGATTCTGAGCTCATACAGGCTTTGCATCAATGAAACTTCATTAATCTAAGTGTAGTTACTCCTGATTTACACAAGTTACTCCTGATTTATAGCATCCCCTTACAGCGACTAGAATCTCAGCCCATGCTTTTATCATTTGGAGTGATATGAGTGAATGGTTGTAAACCAATCAAAATTGCTCTGTTGTGTGTTTATATGTATTTGTGGTGGGGTTTTTTAAACTGTCACTCACAACACGCCATTCCTGACATCAGATGAATAATGTAAGTGAAATCAGAGTTAAACCACAGATTTTTTAGATATAATCTAAAATATTGTCATAATGTGATTATCTGTTTTCTTCCACAAATACTTTAACGGTCCCCATCAATGTTTCTGAGGGCCTTATCCACATAACCGTCATGTGAGCCAGGGAAGTATTATCTCCATTTACATATGAGGAACTAAAGTGTGAAGAAACAAGAGTCCTGCGGCACCTTAAAGGCTAACAGATTTCTTTAGGCACAAGCTTTCATGGACTCCAGCCCACTTTGTCAAATGCATGAAGTGAAACCTCTAGATGAGAGGTGTATATATACACATGCCAGGATGGAGCAGGGCAAGTGTTAGCAAAGTCAGTTCAGAGGGCAGATGGTGCCCATTCACACCAGTTGATTAAAGGGAGAGAATGTGCAAAGAGGGACGATTACTTCTTGTAATGTGATAACTATTCCAAGTCCCTATTCAGACCCCATCTGGTTGTGTCAAGTTTGCAAATCAGCTCCAGCTCTACCATTTCATGCTGAAGTCTGTCTTTGAAGTTTCTTTGTTGAAGTATGGCAACTTTCAAGTCTGCTGCTGAATCCCCAGGGAGATTGAAGTGCTCTCCCACTGGTTTATGTGTGTTGCCATTTTTGATGTCTGATTTGCGTCCATTTGTGCTTTTACGCAAAGACAGTCCAGTTTGGCTAACATACATGGCAGAGGCGCATTGCTGGCATATGATGGCATATACCACATTAGTGGATGTGCAGGTGAATGAGCCCCTGGTGGTGTGGCTAATGTGGTTGGGACCTGTGATGGTATCACTGGAGTCAATGTGCAGGCAGAGTTGGCAACGGGGTTTGTTGCAAAGATAGGATCCTGGATTAGTATTCTTGTTGTATAATGTTTAGTTGCTGGTGAGTATTTGCTTCAGGATGGGGGGGCTGTCTGTAAGCAAGGATAGGCCTGCCTCCCTTGTATGAAGTTTATTAAGCATGGCATGCCTAAAATGTAAAGACAGTTTTAAAGCTTTACAAAACTCTACAAAAAGACACGCACCAAGAGAAGACCACTACTTCGTTTCCACTGTTAATGGGTCAGATGAATACTGGATGCACAAGTGTGATGGGGTAGGCCTACCCTACAGTCCAGAAACCCATCACACTCTATGGGCAGCAGAAGTCCTGCCCCTTAAACTCTGCTGGGCATGCTCCAGATGCTGCTCCAGTATAAAAGAGAACAGCACAGCTCATTCAGGGCTGACCAGCTTGGACAAAGGATGTGCGCTGGAGGCTCCCTCCCTGGAGCCGTATCAGCCCATGCCACAGAGAGGAACACCTCCAATGAGCTTACTGAGGAGCAGCTATTCCCTGATGACTGCTGAGAGACAGATGCCCAGACACCTGCCCCGGTCAGTTGGTCCCAGGAACCACTGGAGACACTGAGAACAATGTGTGTAGAAGGGGAGAGTGGCCAGACCAGACCCCCGGGGAAAACCACCACAACAAGTGGGTAGGAAGCAGTGCAGGGGACCCAAGGTGAGGTCACTGAGCTGGTATATGATACAACTCAGCATGTTTTAGTCTGGATCCACTCTGACTTGGTGCCATAACCCCAACACCATTAGGGCCCTGGACTGGGGCTCAGTGAAGGGCCTGAGCCCTCTTACCTGAGCATTGTCCAATGGTGGATTATCCTCTTTTCTGTATAGGGACTCTGACCACTAGGCCATGCTTTTCTGAACCCATGGGCTTTGTACAGACTCTGGCCACTAGGTCGTGCTGCCCTGAACCCAAGGGCATCATAAAGACTCTGGCCACTAGGCCATGCTTTCCTGAACCCAAGGCTGTTGTATTGATGCTGACCACTAAGCTGTGTTGCCTAGAATATAGAGACATCTGACAGTAGGACGCACGCTACAAGCTTCCAGGAAACTCTGGTCCCCGAGGAGGCTCACGGAGATGCCCGGTCCTCCCACGGCCCCAGGTCTTTCCCCATCAGGGGGCAGCAGTGAGGGCTTACTCCATGACAACAAGCCACAACTTCTTGTCTGGGTCGAGTACGGCATGCTCAGGTGCATCTGGGCATCATTAGAAGACTTCAAACTCCTGCCCAAACTGAAATTGCCTGTGAAATTGACCACAGTAGCATTTGCAGATGGGTTAACAGGCCTTTTGCTCAGTTTGGGGTGCTCCATGTTAAAACTTTTCCACACCATAAGTATTGTTTAGATCTCAGACAAATACTTGACTCTAAATACTGAGCAAGTGTCAAAGCCATCTTGGGTGTAAGCAGCTCCCAGTGAAGTTTCTTATTCTCTTATTTAAACTCCTAGTTAAAAACACAGAGCACAGCTAACCTTGAATGTACCTGAAGAAAATTTACCAGTAATCTTATAGGTGTCATTAAAGAAACTAAACAGATGTACTCTGGGGATCTTCCTTCCACTCTCTGAAGGCTACTTGGACCTCTCTTTGGATTCTGTATAGACGATAGGCCAGATCCTCTGGTATTGTCAGTCAGTATTACTCCTTTAAAGTCAGTGAAGCATCATATGTTTACCAGATCATGTCTAGGATCTGGCCAGCATTTTAATTAGGTCAAGAGATTATGATGAGTCCTGTCAAGGACTCACAGGGGCTCTTTGTAATGAGGCATTCTCATTTTTGCAGGATTATGAAGAGACTGAGTGTAAGAATCAACATCTCACCTCCTCTCCCAGGGTCTGGGACAACACATCCAAAGAAGAAAATTCAGTAGTGGAAAACATGACAGATTCATGCTTTTTCATAAGCGTTGACAATTTAGTTGCATAGCATAAAGGAAGTATTTCCTCACAAGGGAGTGGCTGATCATTGTGGACAGGACCCCAATCTTTCCATGTACCTGGCATCCAGTGAGCAACTTAATCAAAAGTGCCTAATATCAGGTATCCAGGTCCACAGATTGCTATTTAGGGGCCACATTTATAATGGGAGGTAGGTGCCAAAGCACTACAAAGAATCTTTAGGTGCCTCAATACCTGTAAAAATTTGTTTGGGACTTTGTGCAAATCTGAAAACTCAGGAACAGAGTCTAAGTTGGAATAAATCATCATTGCTTCACTGCAACAATCAGAGCCCATTTTCAGAAGATGTGACCCTCATGGAGCTAGGTGCCATCGTTTACACTTGGTATTGAAGTTTGATGATGGAGCCTATGGTGTTGAACTTCACCTTGATTAACTCAAGTACCAGCATGTACTTTCCTTCTTCACTTTGACATATTCTCCAGGGCCAAATTATTTTACGATACTGGAGACTCATCCCAGCCTGATTCGTGGTGATAATAGTGGCACAAACCATTTCTGTTATTTCATGTATTGCAATTCAATAACCCATTATTAACAGATTGAAGCAGTAATCTAGGCCTTCTCATTTTTCACTTCTGAATATAGCTAATTAGTTATGCTAATTAGCAGAATTATAGCCCTCTAGTCCTCACTTGGGAGTGGAGTACTCAATCTACATTACGCTGTATCCCCACATCCTCAGAAACAGAATCCAGCACCTTTATTAGAACAGCAGAGCTACAAGATCTAAAAAGGAAGAACAAAATAGTAATTTAGCAAGGCAGTTTAAACACAATTGCTGCTTCTGTTTATAACTGTTTTTAAATGTTAAATAGTAAGGGGTTGTATGACATAGGCCCAATCCTGAAAATGCTACAAACTGAAGTATTTGGGGCAGTTAAGCACACCACTGGGTGAAGTTCCGGGATCAAATACATAGACAGTATCTTGCTGTCATTAAAGTACAGGGCAAAATTCCCAGTGACGTCAGTGGGAATGGAATCAGGCACTTTCAGAGATGAGAAAGTACCATGAAGTCTCTAAACACCCCAGCGCAATATTTCATTTTGATGGATGGTGACTGCTGAGGCACATTCCATGAAATGAAGGGCTTAATACCAAAGACCATTTTCCGCTAAGTTATTTAACGTGATTGTGGGGGGGGAGGTGCATTAGCCCCATAATGCACATGCAACATAGATTATCTCACTTAAAAGCAGCATGAGGGTCTTGGAGTCTGTAATCCACATTTCTGACATTGCTTTTTTTTTAATATCTTCCCTCCTACCCCAACAAATTGGCACATAGATTCCCCCCAAAAACATTTCACTTTATGAGATTCAGTGAGAATCACTGATGACAAAAATATTAGTGTTAGTTGGATTTTGCTTTTCTCAACAGTGCTGGATATACTTCCACTGACCTAAATATTTCTTTTAGAGAAAATACGTACATGTAGGTTGTCAAGTGAACCTTTTAGCATCTTAATTTTTAAAAGGTCTCTAGGTACAAGCAAAAGGCTCATAGGAACTACATAGAAATATTATATTTAGCAACAGTTTATCATGTTTCATAAGTGCGGCATTTCTTTTGCCTCTGTGTTTGCTAAAAAGCATGGATGTGTCTATTATAAATAGGCCTGATGATTCTTTGTAGCTTACCTGCTTCTAATGCTTCACTGGATGGTATACTATACGTTGCTGCTCATGACATAATCATTTCCACAGCAACCAGCACCAATGTTAGAGAGGATTTTTATACATTTAGATGAGAAACGAAGTGCAGAGGAAAATAAGAAACAAAAGAGTGCCACTAAGCAAAGCTCAGACTGAGGTCAATATACAAGTAAGGATTGAATCACAACCAAGGTCCAAATTAGGGTTGTAAAAGGTTAACCTTTAAAAGTTTCAATGATAATCAGCTGTTTAAACTGGGGACCTGAGGGAGTGAGAGCTCAGCCGTTCTTGGTAATGGAAGGAGCCCAGTGCAGGGAAAAGTGAGGCACTGCTTGGCAGGGGGCATGGAGCCCAGCATGGAGGCACCTAGGCCCAGCTCCACTCCTCAAAGCTGGGAGGTGTGGAGCTACAACAAGTGATGCGCCGCAGCTCGGCATGGCTCAGGAGGAGAGGGATGAGCAGTAGGGTATGGGGTCATGTGGAGCCCAGTGCAGGAGGGTGAGCCACAGCTGGGCTTGGCACCACTCAATGGGGAGGCATGGAGCCCATTGGCAAGCTTCAGTGGGAGGCAAACTGCAGCTTGGCTCAGCTCAGAGCAAGGTGGAGGGAACGAGCTTTGGGGCGGAGAGGGTGCAGAGCCCGGGGGGGTGGGAGGGTGGGCCACAGTTTGGCTCAGCTCCTTGCAAGCTTCCCCAGGAGCCGCTGGGAGGCATGGATCCCAGCGCAGGCGGGGGCAAGCTGCAGCTGAACTCCACTTGGCTTAGCTCAGCGGGAAGACGGGGCAGGGCGAGCTGCCGATGAGTTCGGCTCCGCTCCTAGCCAGCAACTAGGCAGCCTCACTTGGCAGGGAAGAGCAGAACCCAGCATGGCTTAGCCCCCACTGGCACTGATTTTTTTTGAACATTTAAACGGTTTCTTAATTAAACTAATTTTTACATCCCAACTCCAGGTTACACTTCCAGAGCCTTGTGGAACCCACTGTGCATACATTTTGCTCATTCCAGATGGACAAGTGTCCTTTGCTAGATGATTCTTCCACCCCTTTATTAGATCACTATAGAATACTGTCTTTGAGATGGAGATCAACTCTAGGGAAGGCTTTGGGGGTCTGGATTGGAGAGGTTGGGGTTCAAGAGGGAGATGTACACACCACCTCCCTACCAACCACTCAGATTATCTGAGAAATTAACACAACCCTCACCAGTCAGCCCCTGCTTGCAGCTACAACTGCTAGAAGTTCTGACTGTTATTCCATTGGGGCAGCATAAATGGTCCAGTAAATGGGCAGCTCGTGTGGATCTACAGCAGGGCTTTCAAATTCATGGTCCCTGGGCCACATGCAGCCCTTAAAGTTATTTCCTGCTGTCACAATGACACTGTCGTTATCAATATTTGCAACATTGTTGTATGAAAAGGTTTCAGTGGCGCGGTCCTTGGGCTAACATACTAGTCCTCATGCTGTGCTCATGGTGGTCTGAGCTTGAGACCCCTGATCTACAGGAAACCACTTGGGTTAGAGAGAAGGCCCCCCTCACTCAGTTCATGGATGTGGGGGTGGGAGGGAGAAATGTAGATTGAGGGAACACCCTGTGAGATCTATATGGAAGATTATTCTCTGCTCCAGTTTCTCTACCATCCACTATTTCTTGGCCAAAGGGGTGAAGGAAAGGGTTGGTGACATCCTGAGTATAGTGGCAGAATTTGGCTAATGCTTTTGAGGCAGCGGTTCTCAACTGTTGTGTGAAGACACATTACTGTGTCAACACACAGTGGTAAGTATGTTGTGGAGAGCTGGGAAGATGGCTGGATTTGGCCTGACAGGGGGACATTGGTGTGTCCTGTAGGGTGGCATATCATGACCAAGTGTGGTGACCTGCAAAAGGGTGAGAAACCACTGTTCTAAGGAATTCAGATTTGCTTGGGCCGAAAAGAAATGTGAACCACACGATAAGTTTATTAAGGCAGCTCATGTTCCCCAAAGAGTCTGTTAAAGAAAATTCTCATGCTGCAATACATGTCAGCTTAGGTATTCTTCAGATAGGCTCCTGAAAACCAGTCACTCACCTCCAAATTGCATCTGAAGCACATAATCCAGCTGAAGCTACAAAATGAGTTACATTATTCAGCACCAGCCATTCCATATAATTATGGAAAGCACAATTACTTAAACACATTTGTGGTGTAAACAACTGGGCAAATTACATTTCTAACTGCCATGATGGTACCCTTGGCATAATTAGAACTAATAATTTATTACTCAGTGTAATAATTAGAGGTAATTAACTACTATAAGTAATTAGAAATAGCAATTCTTTACTTAATGGAACGATCTGCTTTTTCCTCTGTGTGTGTGTGTGTGAATATTTAATAGCTGATCATTACTTCAAAAAGGCAACTGTAATTTATTCAGGGCTTCCAAAGCTGCCTTTCGAATTTGCTGCATCCCTCACATGAAGGGAAGAGATTTGTCTTAGCACTGAACATAGTAATTTCCATACTGAATCTCACAGAACAGTGTTTGTTCAGGAGCCAGACACCTCTCCTCTGGCAGTTGGTTTTCCCTTTTGCATGGCAGCAGTGCTTTGGCAGTCCTTGCTGAAGGGGTGGTGAAGCAGCCCAGCATGTTAGCACTGTATTGTCCATTTTAGTCATGGCTCTGGATTGGCTGGGAAGCAACAAGGGGCGTGTGGTGGAACAGCAACTCCTATGTATTAAAACCCATACATAACTATGGGGTAAATGTGGAAAGTGCCATGGTCAGAGAGGTAAGCTACTGTATAACTGTGATGAGCCATGATGTTTTTTTCTGAAACACTCTTGTTCTGAGTAATTCACACTTGGCTGTAAGGAGAACAGTGGCTTGGCCTCACCTCCTCTCCACACTTCCCTGCTCTTTTTGGGGTAGGAACACAGGAGCAATCAGTCCATCCAGGAACCACAACTATGGCTGCCCTCTGCAGGCTGCGTGGTCTCTACAATCTAGCACAAACTCCTGCCATGTAGGCTGACCGCCTGCCCTCTAGCCCCCAAGTTTGTGGATGATCAAATGCAGTCTGCAATTTAAAGATTTGCTTCTTCCTCTGCAACAGTCTGAGCCAGAAACTCAAACCACCATGAACACTGGAGAAGGGTTGACTCCGTATTTGATTACCCAGACCTAACACTTCTCCATGAAGCATGCTTACCCTGCCCCAGAAAGACCTCCTCTGTTATGCTTTCTGCCCTTTTGTTTTTCATTGGACAGGGCATTGCTGACATGTCTGAACTCAACACTGGGAGCAGAACAAATTAAGCCCTGAATTACACCCCTAGTGGCCCTATATTTGTACTGGAGAGGGGTGTCTGAGGAAAGATAATAAAAGACTGTTCCCTCTCCTTCAGCACTACATCTCTGAAACCATGTGGCATTTGTGTTCAGTGACCAGTGTGGCATATTGAAAACTGTGTTAAAATTATAGCCTGTCACCTTAAATTTCAGATGGTTTTCCTGCTCCTGCTTGCAGGCTGAGCTGCGCTGTAGGTCCACCAGTTTTCAGAGAGACAGCCAGCATAGAGTATGGTGATTGGTGCTGTGCCTCTCTTTTTTAGGCCTGCTCTCCCCCCACCCCCATTTTTCTTTCCTGTCTTTGTATTACAGTTCAAGATTTTAAGAAATAAAGTCACATTCCATTGCAACCTTACAGCAAGAATATTTTATAGTTTTACTTTCACATCTCTTGGGGTACAACATGCACATAACAAGCAGGAAAAACATTGGAGGCTGTCGCAGACTGTAAACAGGAATCTAGCTCTGATGATGCAGGGATGTGAAATGCAATATCTACTAACCAAAGAGACTCCCAGGGAAGAAAAGGAAAACTGCACACCACACTGCCTTTTTTTGCAGCTGCTCACTCTCTGGCTATGTATGATGCAGAATTCTCCCTCCCCCTCCCCATCACCTCCTAATAACTAGCTGGTCCCATTCCACTCTCTGCAAACCCTTTTTTGTGTGACTGGCCACTCATTCCACCTATGGCAATTAATCCAGCTCAGGAGACTGTTGCAATGTCAGGGAATAAGTTGTTAGGCAAAGCAGGACTGCGTACAGTTACAGGGAAGAATCTGCCAGATCAAAAAAAAACAGTTACTTTTACAATTATTTTTTAAAAAGACAACAACAAATTCAAAGCCTTTTAATGCTGCAAATTCTTTGGCAGTAGTATTCATGGGAGGTCTGTAACAGAGCAGCAGCCTTTCTTAGAAACCTTGACAGAGCACAAGCTCCAGAGGAGCAGCGGTGTTGGTCCATTTCAGCATAACAGAGTCCTGTGCCGCTTTTACAGTATGTCTACATTTGCAAGTTTGTTCGAATTAAGGAGGATTAATTCAAACTGACTTAGTACCTGTCTGCACTAAGTTTTTATTGGTTCGAATTAAGGAATTCCTTAATTCAAAGTAATGAAAGCTTAGTTCAAGCTAGTAAGAGCTGGTGGTTAGTTCGAACTAAGCCTTTAATCATTAGTTTGAACTAAGGACGATGTAGACAAGGATTAATAATTTCCACATGAGTTCAAACTAAGTAACTAATTAAATCTGAAGTAACTTTTGCTAGTGTAGACATAGCCTCAAAGACTAACCAATTTATTTACCACATGAGCTTTCATGGGAGAGAATCCAACTGCATCAGATGCTTGAAGCCTCCATCTTCAAGCATCTAATGAAGTAGGATTCTCTCCCACAAAAGCTCACGTGATCAATAAATTGATTAGTCTTTAAAAGTGCCACAGAAGAAACTAAGGAAGTTGGTTGGCAGAAGAGATTTTTGAATCCCTTTGTAGGCTCCTCTATTTGTTTTAATAAAAATGAGATCATGTTTAAGGGCTTTGAGATAAAGAAGAAGTCAGGGGGAGGTAAAAGCATATACCATGATGCTTTCCCTCTCTGTTCTTTTAAATTTCATTTTTAGTTGTTTTTTGGTAACAACAGAAAATTGGCATCTTTGGCCAAGAGGCACTGGGATCAGGGAACTTTTACAATCAGAAAAAGAGTACCAGTGCCATTTAATAGTTATTTCTGATGCTCTGAACAGCAGCTGCGTGTATGTGGTTGTCTGACATTGAAACAGAGAAGTGTAATTAACGCCAGATAACGAGAGTGCAGGCATATAGGTGGGTCAATCTTTGTCATAGTAACACCCAGAGTTACCAATTAGAATCACAGGTGCTGTGTAATCAGTCAGTCCCTGCTCCATCAGTGCAGACATTTATTGCTCCTTACCTCTACCCTTATCTGTCTCTACTGGCAAAGAGGAGCATTTTTATATACCTGCCTCTTTTCCCTGTGTGCATTGTTTTCAAGCCTACAACTTGCAGACCCCAGACTGTCTGTGCTGGGATGGTAGTCTGGTTTACAAGTAATATTATTTCTTATATACCATACTGCAGCTGATTTTGCAGAGTTCTTCATGAAGGCCTGCCTGCTCTACACTACAAAGTTACTATGAATCTGACGGAATGGATTGGAGCACACAAAAGCTTATGCCCAAACAAATCTGTTAGTCTTTAAGGTGCCGCAGGAGTCTCACTGTTTTTACAACAAAGTTAGGTCAAAGTCAGTAGCCTTGCACTAACCTGTTTGTGCATACATCTTCACTCGTATTTGTCCCTGGCCAACATAAGCACCCCATTACAGCAGCACAATGAAACCACACCCCTGAACAGTGTGGAGTCATGGTCAACCTACTGAGGTCATCACAGCATGAACAAAAACCCTGAATGAGCTATATTGACCCAAACAGTCCTCCAGCAGCTGTCCCACAATGCCCCATCAAGCACACCTCGCAGCTCATCCTTCTTGTATGGCACAGCCCACATGATCATGCTAGCTCCCTGCCCAGGATACATTCCTACCTGAAGCAGAAAGGAAGTATTGAATCTTCTGGCCTATAGACAGAAGAGGCTGTACAAACAGCTACAGCCCAGACGTAGAACTGTAGACATTTGTGTGAAATTTGCATGAGAGATGCAGCTCAAAGGGTACAATGAGGGTCAGCAGCAATGAGCACAAAACCAAAGGAACTTCATCACCAATAAGGCAAGGCCAGGGAGGCCAACACTAGATCTAATGGTGCCCTGCAGATCTGCTAATTTTACAAGCTGCAGGCCAAATTTAGTGAAAAATTCCACCAGTAATTACAGACCAGTGTGAATATCTTGGAGGAGCTGGAGACAAAGACCTCTACCATGAAAAAATGTGTGGAGATTCCACCACAGTCAAGCCTGTTCTGCCAAGCAAGCATAGATGAGTCTGATAGAGGGGGAAGGAGGGAATTCAGGTAAATGTGTGCATGTGGTTTTCTTTACAATGTTTAAATTCAAAGACGCTGCCCCATCCAGCCCCAAGCCAAAAAGACTTCAGTATCAGCTTTTCACTCTTTTACTCATACAAAAATGGTGGGGGGTACAACAAATTGAGGTAGGGCTGTCATGTGATTTTCATTCCCCTGTTGAGTTAGGCACAGAGGAGGAAGGGGGTGTGGAATAATTTATCTTTGTACATAGGCATGTTCCTTGTATCCTCTTGAGAAATTTCCAATAACCTTTCATGGTGAATGGTGATACCCTGCTTTCCCTTCATGGAGACTTTGAGGGATGGCAGCCTTACTTTTTCCTGTGCAGTTGGACACTTTCCCATGGAACACTTGGATGAGTTCAGTTGCAGTAAACAAGCTAACGATGTATGGGCCCAGGGGGTTTCAGAGCACCACCAACAGCCATGTTCTCTCTAACTTCATAATGACCGGGCGTGAGATGTCAGCTAAAAACACCACAGCCTGTGGGAAGCAGCCAGTAGTTAGCACTATTGCCCTATGCTCATATCCATGGAACAGGGGACAAAATTGATGAATTTCATGCAACAGAAATGTCTTCCCCTCTTATCATCTCATAGTGGGCCATCCTTACCAGTACTGCATCAGACTGTGAACAAAGGGCTTTGACAGGACCTTGGCTATCAGGTGCAGGTCATGGCTGGGGGGGACCTGGGTTGGAGGGAATGTGATCTGTTATCTCTGTTACCTCACACTGGCACAGGTTCACCAGACATAGCTAGAGACCATTTAAAGTATTTGTTGAATGCCAGGAAGAGCAACCTTGAGCAAGCAAAAGAATACAGTAACGAGAAGCTGCCGTCCCTTTGGCAGTCGGAGACCTCAGGACAACTGTGGACAACCCTGAGGATGTTTCCGCAGCACTTTGGTCCTGCAGTGAAGTCTGCCACCACTCAGGGGCTTTGCTAGCATATAGCATTTCAGGAAAGGCAGGATGATCAGGTCCACCCCTCCCTCACACACTCGGATCCAAGGCTGACCCAACTCCATGACCACATAGCATAGTAAAACAGCCAGGCAGACAAAAACAGCAACATATCAACAAACACCAGCAGGCAGCTCCAGGCAGAAAGCCCAGGAACAATTCATGATCAGGCCACTCATGGGGGGGGGAGGGGACTGTGGGTGCCACTATGCTCTCTCCATTACAATTTCTTCTGCAGTCTCCCCAACTGATCCAAGTTCATTCTTGGGGGTCAAGGCCAGAAGCAATAGCCCATACTAGTGTCATGCCATAGGATCAGGTTATATTTGAGGTTGATGAGGCACATCTGGTTGGATCCAGGTCAACCAGATGAAGTAGGGTAGCGGACCAGAGGCAAGGTTAGGAGGCAGTAGCAGAGCAAGGGGTCCAGACCTGAGGAACCAAAAGTGAAGCTAAGTCTAGCCATGCAACCAGAAATGAGGACTTAGACAAGGTATCAAGAATGCATAAGAGCAAGTCGTGGATCCACCTAATTTCACAGATCACTTCGAAGTGCTTCTCCAAGGCCTTAAATAGCATGTCTGGGCCAGTCCAAGAAGATGGTAAGCCCCGCCAGTCAGGACTTCTGTGGGTGGGACATCCAGTGATGGTTGGCTTGCATGGCTAGTGCTAAGAGGCCTGTTTAATTGTAGTACAGCTGTATAAGCTCAGGTTGGAGCCCATACTCTAGGACCCCGTGAACTGGGGAGGTCCCGGAGTGTGGGCTGCAGCCCAGGCCAAACGTCTACTCTGCAATTAAACAGCCCATGTAGCCCAAGCCCTGGGAGTCCATATCAGCTGGTATCATCTAGCCACCACTTCTTAACTGTAGTGTAGACCTATACATAGAGCTTAATGGACACAGATTCTAGCCCCATGGATCATCACAGGTGGAGGAGGGAGGAGGCAATACAATCAACAGCACAGAGAAGGAAAGAGTGTGGGTCAAAGGCTAAGGCATCCCAGCAGGACAAGGAGAGTGAAAATGTACCAAGATACAATAGGGCTTCCCATGCAGCAAATGTAAATGCTGCAGACCCTCACTGACCCACAAGCCAAAATATCCAAGTCTTTGCAATTCCCTGGAGAACTGCATGGTTGCTGCTCACTCCCTCAACCCCAATATGGCCCCACAGACCATATCTTTACTCCGCTGTGAGAAGCAGCAAGGAAAACCACTGCTTTGCATACACCAGTTTACAGGTCAATGTGGGTTTTTCCACAATGGACTATGTTTGTGCACCAAAACCGAAAGAAATCCTTGTTGCCTTTCCAATTTTAAACTTCCATCTCATTAATTTGTTAACATTTTGTATTACATTGCCTGTATTTGTTGTGCAGCCTTTCAGCATTTTACTTCCCACTTAGTTTAGTTCACTTATGTTGCAGAATGCATACTAGTACCCAAAACAAATAGTACATGTAAAGGTACAGCAAGTGTCACATAATTTCTTGGTTTGGGAAAACACTCAGTTATGTGATATGTTTGGGAACCACTACACAGTTTTAGCAGCACCCAAAGCTCTGGGCATGACACCACTGCTGTAGCTTGTCGTTAAAGCTCATTCAAAGGCTATGTCAACCACAAAGGCCCACACTGGACTCTTGAAATGACCCTTGTGTCTAGCTGTTTGCAGACAGCCACTGCACCTCCACCCTCCATCCTAGCCACAGCTTTGCCACGGATTGTGCTCAGGACAGAAGGACAGCTATAACTATTGAGATGTTTTTCTCACTGAGATCCAGTCTTGTGATTAAACACTGTTGCATTCCTTCAGTCCACAAAAGCACATTCCTCTGTCATTCTGCACCTGCTGAGCTGTACTGAATCTTTTTTTTGGTGTTGTTGAGTGGCCAGTGGCCAGCTTTGTGAGCCAGGGAATCAAAGGGTAGGCTGAGGTGCCTAAAACCACTATTGGCTTCTCAATAATCACCAGTGGTAATGCACCAGTCAGGAAAAAACATCCCTGCTTGCAGCTTTCTGAACAGTCCTGTGTTCCTGAGGGCACAAATGTCATGCACCTTCCCTGACCAGTCCACATGGATATTGGCACAATGTCTTGAGAGATCCACCAGCATTTGCTTAACCAGTCGAAAAGGCTAGGGCAAACTCAGCACGCATCCAGGAATATGGCTTTTCACATCAAAATGTTTTGCAGCGACCAGGGTCGTAACTACAGCAGGGCAAATGGAGCTTTGCCCCAAGCACACCGGAGCAGCTTCACTGAGCTGCTTCTTTAAAGGGCATGTTCTGCGCCGCTCGCCCCAGGTGCCAACCTTCGTAAGGGGTGTATTCCGATTGGAACGTGCCCCGGGCGCTGTAAACAGTAGTTATGGCTCTGATAGCTACTGGTCATTGTCTCAGACCATCACAACAATGTAATAGCACAAATCAATGTTCATTTCTCGTGCCTAGAAGCAATGCTGTACCCTTGACAACTGCTCCATGAACATGACCAACAATTTGAATTGTTTTAGCAATTAAGTCCCCATTTCCCCATTGTGGTACTTTCTGCAAGTCTGCAAATCCAGGTAAATCATGAGTCCTGTTTTTGCAGCATTCATGGAAACAGGGCAGAGTTCTACAGGCTCTGTGCCTCTGTCTGTTACAAAACTGCTACGCAGGTTTGTGGGATTTTTCTTAAATTGTGCAAAATTTATGGGATGTGGATGGCAGTACTGAATGGAGAACATTTTATGTTGGGAAATCACCCTTAGCTCCCAGAGACCCTGTGGGCAAGTCATTGCTATGTTAGCAGGGCTAGAACTAGGATTCACATTACGACAATTTCCCAAAAGGCATTGTGCTAGGCAGTGGCACATGGCTTTCCTGAATGCCTCCTCACAGTGCACCACATGTTATATCAACACAAGAAATCCTGGTGAGCATGCTGACACAAGTAGTCAGGTACTCACATCCCCAAGCAATATACACACTACCTTGACTATACACTGGTGCAACTAGGACAGACTGAGTATGTCCACATGTCTCTTTTATGTCAAAATAACACTAGGTATTTTAAAATAAAAGAGATTAGGTCCACACGACGTATTCTTATTTTGAAACGATGGGCTCTGTCATTTTGAAATAAGAACCGACGTTTCAAAATAGCTTAAACCTCCTTTAAATCGAAACAGCTGTTATTTCAAAATGGTTATTTCAAAATAACACCGTTCAGACGTGTTATTTCAAAATAACCATTATTTTGAAATAACACTTTTGCCCTTCTCCTTCCCAGGGTGCCTTCCTTTTAGCCTATGTTGGCCATGTTGCCACACCTCCCATGGTGCCCCTCTCCTAAAGCGAAATAGCAAGTCCTGTGTTTGGACATGCTATTTTGCTTTGAACATTACCCTTAATTTGAATTAACTTATTTCAAAATAAGGACTTTATTTCAAAATAACTCATTTTGAAATAATTTATTTCGAAATAGTGATGTACGTATGGACGTAGCCACTGTGTGATTGAGATATGGCCAAAGTGTCACAATATTAGCCTCCTCCTGCAGGCTTTTAAAGGAATAAAGCACAAGTCACCAATGTAGTTTTCACTTGGATGGAACTAAGCTCTTTCCCCTCCTGCCACTGGCCTTCAGAGGGAAGGAATGTGGTGGGGTAAATAAAGGCCACCACCACATACATGCCAGCTAGAGTTTATATTAATTGTTTTGCAGCCACTGCTTGGTTCTAATCCGGCATCCCACAAGAGACACAATATGGACATTACAGCCTAAGAGAAGTGGAGGCTCTGTGCCAGGGATTATTTTGTGTCAGGGCTTGTCAGAACCCAGCTCTGGCATGTCTAAGCTCGGCAGTTCCTAACTCTGGCACCTCTGGCTTGCTACATCAGTTATGAATGTGAAAAAAAAGTTACTTGAACCCCAGCACCTAATTGCTTGAGCCCAGGCACCTCCAGCAATACAAATTAAGTACTGCTATAAGTCTTTCTGAAGCTGGGATGCTCTGGGCACCTGAGAGTCCCCGTGTGTAACATAAACTGCCCTGGAATCCTGCCTAAATTATGGCAAACTAGCAAGGCTACCCTATGGAAAACTGCTTTGAATGAAATCTCTGCCTCCAGCCTCATGTTCCCACCTCATCTCCTAAGCCAGCATTTGTGATGGCAGCTTTAAAGTGGTCTGCCATGATACCGCAGTCCGCCATGGTGCCTGTGCTGGGACAATCATCTTCCACCTGGATATGGGGCTTTTAGATTTCCTTTACTCCACTCTGGCCTTATTATCAGGAATGCAGGGGCTGGAGCAGGAGTGAAGATCTCACTTCCACACTGCTTTTTTTCCCCCAAGCATCAGACAAGTGTGGGTAAGCAATTCCCCAGTTTCACCTTTCTACAGGCAATGCAAAGTCCCACCTGCACACCTACAATCACACTCACAAATGTTGCATCTGTCCCAAACTTCTGATGGTGGCTTCTCTTTAATGTCAGTTGTTCTGTCAGAAGCTGACATGAAATTTTTTCTTCTTTTTTTAAATGGCGTGGTATGAAGGGAGATGCTCATCACCAGCACTGCCTAGTGGTCAGGCAAGAGTGTGACACGTTGTCTTCCACCCACACCATCCCCTTTCTGACTGGCACATTGCCATGTGGTGGTCTGTCTTTCCAATGACTGCCCTCTGGCCAGGTCATGTAGGCTATGTTCGCACGTAGATGCTTATTTTGGAATAAGTTATTTCGAAACAAGCTAATTCGAAATAAAATCCTTAATTCAATTTAATTTAAATCGGATTAAGGAAAACCACCAAATCGAAATAGCAAATCCCGAAACAAGACTTGCTGTTTTGATTCAGGAGAAGGGCACCATGGGAGTTGTGGCAACATGGCCCCTTGTCAGGGCCATGTTGCCACCCAATCCCCTGCCTGGCTCTCACTTGGAGATCGCCCTGCCCTGTGTCCCCCACTGCTGGTGGGGCAGCAGGAGAGGGACCATGGGGAACCCCCACTGCCACCCGGTGGGGGGTCTCCGAAGTGGCTCCTCAGGCTTGCCGGGGGTGCTGGCTGCAGGGGTGAGCGGACTTGGCACCCGAAACCCCCCCACTAGCTGCCAGCACCCCCAGCAAGCTGCGGGAGCTGGCTCCTGGACCTCACCCCCCCAGGCTGCACTTCACCTCATCTCCCTCCCTGGCCAGGGTTCTGATCGGCTCCCATGCACCCTGAAAGGAAGGTCACCTGTTATATCGATATGTGGGGCATATCGATATAACAGAGCCAGATGGGGTTATTTCGAAACCACTGTTTTGAAATAACCCTCATTTCGATATCAGACTAGGTTTTATAAGGGAGCTCCTTATTTTGAAATAAAGAAAACGTCATCTGGACATGACTATTTTTAAATCGAAACTATGGTGGTTATTTCAATTTAAAAGCCTCGTGTGGACATAGCCATAGTCAAACCTGTCCTTTCAGGGCTCATGAAAAGCTTTCAGGATTAAGGGGGAAACCTCACCACTCCCACTCTTGGGTCAAGATCTTGCCACCCAGGCTCTTTTATCCTCAGGATCTTCTGCCCCCAACTAGGGCCTCCATATAAGCCTTTGCAGGGTGCCTCTTTAAGGGGTTGCAGGGAAGCCCAGGCCCACCTACTCCACCAAGCTTTAATCCAGGACCCAATGGTAGGCAGCTGAATTCCTGGGGTGCTGTGCAGCCACCTCCCTTGAGCTCTCCCTACCAGCCACCTCTCCTCCTCCAGAGTAGAGAACAAAAACGCAAAAAAGAAGCTGTAACCTTCTGACGGTCATTGGGTCCCTTCTCCGTGGGCTTGGCCAAGTTAATACAGTCAGGCCCCTGGCAGCAAGTGTTCCTGGGGGTCTCCTACCGAGGAGCTCAGACGGCAGGTCAGTTCACCTGTCTGCCACTGAGCTACTCTCTGCTTCTCTTTTTTAGATCCTCCTCCAGCCTGTGCAGGCTTTGCAGATGAGTTGAGGCAGGGCCAATTGGGACCAGAGCAACTCTTTAACCCCTTCCTTTCCAATGTGGGGTTTGCTCACCCCATTGCATGTAGTCAGGGGAATATGGTTGTCAATGGGAAAGTGGAAGTTGTCTGAAGATTCTCCTCATACTAGTTGTGAAACTGCTTTTTCTGCCTCTGATGACAGTCAACAGAACTATGAAATTCAAAACCAAAACCAAGCCAACTTTTGTCTTCTTGGTGGTAAAGTAGAAGACTGAAATTCAGCCCTGTGCAGAGGACTACCAGAGGGTCTACACACCACACAGGTCCTACTCAAGCTCTACTCACAAGGATCAAGTAGTTCCTCTGTGGGGGAAGACTTTCAAAGGACAAATGGAAGGTAGGCACCTATCTCCCATTGAAAATCAATGGGAGTTAGGCAGTTAACTCTTACTCACTTCTTTGAAAGCCCCCTCAGAGTGCAAAGATCTTGGGACTGTCCTGCTGTATATGGTGGAATTTCACTGTAAGTACACTGAAGGATGGTTTTATGGTCTGTAGTATTTGAATTTATGGACTTACTGCATTTAGAATTAGATTGAATTGCTTTCTGTCTACAATATTTCCTTCTACTTGAGATCTCTGTTTATCAGCTAAATGGAGTTCAATTACCATTGTTACATCACATTTTGCCCATATTTTATGTTTAATTTATATTCTTTGCCTGCATTCTACTTAGAAAATTAATTTATAAAATAATGTATACCCTACCCACACATGCGCAGAAGTGGTGGAATCTCCATCTTTGGAGATATTTAAGAATAGGTTAGACAAAACCCTGGCTGGATTGATTTGGTGACAGTGGTCCTGCTTTTTTGCAGGAGGTTGGACTAGATGACATCATGAGGTCCCTTCCAACCCTATGATTCTATGATTCTAACTCAGTGAATGCAAATTATTTTCTTTATATAACATATCTGAGAAGAATTAAAGTCTACACAAGTATTAATGGTTTATAACAGGAATCTGATATAGTCCTTCACTTATTCAAATCAGATTTTACATTCTAAAATCATAATAAAATTGGTAACTCCAATGTTTGGTGTACTCCTTTTGGTTCTTCAATATAAATTGCCCATTGGGGTTTTAAATGTTTCTTGCCCTTGAAGGAACAACAAAATCTTTTTAATCAGTCAATTTTTGTACCACAAATGGACAAAAATAGGATCTGAAATGAATATGAAAAGATAACTCCGAATATGAAATGAAAAGATACTGTGGACCTAGATCTTGTCTCATTTACAACAGTGAGAATCTGGGGTCAATGGCACTGCATTATGTTCAGGCAAGTCTTTGTAAACACGGGCTCTTTTTGTTACCTTGTGGTTGTTTTATTCATAGCAGCAGCATTCCTTGGTGAGGTGAAGTTAATGGAATTCCAACCGGGCAAAATTGGTGTAAGAAAGAAGAATCAGGCTCTTTGTTTTTCAGAGGAGTAGAGATTAAGTTTTATTTCTTGCAAACTAAGGAACTAATCCTGCAGCCCTATTGAGTCCTAGTTCAGGCAACAAGCTCGATGTCCCCCTCCTGCTGCCATTGAAGTTAATGGCAAGACTCCCATTGACTTCTGTGCAGGATCAAGCCCTTACAAAAGTCTCATTACATCAGTAATTCAAAACAATGTACCTGATTCTGAAGTCACACTAGCCAAAATCAAAACTGTCTCCATTGTAATCACTCTAATGTAAAACCAGCATAAGCCAGAGAAGAATCAACTATGTTGTTTTTTTAGTTTTTGTGATAAACTAGGTTATGATCTTAACTACACCCATGTAAATTGGGATTAATACCTTTTAAATTGTAAACCAAATGGAATTACTCCAGATTTATGCCAATGTTAGTGGGATTCGCATTGCATGTGTCTTTACTAATCATAGAGCAATCAGCTTCTAGCTAATAGCAATGGGATATTAGGCAATTGTGATGCATTAGAGTGGTAGACAATTAAGTCTCAAAAGCTAATGACAAACATTACAAAAAGGGACTAGATTTTGTTCTAACCCTTAATAAAGCACAGTTCTGCCAAGAAATATGGCTTCTCAGTATTTTAAAGCCTGCACCAGTTCATCTAGGCCACTGGAGCGCTTAGTGAAGACACCCTTTATGCCAATGGGAGTACTTGTCCCATTGACGTAGATACTGCACCTTACCAAGAGACAGCCGTGTCAATGGGAGAAGCCCTCCCATACACATACCCCTGTCTATACTGGGAGTTAAGGTGGAATCACTGTGTCACTCAGGGTTATCTATTTTCCACACCTCTGAGCAACATAGTTCTACTGACATATGGCTTTACTATAGACCAGGGTTAGGATCTGCCATGACTTAGGCATTGACTTTAATGGGTCAAACTGGTGAATGATGTAAAGAATGTGCCTAAGTTACTGCAGGATTTGGGATGAAGATGAAATTCAACCCTGGCCACAGGACCAGCGCAAGGCTCTTTCACCACTAAAATTACTCTTACAGTAGGAAATAAATGAGACTTCAGTATTGTATAGGCTGTATGCTGGACCTTTACTCAAGAATGAATTTCATCCTTATTCTTCACATTTGTCTCTTTAATTACTTGCCACCCACAAATTTGGATGGTGAAAAATATTCTTTCCATACATATATACTCACATACACCTACAGACACATTTTCTTATAAACACTGATATTTAAATATTCGTATTGATGGAGACTTTGTGAATTTAGTCAAGTTCTTTATCTTGGCATCTACTATACTTTTTAATTACATCCAGATACCAGATAAGCATTTTCCCCATAATTGTTTCCAGGTAAAAGCAACTAGTTTCCTTACTTCTCCAAAATTATGCAAATGGCAAACTTATTTAGAAAATAAATGCCTATTTAGTATTAAAACAGCAGCAGGAACATCATGAATATGTGACAAAGCTTTGTTACATGCAACAGAAATTCACTCCTAGTGAGAGCAATTCATGCATCTTCAAACACAGAGGCTATGTCCACACATACATCGTTATTTCAAAATAAGTTAATTTGAATTAAGCGAAAGCCTGCTATCGACATGGCTGTTATTTCAAAATGGTTATTTTGAAATAATGCCATTTGGACATGTTGTTTCGAACAGTTGTTTCAAACAATGGTGTTGTTTCAAAACAACATGTCCAAAAGGCGTTATTTCGAAATAACCATTTTGAAATAACAGCCGTTTTGAAATGAATGGGGTTTAAGCTGTTTCAAAATGACGGTTCTTAATTCGAAATGACAGACCCTGTCATTTCGAAATAAGAAAACATCGTGTGGACCTAATCTTTTCTATTTCGAAATAACCACTGTTATTTTGAAATAAAAGAGACATGTGGACATACCCAGAGTCTTTTGGCTCCTCATCCTTATACCCACACAGTCACCTCAGACTTAAACCCACTCTTTGAATAGGAAAATGAAGAAGATTCCCAAGTCCAGATGGAATATCAAACAGCAGAATATTTTTCAGCAACACAATTTAACTGCCAGATCTCAGTAAAGTTGGGGAATTATATTAATGCAAATCTTTGCCATGCTAGGCTATTTTTATTTTGTGATTATGTCACTAGTAACAGCGCCATCTGTTGGGGAATTCATTAAGCCTTGTTCATGTTTTTCAAAATATGGTAAGTAAACGTTCATTTAGCATCACTGTATTCAGCCCTAGCACCTTTGAAATTACTCTTTATCCTTTCATATCATCGCAGATCAGTTGCAACTCCACTAAAATGGATGAATTCAGAATCAGGCACATGAGTTCGTCTTATTTTGAGTTTCTATCTCTTTCACATGAGAGAGTGTGTTGAATTTTTTTTCATCACCACCACCCCCTCTATTTTAGTAGGGAAAACTGACTTTTCAACTAACTGGACTATTTTGAGGGAATAGAGGTTTTTTTATGTTTTCATCAGAAACCAAAAAAACATTTAGGGTTGGGGGGAGTTGACTTTTTTAGGTTTTTGTTTGAAAAAACTGTTGATAAAATTAATTTTTCCCCAAAATGGTTCATGGGAAAAATAAAATAGCTTTAATCATATACATTTCCAGCTACTATGAAAACCAGTGAGTAGCCTTGTACAGGGTTTTATTTGTTGTTGGGTTTGGTTTGGTTTTGTTTGTTTTTGATCCCTCCTCTGGGATTTTTCATGAAAATAGGGAAGCCAGCCATATGCTTTTATGTAGAAAGCAAAGTGTAGGACTAAATGGTCACCCTTCACAATGGAAAGATATGAATGGGATGGAGCAGCATCTGTATGGGGATGTGTGCTGTTCATCATATTCCTAAATAATCCGGAGAAAGGATTCAACAGTGTGGTGGTGGCAAAATTTGCAGATAACAAAATTATTCAAAATAGGTAAGTTGAAAGCTGACTGTGAAAATTACTGAACTGGGGGACTGAGAAACAAAATAGCAAATGAAATTCAATGTAGATAAATGAAAAGTAATACAAGTTGGAAAAAATAACCCCAAATATAGATACAAAATTATGGGGCCTCAATTAGCGGTTAACACTCAGGAAATAGATTTTGGAATCACTGTGGCTGTTCTCTGAAAAATTCTGCTCAATCTGCAGTGGCAGTCAAAAAAAAGCACAATGTTAGGAGCCATTAGGAAATGGATAGATAATAACACACACTTTATTATAATGCCATTATAAAAATCCATAGTGTGCCTACACGTTGCCTATTGCATGCAATTCTGGTTGCCCCATCTCAAAGAAAATGTATTAGAATTGGAAAAGTTGCAGAGAAGAGGGGAGGAAAAAAAAGATTAGGGGTATAGAATACTTTCATACAAGAAGAGATTAAAGAGACTAGGACTGTTCCATTTAGGAAAAAAAAACATACAGGAGTAAAGGGGGGGGGGAGAGTTATAATGAAGGCATGGAAAATAGGGAATTGTTATTTACCCCTTCACATAATAAAAGAATTAGGGAGTCACTGGTGAAGTTAATAGGCAATAAGTTTAAAACTAACAAAAGACAGTTCTTTGCACAATGCACTGTCAAGCTGTGGAACTCATTGGCAGGGGATGCTTTAGAAGCCAAGAGTAGTTACAGAGGCTGAGAAAGGTTAGGTTCAATTAGGTTAGGTTAGGTTCAAAGAAGAATTAGCTCAATTAATGGCCAATAGATTCATCAATGGCTATTAGCCAAGATGGGCAGGCTAGTGTTCCTAAACTTCCAATTGCCAGAAACTGGGACTGAACAACAGGGGGGTGGATCACTCAGAATTGCCCTATTCTATCCATTCCCTCTGCAGCACCTGGCACTAATGAGTCAGAGGCAGGACACTGGACTTAGATGGATCGTCTTACTGAGTATTGATAACTGTGCATTCTCACATGTTTTAAAGCAGGGGTCTCAAACTCACAGCCCCTAACGTTATTTCTTGCAGCCCACAATGACACTATAGGTATCAATATTTGCAATATTGTTGTATGAAAAGGTTTCAGTGGTGTGGCCCTTGGGCTACTCTACTAGTTCTCATGCATGATACTGCCCTCGGACTAACGTACTCATGCGGCCCTCGTGGTGACTTGAGTTTGAGACCCCTGTTTTAAAGAACGATGGGGAGTGAAAGGAGGGACGGTGGAATGTAAGTTCAGTGCCAATGAGGACCTGCAGCTAAACAGTGTTCAAACATTACCTAGCAAGTCACAGAGGTCAACAGTGTTCCCATAACATGACCATGTATCTTTAACCAGTGACACTCATTACAAAGAATAGTGTATAGCATCCTTTCTTGCCTAGTTCAATGTTTGCTTTCAATCCCAGAGAATTTGGCCATGCTCTCAGTTGTTGTCCCTTCAAACCCAATCCCAAGCCCAGATAATTTCCCATTAATCAAAATGTAAATTAGTATGCTGCCACGTGGGAGGAAATCAAAGAAACAAAGGTTTATCCTTCAGCCAGGCCACCGATAGCTGTGATTTGGCCTCATCATTAAAGCAGAGTCACACTTAGTCAGTATTTGGATGAGAGAAACCCCTGTCCTACAAGAACATGTGATTCAGTTCATGTTAACTCTTTCCTCTAGTCTCATTCCCAAGTACCACTCCTCTACTTATGCTACATTGAAGATATCTTCATCATCTGGACCCATGGAAAGGATGATCTTGAAGATTTCCACAGAGATTTCAACAATTTCCACTCCATGATCAACCTTAGCTTGGAACGTACCACACTGAAGATCCACTTTTTTGGCACCGCAGTACAACTTAGTAATGGACACATAAACACCACCCTATATTGTAAGCCTACAGACTGCTATAGTTACCTTCATCCTTTGATTTTCCACCCAGGACACACCACTCGATTCATTGTCTACAGCCAAGCCCTGAAATATAACCACATTTGTTCTGGTCCCTCAGACAGAGACAGACAACTTAAGTATCTCTATCAAGTGTTTTTAAAACTACATACACACCTGGAGCAGTGAAGAAACAGAATGACAGAGCCAGATGCACACTCAGAAGTTAACTACTACAGGGGTTGGACTCGGTCCCTTCCAGCCCTATGATTTGATTTGATTTGATTTGAAGTGAACAGAGCAAACCAAAGATCCAGCTCAAAGGAGAAGCCCAAGAAAGAAAACAACAGAACACCACTGGTCATCACCTATAACCCCCACATCAAACCCCTATAGCACATCAACAAGGACCTACAAGATGATCACCTATTCTACAGGATGATCCCTCACTCTCTCAAGCCTTGGGCAGCAGACTTCTCCTCACTTACAGACGGCCCCCTCCCCAACCTTAAACAGACATTCACCAGCAACTATTTAGCAAACAGCACAACCATTAAAGCAGGCACATATCCCTGCAACAAACCACGCTGCCAGCTTTGCCCAGATAGCTGCACAAAAGACACCATCATAGGACCTAATCAGTCAGCTACTCCATCAATGGCCAGTCCACCTGCTCATCCACCAATGTGATT
Organism: Podocnemis expansa; assembly: GCA_007922195.1. Lineage (NCBI taxonomy): Eukaryota > Metazoa > Chordata > Testudines > Podocnemididae > Podocnemis > Podocnemis expansa. The sequence goes on along the minus strand of ML681998.1, from coordinate 36,868,770 downwards.
TATGCCATCATGTGCCAGAAATCCCCCACCCCTCCTCCTTATACATTGAAGAAACAGGACAGTGTCTGCACAAAAGTTAAAAAAGACACAAATCTGACATCAGACATAACCGCATTCAAAAACCAATAGGGGAACACTTCAATCTTCCTGATCACTTCATTTCTGATCTATTAATAGTCGTACTCTGACAAATGAATAACAAAGCAAAACTTCAAAGAGAATTCATATGCAGATGTGACAGCGTGAACTCAAGGATGAACAACAACAATGGGTTCTTTTCTCATTACAACAGGTAATTTTGCTTTCCTTCTGCCCCATCCCACCTCCCTGCTAATTGCTGTACTCCACTGTTTGAATCCTAACAACTGCTTTGATTTGCTGTGACTATCTGGCCTGATGCTGTGACTTGCACTCCCCTGCATTTATTTCACTCCCATTCTGTGAGTTTCCCATCTTAAAGTCTCTGAAGAAGTGGGATTTTCTCCCATGAAAGCTCATGCAATAAATAAATTTGTTAGTCTTTAAAAGTGCCACAAGATTCCTTGTTTCTTTCCCTGAAGTAGCTTAGGAGCAAAAGTGGCTTTATGCAGTGCTGGATTTCCCATTAGGCACTGTAGGCACAGTGCCTAGGGCCTACAAAATTTTTAGGGCCTATGAAGGAGGGAAAAAATTAAAAAAGCAGAAAAAGTAAGAAAAAATAAGGAAAATCACATGGTTTAGCATTAGAATAGTTTAAAGTGCATCATGTCAATCGAGGTAATTGAATTGGGGTTTACCTCTCTTTTTGCACATTTCGGAGTGAAAGTGCCTAGAGCTTACAAGCACCAAAATGCAGTCCTGGCTTTATGCTGGCGTTGCATTTCTCTGATCCTGGTGCTAAATGAAGTCCGATGTTGGAGCTTCCTGAAAGACATTCTACTTTATGTTGAGGTGCCACAAAGGATTATACTGTCAGCTTGATATCCCTGGGATGATAGGACTCTCTGGACGCAACTCCTTTTCCCCAAAGATGTCCCACAATGCAGGGGCCAAGAAGAGATGGCATAGAAGAGTCTATGGCACCTTTAGTCCACATAAGAAATTCCCATACCCAAGAAAGGATGGATCTAGCTGATTTATGTAGCTCTAATGGCCCTAATATATGCTTTCTTGACAGGCAAACAAATTATAATGCCTCGTGAAATTCCACAAACTGCAAATTGGCTTTTTGTCTGAGTTACTGGAAAGCCTTAGGTTTGATTGCATGACTCTGATCAAACATGTATGTTCCTCCAAAATAGACAAGTGGGCCAAGAGCTACCTTTCAACACAGGGACACTAATGAAATGTTTTCATCTCAGAAATTCATATTACCAGGAACAAGCTTATTTTTAAAATATTCATAGAGTATAAGGCCAGAAGGGGCCATTAAGATAATCTCATATGGCCTCCTACACAACATTGACCTTTGAAGTTCACCAAGTGATTCCTGCAGCAAGCTCATAATGTGCAGATAAGCCACTAATTTACACTGAAGCCTTTCTGAATAGAGCCCAGGAAGGATGTTTAGTGTTTAATCCCTCCCTGCACAATAGAATTAAATTGTGCCAAAAAGATTGCCGAACTTTACAGCAGTGAACACAGTCCTGTGCAAAACATCTAAGGTGTGTTTCATAAATATAGCCAAGTTTCAAAGGTGTAGCTGTGTTAGTCTAGTCCAGCAAAAGACGCAAGAAGCCCTGTGGCCCTTAGACTAACAAATTTATTTATTGCATGAGCTTTCATGGGAGAAAATCCCATTTTATCAGTTACAGTATGACCTAATCCCTTGTTTTACAGTCCTTTGCATTTATTTTCTTCCCATTTTGTAATTTCCTCCATCTTCAAAAAGTCTGAAGTGGGATTTTCTCCTATGAAAGCTCAGGCGATAAATACATTTGTTGGTCTTTAAGTGCCATAGGACTCGTTGCTTCTTTTTCATAACTGTAGTACAGCTGTTGACACCCTTTGCTTATGTTTAGGGAACCTACTCAACCTACAGACTAAAACTGAGATCTGAGATTACTTTTGTATAGCTACAATACAGGCTCAATAATGCATGAATGACTCATTTAGCCGAAAGCCCCAACCACGTAGCAATTATCAAATGTTCTGTGTAATTGTTTTCCCTAGCAACTATCACCCATCCTTCCCCAAATACACTTCGCAGCTAGGATTATGCCCTATTCTTCTGCCTTCCTCCAGGGAAGTTATATATATTTTTAAAATGCCAAAACTTCCTGGACAGTCAGTTCAAAAAAATCATAGGCTCACAGAAATTAGGGTTGGTAAAGGCCTATTAGTTCATCTATCCTCTCCTCCTACCACTTTATGATTGTTGCCCATCGCACAAGGACATAGCACAAAGCTCACTGAAATCAATGGAGAGACACCCATGGGCTTCAAATGAGGCCCTAAATTGCTCAATTTGCTCCCAGTGAAGTCAGTGGGAACTGTGCCATTGATTTCAGGAGGAAAAGGGTCAGGCCCTACATACTGGAAGGCATTTTGTGTGTGTGTATGTTATTTCCAATTCAAATGTGCTCTACACTGCCTCATTTCAGTAAATTAAGACCCCAGAATGCATGGACATAAATGTCAGTGCACGGCAGAGTGCGTCAGAAAAAGTGACTCATAGTGCTAAGGTTATAAACTATAACAGAGAACCTGCAAGCTGAGTATACACAAGGTTTTTTAGTCCTCAAATAAGATCTATTTAAGCTCTTATTTACATAAACACACAAGATAAGAGGGCTAAATATATCCCACCTCACAGCAGGTGTTGAATATGCAGTGCGGTCCCATTGCTGATCATTTATGTTCAGCCATCTATTCTGATTTAAATATTTTAGCTGTTATTTTGCCTCTGCTTCTTCCAGCCATAAAAATATTTCAGCACAATGTGAACCTTAGAGCCAGTTTGCTGGGCTGACTAGCAACATGGAATCCAGACGTGAGAACATCTCAAGCTGTTCAAGTTCTTCTCTCTCTGACGCCTACAGCTGCTTCTGTTAAGGATAGCAGGGCTTTTGTGAGCATTACAGCTGAGTATAGATGTTTCCATCTGCACAACCGCAGGTGGCTGCAAATTAACCAAGAGCATTTCTAGAACTGCGAAGAGGCATCTAACAGTATCTCCAGCATTGTTACTGTGCATCTGTTTAGGCAACAGTTAACTAGAAACAAATCTAGTTTCTTTAAACTAAGTATTTCAACTTGCTGACCCACCTGTTTCAACAAAATTAATATCATACATATACTAATGGTATTATCTGAGGGTGTGAAAAAAATACAGCACCAAACTGTACACCAAGCTCATTTCAGCACTAGTGAGTTTGAAGTTCAGTTAGTAGTTGGTTTATAAATCCGTACTTTCAATGATTTGCAAAAGGGAAAGAGAAAATTATTGTGATTAAATAACAGTACACTCAAATGATTGTTCAAAATGCAAACAGATCTGAACCAGAACCTTCTTATTTTGAGGTTCAAAACAGTGAAGAATAAGCTGCAGATCTCATGCTCTCTGTGGCTAAGCATTTCCTACATTTCTTAGGGCGTCCTATAGTCCAGTGGTTCTCAATCACTGTGGTGAGTCACATTAGTGTGTCACACACAATGGTTAAGTGTGCCCCTGCAAGCTGGGAAGATGGCTGAATTTGGCCTGGCAGGGCTGGGCTAGTGTGTCCTGCAGAGTTGCAATATGCTGCAAAGTGTGTCGTGACTCAGAAAAGGTTGAGAACCGCTGTAGTCACCTAATAGGAGAGGATTTCTATAATCGCAGAAGAGCTAATTTCTCAACAGACCACCAGATCCCCAAAAGGAAATGACATAATTACATGAAGACTTATTTTTAGACACAATCATAGGGCCTTTATTAGGCGTGCAAATCCACTGGCTTCAGTGGCCTTGTAAAAAGGAATGATGGTTTACAGATTAGGATATTAACCTAGCCGTGATAAACACAAGTTCAGTTCTGTCCTACACTAGGTTTCCCATGTACCGTTGGGCTAGGCATGTAGAATCTCGGGGTATGTCTACAGTGCAGCCTTATTTCATAGAATCATAGGGTTGGAAGGGACCTCATGAGGTCATCTAGTCCAACCCCCTGCCAACAAAGCAGGACCACTACCACTAAATTATCCCAGCCAGGGTTTTCTCCAGCCAGGCCTTAAACATCTCCAAAGACGGAGATTCCACCACCTCCCTACGTAGCCCATTCTAATGCTTTACCACTCGCCTAGTCAGAAAGTTTTTCCTAATATCCAGCCTCAACCTCCCCAGCTGCAACTTGACACCATTGCTCCTTGTTCTGTCCTCTGTTATTACTGACAACAGCTGAGCTCTGTCCTCCTTGGAGCATCCCTTCAAGTAGTTGAAGATTGCTATCAAATCCCCCCTCAGTCCTCTCTTCTGCAGGCTAAATAAGCCTAGTTCCTTCAGTCTTTCTTCATAGGTCTTGTACTCCAGCCCCTTGATCATTTTTGTTGCGCTCCACTGGACTCTTTCTAATTTGTCCACGTCCTTTTTGTAGCAGGGAGCCCAAAACTGGACACAGTATTCCAGATGCAGCCTCACCAGTGCAGAATAGAGGGGAATGATCACATCCCTCGATCTGCTGGCAATACTTCTTCTGATGCAGCCCAGTATGCCATTGGCCTTTTTGGCAGCAAGAGCACATTGCTGACTCATATCCAGCTTCCCATCCACCAGGACTCCCAGGTCCTTTTCTCCAGTGCTGCTACTTAGCTGATCACCCCCCAGCCTGTAGCAGTGCCTGGGTTTATTCCATCCCAAGTGTAGGACTTTGCACTTGTCCTTGTTGAACCTCATGAAATTTCTATTGACCCACTGCTCCAATTTATCTGGGTCTCCCTGAATCATGTCCCTGCCTTCCAGCATGTCTACCATTCCCCCCGCCCCCGGTTGGTGTCATCTGCAAACTTACTGAGTGTGCAATCTATCCCATCATCCAGATCATTAATGAAAATGTTGAACAGAACTGGCCCCAGGGCCAACCCCTGGGGCACACCACTCGTTACTGGTTGCCAACTAGACACAGAGCCATTGATTCCTACACGCTGAAACCGTTGATCTAACCACTTCTCTATCCACCTTACGGTCCACACATCCAACCCATACTTCCTTAACTTGCTGATGAGAATGCTGTGGGAAACCATATCAAAAGCTTTGCTATAGTTGAGGTATATCACATCAACAGCTCTTCCCGCATCCACAAATCTAGTCACTTCATCATAGAAGGTGATGAGGTTGGTCAGGCACAATTTACCCTTGGTGAATCCATGCTGACTGTTGCTGATCACTCTATTTTCCTCCAAGTGTTTCAGGATGGATTCTTTGAGAACCTGCTCCATGATGTTGCCAGGGATTGAGGTGAAGCTGACAGGACTGTAATTCCCTGGATCCTCCTTTTTGCCTTTCTTGAAGATAGGCACTATATTTGCTTTTTTCCAGTCCTCCAGCACCTCCCCCGTTTGCTACAAGTTTTCAAAGATAATGGCCAGCAGTACTGCTATATCATCGGCCAACTCCCTCAGCACCCTCGGATGCAGTTCGTCTGTTCCCATGGACTTGTGCACACCCAGCTTCTTTAAGTAGTCCCTAACCTGACCTTCCAATCTGCCATACCCAGTGTAGTGGGCTGGGAGCTGGCCCTACCTGTGAAAACTGAAGTAAAAAAAGCATTGAGCACCTCAGTTTTTTCCTCATCCTCTGTCACAAGGATACCTGCCCCATTCAGTAAGGGACCTACAACATCCCTGATCCTCTTCTTGTCATTGGCATACTTGTAGAACCCCTTCCCATTATCCTTCACATCCCTTGCTAGCCGCAACTCAAACTGGCCTTTGGCCTTTCTGATTTTATCTCTGTAGTCCCCAACAATATCTTTATATGACTTCTTAGTCATCTGTCCAAGCTTCCACTTCTTGTAAGCTTCCTTTTTATGCTTTAGCTCAGTGCAGAGTTCTCTGTTAAGCCACATTGGGCGCCTTCCACATTTGCTGTTCTTTCTGCTCATCAGAATGGTATCTTCCTGTGCCCTTAGCAGGGTTTCTTTTAAATGCAGCCAGCTCTCTTGGATGCCTTTCCCCTTCAGATCAGCCTCCCAAGGGATCCTGCCCATCAGTTCCCTGAGGGAGCCAAAATCCGCTTTTCAGAATTCCAAGGTCTGCCTTTTGCTTCTTTCCTTTTTTCCATTAATCAGCATCTTGAACTCTTATCTCATGGTCACTGCTCCCCAGGTTGCCATCGACTTCTATGTCCCCAATCAGTTCTTCTGTTTGTGAGCAACAGGTCGAGAGGTGCAAGGCCCCTAGTTGGTTCCTCCAGCATTTGTATCAGGAAGTTGTCCTCAGCACTCCCCAAAAACTTCCTGGATTGCCTGTGCACTGCTGTATTGGCCTCCCAGCAGATGTCAGGGTAACTGAAGTCCCCCATGAGAACCAGGGCCTGTGACCTAGAAACTTCTGCCAGTTGTCCATAGAATGCCTCACCCACCTCTTCCTTCTGGTCTGAGGTTTATAGCAGACACCCACCACAGCATCCCCCTTGTTACCCTCTCCTCTAAACTTAACCCATAGATTTTCAACTGTCTCATTTCCACTTCCATAATGGAGCTCTGAGCAGTCATAGAGCTCTTTTATTCTACTTTTATGCTACTTCGCTCCCTCTTCTTCCCTACCTGTCCTTCCTTAACAATTTATACCCATCCATGACAGAGCTCCAGTCATGCAAGCTATCCCACCACGTCTCTGTTATTCCAATTAAATATCATAGTTCCTTGTCTGCGCCAGTACTACCAATTCTCCCTGCTTGTTTCCTAGGTTTGTCACATTCGTGTAGAGGCATCTAAGATACCAGGCTGATTGCCCTACTTTCCTGTGTGGATTTTCAATTCTATTGCATCTACCTCCTTGCATTTTCTCCCAGCATTGTCCTCCCACACTTGCCTCAGGTATTAAAGCTTCATTAGAACATCTAAGACAATTATTTAATCCCCACCCCATGTTCCAGCTACCCTCTCTTTTATCCCTGGTGTTACAGTCCCAGAACTCCCCCAAGTTCCATCCCTTCCCCCAGGTCTCCCACATTGTCACTTACCTATGGGCTTTTGTCTCCTTCCCACTTCAAACCTAGTTTAAAGCCATTCTCACTAGGCAGGCCAGTCAATGTCTGAATATGCTCTTCCCCTTCCTTGACAGATGGAGTCCACCTCTGCCTAGCAGTTTTTCTTCCTGGAACAGCATTCCATGGTCAAGGGAACCAAAGGCCTCCTGACAACACCATCTTCGCAACCAGGCATTCACCTCCAGGATGCATCTCTCTCTACTCAGGCCCCTACCCTTGACCAGAAGGATCGAGGAGAACACCACCTGTGCTCCAAACTCCTTCACCCCCACTCCCAGAGCCCTGTAGTCACCTTTGATCTGCCAAGGATCACCTCTCTCAGTATCATTGGTTCCCCCATGGATGAGTAGCATGGAGTAGTAGTCAGAGGGGTGGATGATTCTCAACAATCACTCCATAAAGTCTCAGATGTGGGCACCTGGCAGGCAGCATACCTCCTAAGAGGCCTTGTCAGGGCGACAGATGGTGTCTCCGTCCCCCTCAGAAGTCAGTCCCCAACAACCACAACCCTACATTTCCTCCTATCTGTGGTGGCTGTGATCCTCCCAGCCTCGGGGATGCATGGTGTCTCCTCTTCCACCTCATCCATCGTCTCTAGTGCCACATAATGGTTCTTCACCACAGTGGAGGGTTGGATATGAGCGGGGGTGGAGCACTGTCTGCTGCCAGATGTAACCAGCTGCCAGTGTCCTCCGTCTGCCATAGGCATCCCATCCTTCTCCAGTGGTGCAGCAGTAGTCTTTGGTACCTGGATAGTATCCTCCTCCTTGCATGTCTCCTCGTGGATGCTATCGAGAAACTTCTCAAGGGCATGGATACTCCTAAGCCTAGACACCTCCTCCTGTAACTCTCCCACCTGCCTCCTGAAAGATTCCACAAGAAGACATCTGTCACATTGATTCATCTCCCCTGCCTGATCACCAGAGACAGGGAAATGCAGGCCACAGTCCCTGCAAGTCCACACCAGGATCTGGGTAGAGATATCCATGCTCATGATGTCTGTCTGGATACAGGCACAGGTGGAGGAGAGAGAAGGGGCGCTGGTGCAAGCAGTGCGGCTCCTCTTCACCATCGTGGCCTCACCAACTCCTCCCCAAACTCCCTCTCAAATTCACCTGTTTTCAGTCCCCCTGTGACTCAGTAAGACATGTAGGCACATATCTATGGACAGAGGACAAGTGCTTTTCAATGCCCTGTACACTGAGTTTTTGTTTAGGACAAGCCACATGGTAAAGGATAAAAGGTAGCTTCACCATCTCCATTTTGTTTCTGTTTCTCCTTCTTACAACGGGTTCAACTGCTCTACAACTGAAACTGAACAATGGACTGACAGACCCATTCAGGAACTGGATGTTCACCAGTACAACTATACAGACCAGCAAACTCATCAAAATTGCAGAGAATCTGATACATACGGATTTTGACATCCTAGGTATGTGTCTGATTGCTTTGATCATGTAATGTCCTCTTGGTCTTTCTGTTCTTTTATAATATAACCTTTCATTTTAAATACTAGGGGACTGGCTGGCAGCATGGTATTTTGGGTAGAAGCCAAAGTCATACTGATCTGGCAATGTGACTGGCCCTTTGAAAATCAGAAGAACCTTTAGTAAAGAGAATTAAGTTTAAAGTAACTTCTCTCTTTAATGGACCTAATTGCTGATTGGGAGTCAGAGACTGAAATTCAATAAAGTGAGCTGCATGACTTCTTGTTTTAATTTCTTGATAACCAGTGCCGGGAATCAGGACCACTGCATGTGACTGATCGATGAATCTAACTTCAGTGGGAGCCACTAGTTTTGGGAAAATCTGATCATCTTTTTGCAGCCTGCCCTGACCTTGGCATTTTCAGGTGAGCTACCTTAATCACATGAAGGTGACCCAAGCTATCTAGTACTGAAGACAGCTATATAGGTGTGGAAGGGAGGCAAGAGGGACCAGCAGTACCAGACCATGCATTTCCCACCTCCTCCCCAAACACAAGTCCCTACAAATTGCAGGGTCCTGGAGAGACAGCTGAGCCACCTTTCCTTGCAGGTGAGGAAAGCCTATGAACAAAGGGTTGTCTCTGAGGATCCCACTCAGAACCAAGATTAATAAATCACTCCTTACAATCTGGATGACCTATTACAAATTCTTCAAAAATGCCTTGAAACTAATCTCAATCCAATAGGGCTGGAGGTATATTTGGGCTGAATTTTTTTTAAAAACTGTCACTCAGACCCCTCTCTTCTCTACCATTAGTTTGACATTGGATGAAGGAGGCAAGACAACCTTAAAGCTGAAATGTTAAAATATTTACTTTTACATTAAATAACTATGGAAACATTTTCAGCTCCCATTGACTTTTGGCAGCAACAGCATGATATATTTGTCACGCTATATTTGTCATTAGTCTACGTGGTAATTTTACATCAAGTGTTGCTGGGTAGCTATATTTTAGAGTAGCTCAGAGACATGACAGATGCAAATTCAGCTCATGTGCTGAAGATTCCATATTGCAATCAGTTACTGAAAAGAAAGGGTCAAATTCAACTCTGGAACAAGCACTGCTACAATTAGCAGGCAATATAATGTATCTCCTTCTGCCAGGATTTATAGCAAACTACAAGAGGCATACACAAGTCTGGCACACTGCAATATTAAAAGGGATAGCCGTGTTAATCTAGTCCAGTGAAAAAACAACAAGGAGTTGTGTGGCACTTTAAGACTAACAGATTTATTTTTTGCATGAGCTTTCGTGGGAGAAGATCCCAGTTCCTCAGATGCTTCGAAGATGGGTGAACTTACAGAAAGGAATGAAACCAAATGCAAGGGGGTGTAAAACATTGCATCAGGTCATACAGTAACAGCAAATCAGAGCAGTTTACAGGCTCAAACCATGGGAAGCCTGAAGTCAAATTACCCTTTGTAATGGGAAAAGAATCCATAGTCTCGATTCAGTCCTGCTTTCACAGAATTTAGCTTGCATATTAATTCGAGTTCAGCTGTCTCTCTTTGAAGTCTTGATGTCCCAGGTACATCTCTAACGACAGTCGTTAACAAATCCATCATCGAGTGATTAGGAAGATGGAAGTGTTCAGCAACTGGTTTCTCTGTTCTTTGATTTCTGATATCAGCTCTGTGCTCATTCAGTCTCTTATGGAGCGATCATTCTGTTTGTCCAATATATAAGGTGTAGGGGCATTTCTTGCACATGATGGCATAGACCACATTAGTAGATGAGCAGGTAAATGAGCCTTTGATGGAGTAGCAGGCTTGATTAGGACCTATGAGGGTGTCTGTTGTGTAGATATGTCAGCAGATATCTCGAGGACTTTCCTTCTGCCCCACAACTGCCACACATAAGATAAAATTCTGCGGTGACCTAGAGGCCTACTTTCATCATCTAAGACTGAAAGAATATTTCCATAACACCACAGATCAATGCACTGACACACAGATGCCTTCCTCCAAGCACTCCAAGAAGAAATATTCTTCATGGACTCCTCCAGCAGGCCGAAATGAGAGACTTGACTTCTATATTGATTGCTTCCGCCACCATACCAAGGCTGAAATCGTGGACAAACATCATCCTTTACATTATAACCTCAGCCCTGCAGAACGCAATGCCATCCACAGCCTCAAAAGCAACTCTGACATTATCATTAAGGAGGCTGACAAAGGAGGTGCAGTTGTCATCATGAATAAATTAGATTATGACCAGGAGGCTTATAAACAACTCTCCAACACAACCTTCTACAGACCACTTTACTCTGACCCCACTGAGGAATACCAAAAGGAATTACAATGCCTACTCAAGAAACTCCCTGAGACCGCACAGAAACACCACCAGAACCACGGCTAGGGATGTTCTATCTACTACCCAAAATCCATAAAAAAGGAAACCCTGGACGCCCCATCATCTCAGGCATTGACACTCTTACTGCCAGCCTATCTGGCTATGTGGACTCCCTCCTCAGACCCTATGTTATCAACATCCCCAGCTATCTTCGAGACACTACAGACTTCCTGAGGAAAATACAGTCCATTGGAGAACTTCCTGAAAACACCATTCTGGCCACTATGGATGTAGAAGCTCTTTATACCAACATCCCACACAAGGATGGATTACAAGCTATTAGAAGAACCATACCAGATGATGACACAGCGCAGCTCATGACTGAACTTTGCGACTTTGTACTCACCCACAACCACTTCAGATTTGAGGATCATTTGTATCTCCAAATCAGTGGCACTGCTATGGGCACCCGCATGGCCCCACAATATGCCAACATCTTTATGGATGACTCAGAACAACGTTTCCTCAAGTCTCATCCCAAGACATCTCTTCTTTACCTGTGCTACATTGATGACATCTTCATCATCTGGACACATGGTAGGGATGCTCTTGAAGATTTTCACAGATTTCAATAATTTCCACTACACCATCAAATTGAGCCTGGAACACTCCACACAAGAGATCCACTTTCTTGACACTACAGTACAAATCAGGGATAGACGCATCACCACCACCCTATACCAAAAACCTACTGATCGCTATAGTTACCTACATCTCTCGAGCTTCCATCCTAAACACACCACACGATCCATTGTCTACAGCCAAGCCCTAAGATATAACCGCATCTGCTCTGATCCCTCAGACAGAGACAGACATCTTGAGGATCTCTATCAAGCATTCTTGAAACTACAGTACCCACCTGGGGAAGTAAGAAAACAAATTGACAGGCTAGACGGGTTCCCTGAAGTCATCTACTACAGGAGAGACCCAAGAAAGAAAGCAACAGAACACCACTAGTCACCACATACAATCCTCAAGTCAGACCTCTGCAACAGATCATTAAGGACCTACAGCCTATTCTAAAAGATGATCCCTCTCTCTCTCAAGCATTAGGAGACAGACCACTCCTTGCTTATAGGCAGCCCCCTAATCTTAAACAGATACTCACCAGCAACTACAGATCTAACAACAGAAACATTGAAGCAGGCACACACCCCTGCAAAAAACCACGCTGCCAAGTCTGCCCACATATCTACACAACAGACACCCTCATAGGTCCTAATCAAGCCTGCTACTCCATCAAAAGCTCATTTACCTGCTCATCTACTAATGTGGTCTATGCCATCATGTGCAAGAAATGCCCCTACACCTTATATATTGGACAAACAGAATGATCGCTCCATAAGAGACTGAATGAGCACAGAGCTGATATCAGAAATCAAAGAACAGAGAAACCAGTTGCTGAACACTTCCATCTTCCTAATCACTCGATGATGGATTTGTTAACGACTGTCGTTAGAGATGTACCTGGGACATCAAGACTTCAAAGAGAGACAGCTGAACTCGAATTAATATGCAAGCTAAATTCTGTGAAAGCAGGACTGAATCGAGACTATGGATTCTTTTCCCATTACAAAGGGTAATTTGACTTCAGGCTTCCCATGGTTTGAGCCTGTAAACTGCTCTGATTTGCTGTTACTGTATGACCTGATGCAATGTTTTACACCCCCTTGCATTTGGTTTCATTCCTTTCTGTAAGTTCACCCATCTTCGAAGCATCTGAGGAACTGGGATCTTCTCCCACGAAAGCTCATGCAAAAAATAAATCTGTTAGTATTAAAGTGCCACACAACTCCTTGTTGTTTTTACACTGCAATATGCAACTGAGCATGATCAGTAATTCTCATCTTTTCCCTGTTTCTCCAAAGGCTACAGACTCAGGGATGTATCTGCCCCTAAAAAAAGTTAGGGGCCCAGGCCCTGTATTGGCCCTGCCCCGATCCAGCCCCAGGGCCAGATCTGGCCCAGAATCCCTGCCCAGGGCCAGGGCCAGGGCCAGGGCCGGATTATGCTCCTGCTGCCACACGCTCCAGGTCCCTGACCAGGCTCGGGGCTGGATTGTGTGGCCACCGGTGGCCCAGTCCCAGATCACCAGCCAGACTCAGGGCACTGATGCTGGGACTTGGGGCTTAAGCCCTGTGCACTCAACCCCAGCAACACCCTTGCTTAGTCTTGACAACTGTGTCTATGTGTGTGCGATCAGAGGTGACAAAAGCAGGGAGGAAGACAAAGCACTGCTTATCCTCTGCCAGCAAATATTTGCCCCTAGCAAACTGGAAATGTGAGGGGAGGGGCAGATGTGACGAAGCCCCCAGAAGGAAATGTTGCTTGTTGTGTTCTATAAAAACACCAGTATGGAACTGTATGAACTCAATCAGAGGTGAAACTGGTTTCCATCATTGTGTTTTTCCTGTAGAAAGTAATGTCCCTGGTGCTTAGTTGTGCAAGTAGAACGAAAGCCAAAACTGCAAATAGAAACGAGGTGGTTTTAGCCTCAAGCATATGCATCTTCTATTTTAACAAAAGGCTCCCACCAAAACACCCCTCCCTCCTGTGGTCCAGTTGTGCAATGGTCTTCGGTGCCTGCTTAGAGGTGCTGAGCCCCCTTGATCCAGCATTTTGCATGCGCATTCCATTCATCTGTACCAAATCACACATGTCAGAGATGCATCTTTACGGTGAGGAAAGCCAGTGGAGAATATATTCATTTGTTCTTCCACTGAAAGAAATACATGCTCTCTGAAACCATAACCAATGAGGGAAACAGCACCACTTGACAAAGGGAGATTAAATGTATGCCTGCTGAGAATGCTATAGCATTTATTCTTTTTTTGCTGCCAAGAGATGCAATGTATAATGAGTATTAATGTATAATCAGTGCCAGTCAGTGCAGGACTGACTTGTGTACTTTGACGTGTATGAGTATGCATGCATGCACACACATGTCTTAGAGAGCAGGTTAAGAGGCAGCCATCCTGAGGAATATGCTGTGCTTGACACTTATTGAAATCTGCTGCAGTTCAAACAAATTGCTCTTTATCAGTTTTTAATTCTTTCTTTCTTTCCTGATCCTGTGTGCCTGTATCTCAGGAGGGGTTGAACAGCATCAGAGATAGGGAAAAGCTCATTCTTTCCTTGAGAAACCAGAAGGTGACCATGAGAGAGCATCAGATTCATTCTCCTGCACTCATGGCAGGACCAAATACCCACTTAGACTATCCCTGACAGGTGTTTGTCTAACCTGCTCTTAAAAACTTCCAATGATGGAGATCCCACAACCGGCCGAGGCAACTTATTCCAGTGGTTAATCACACTGACAGTTTGTAATTGTTTCCTAATATCCAATTTAAATCACCCTTGCTGTAATTTAAGCCCATTGCTTCTTGTCCTGTCATCAGTGGGTAAGGAGAACAATTTGTATCTCCTCCCTGTAACAACCTTTCAGGTACTTTAAAACAGTTTGCATGTCATCTCTAAGTCTCCTCTTTTCCAAACTACATAAACCCAGCTCTTTCAATCTTCACTCATAAGTCAAAATGAGGAAAAATCTTTAACACGCACCCGAGATCTTCCTCCTATAGACACTGCCACACCCAAATTCTGTAATATGCTCATGGAGTTCAATCATGCAAAATGTTGAAGCCACTCTCATGGCAACAAGTTATCACCATGGAAGCAGAAGCTGCTCAGAATCTTGCAGAATAAGTTGAAGCCTGGCTAGGTGAATGCCTTAGATGTAACCAAAAATGATATTGCAATTTCCTAATTTATCTACATATTCATGGGATTGGTTTATTTTAAACTTGTGGACATCTACTCACAGCGTATTGCAGTTTAAAAGTGCAATGTGAAAACAAAAATTGGGAGATTTTATGCTGCTTCCCTATCCAGGCTTGAGTTCATTGAAGTAGATTCCACTGTATCTGAAAAAACCTCATTCATACATTTTAGCTAAATATTCTATAGTTTTGGGGGCACGCAAATAATACCAAATCCCCAACATAAGCTCACTCCATGTACAAAATAAACTTACCTGTGAATCCCTGTTTTAAATATAAATGAAGGTTTCAGCTTTCACTTTCAGTGTTCCCCTAAAAAAAAAAAAAAAAAAAAAAAAAAACCAAGTTGTTCTGTGTCTCCTAGTTTAGGAACTATGCCTTCCCTGTTACCTTCTGATTCAACTGTAAACATGAATACAGTGATACCATGCACATGATACCATCATGCTCTGACAATTTGATACCAATGAGACTCATCATTTATCCTAAAATGTTTCCTTTTTTGTAATTTTCCCCCTTTCCCTTCTCCCTTTATTTATATTCTTAAAGTTTCAAGGAAAGGCTGCTGTGTCTTGACGGCAAGGGGGATTTATCCTGTGATAATGAATAGGCCTCACTGTACCATGACCTTGGTGGGGAGGCCAGCCTAACCTGTGAGATAGTGTGCCTTTATTGACATCTGCAAGGATTGCTCAAACAGATTATCATTAAGCAACTAGCGCAGAGAGATGAGAGTATAACAAGGCCATCTTCATGCTGTCTGGCCATTTTAATCTGTGTTCATGAAGCTGGGTGGGGATGCCTTGGTAATGACAAGTTACTTTTAAAATCTTGTCTACACAGAGTCCTCAGTGTGAGATAAATAGCTTGCTGAACCAATGGGAAAATAGCTCTTAAAAAGGCTTCAATACTTTTTCCTAAACACAACTTAAAGCAGAAAAGATACGTACCCAGCAATGTAAATAATTTTCTTATGTAACAGAAAAGTACCATTCTTCAGTTGCTGTTTACTTGGGAATGGTCTCGAAATAAGCCCACCATGCTTCTGGGGGTGTATTTTTCTCAGTTGAGTCCATGTATAATGAGACAAGTCTTGCTTTTAAGCTGTATGTCAGCCCACTGAAGTGCCAAAATGATACCATGTCACCTCCAATAAGATGCCAAACATGTCAGTCCAGACCTCCATTTGTTCTTGTCTTGATTTATGGTTCATAAATTTTAACTTGAAGTATAGGGCAAAGATTGACACTAGTTCAAGGTAAAATTCATACCAGTGCCAAGCAAAGGACTATGCAGTGTCTAAATTCAATTTACACATTTTGAGTTGGAGTGCAGTCACGCATAAGTCTTCACTGACTGTATTCCACCTGACATGTACTTTGAGTAAAGAAAAAAGGTAGCAATGAAAAGAACACAGTCCTTTGGGCCTGATCCTGTAACTGCTTCCAGATAGGCAGCCCCTTGTTCCCATATACGGAGCCATATAGAAGTCACTGGAGTTCCTCGCAGTGGATCACCTGCATGGAACGGAAAGATCAGGCTCTTAATGAACTGCAGAAGAAAAGTGAATTTGTTTTAATACTAAGCAGGTACATTAAATTAATGACTGCTAAAGTTAAATGCACAGCTTTGTCTTGGTTTTAAATTGAAGATATATCTGCAGGCAATGGAGTAATTCCACAATAAAAGATTTTGTCTAGGTTAATTTAGAAAACATGTCAAATGCATTTTTCAACCAGAGACACTCAGGGCTTGTCTACACTTACAGCCCTTCAGCTGCCCCTTGGTAGCACTTAATGAAAACGCTATCTACAGCTTCTCCCATCCGTTTAGATATTTCACCTCCCCGAGAGGCAGTAGCTATGTTGATGGGAGAAGTCATGCCATGAATAGCGCTCTTTCTAAACAAGGAGTTTGGTTAATATCACAGCAGCACTCAGTGGTGTGGATTTTCCACACACCTCACCAACATAATTATAGTGACATAAGCTTGTAGTATAGTAAATAATGGCTAAATGAATGCGAGGTTTCCTTTAGTGGACCCCACAAGACACAAGCTTTATGAAGGCATTCCTGAGTGGAATCCACACCTTTTGCAACGCAGCAGGTCAGTCTAAATAATCAAAAAGGCCCCTCAAGTTTTGAAATCTATATGGGCTTTGGTCTTAGTTTGGCCAAAACCACACCAGAATTTGACATTTGTCAAAAGTGCTTGAGAGCTAATCAGAATACAAGGTTATCAAATAAGCCACAAAATTGTATGAATGGAAGATGGCTCATTTGTTCTGTATAATGGACAGCTTAGCATTTATGACCTCAGATAATTAAGGCATTAGACATTTGTCTTTATGGCCAATATATTACAGTTTATTTTTCAGATCCTCAAAGCTATTAAAGATGATGGATAGGAGAAAGAAAATAAAGTTGCAAAATAAGATTCTTTTCTTGAGCCAAGAGTCTACCTGGCACTGTTGTTCTGTTCACTATCAAGAGACAAACCTTGCACGGGTAACTGACTCAACAATCCCATTGATTTTGGTGTGACTGTTTTCTTCAGGGGGTTCAGACCCCAATGAGTCATTTGTGTAAAGACTGAAGCATGGACTGGATCTTTCCGATCTCTGTTTTTTATGTATACAGTAATATCTACAAGCACCAGTTAAGAATAAGGTGCTTTACAGGCTCATAGGAAGGGAAAGTCCTGCCCCAAACACCTTTCAAATTAATTAGACAAGACAGGGGAAAGTTGCACTGGCCCCATTTCACAGATGAGAATCAGCAAGATTGCCCAGGCTCATACAGGAAGCTTGTGCCGGTGCCAAAAATTGAACCCAGAGCTCCCAGACCCCCAGTCAAAAGCTTAATCACAGGATCAGCCTTCTGCTCTAACATCTATGATTTATGCCATGAATACCAAATTGTGAGTTACATCATTTCTTAGTAATCCGAAACGCCCTGCATTTGAAAGGTCAGTGTTACACATTTGGGTCCTGGTGAACTGAGAGCTCTGCTGAAATACAATCTAAGCATGGGCCTTAATTAATTAATAGACATTAATAATTAATGTCAGTGGTGCATCCCACTCAAGTTCTCAATTAAGTTACAAGTAATAGCAATCACATGAGCTGTCACATCTCCATACTGAAGGTGCCTTCCAGAGAAAATATAGTCCTTGCCTGTTGTGTGTGTATATCACGAGCATTTTACATCCCTGTAGTGTTTTTTATCTGATATTTCAGTGGTTCCCAATCTGTGGCCGGGGGCCAACAGTGGCCCTCCTCCAGGGCTTTCAAAGTGTCTGACGATTGCAAATGGGAACCACTGCCTAAGGACTAAGTAGAATGTGTTTCTGTGTGACTAAAAGACGGGTGCAGGTTTCTTGCTCCAGCTAAGGGGATGGGATATCAGAGCTCCCCTCTTCCAGCTACAGCAGAGAGCAAAATGCTCTGCCTTGGGCCCTAGGCTCTGGGGTCTCTGCTGGAATTTGTCCCCCAGCCCTGCAAAAGGAGCCACTGCCTAGGGACCCACATGGAGCACACAGGTCTGCTGGACGTGTTCAGTTTCCCTGTTGCAGACAGAGAGATGAGAGAAGGGAGTAGGAAGCCTCTGTCTGGCTGCAGTGGAAGGCTGCTGGCACAGACTGGTGGCCTTAGGGTTCGGAAAATCATATATGTGGCCCTTGACCCAAAAAAGTTTGGGAACCACTGCAACATCCCATACATGTACTTTTCAAACAAACACCCTTACACCTCATACCTCTAGCACCTAAGGGGCGTGAATTCATGATCTTGGATGTATTTAGCAGGTATGTGAAGCAAGGGGAAGAGACCAACATTTTCAAACCTGGGTTCCTAAATTTAGGCACCTAAACAGGAACAGCCCGATTTTCAGAAAGGCTGAGCACTTGCAACTCCCACTGATTTCAGTGGGTGTTTACCTGAATCATAGCTATGAATAAGAAACTGAAAACCCAGTTCTGTAACTGGTGCTCCCAGTGGGACTGCTTGCATGGCAAGGCACTCCACATGTGTACAGCACCTAGTGCAATGGTACTCCCTGAGCTGTGAGTAGGCCTTCTAGGGATTACAAGTAATACAAATAATCAATAGAAAGGGGGACTGGGTCAGGCCCTGAGCAAAAAGCCCTCTGGATTTGGCTAAATATTTTTTCCTGGCAGAGATTTCTTAACACCATAAGCATGCATAGCAATGTACAGACAAACAGAGGGAGAATTCCTTCCTCAAAGGGTCTGTCTACATTTCATTTGGCAGGAGCCTCAGAGCCTAGGTCTTCAGACAAAGGCTTGTGCTGTAGTACTAACAACAGCTGTGTGGCGATCTGGGCTCAGGCTGAAGCTCAGGCTCCAGAGCTCATCTCCCTTCCCAAGGCCTCAGGCCCCAAGTTCCATGGTGCATTGCACTGTGCACCACCACAAGGCCTTTTGCTGACTACACACCGTGCTGATGCGAGGAGCAAAAAATGCACAAGCGATAGTTTAACTGTGGCTGCTGTGAGCCAACGTGAGCTTTAGTCTACACTGCCCACCATTTTCGGCAACAATCAAAGGGAGATACACAAGTTACTTAAAATAACCTGTGTATCTAGCTTCAACTTTCTAACATGCAGCAGATCCACTGCACTGAGTGAAGGAAACACCATCCCTTTGACTCATACGACTCCTGATGAGGGTTTGGAGTAGATGCATTGACTCCTTGTTCCTGGACAATCAAACTGGGAAGCTCAATCTGATACTCAAGTTTGCTGCCATCAATCTAGACAAGCCCTTACTTGCATTGGCCAGTCTTTGTAGTGTAGACATGGCCAGGGTGCTGAGGGGGTGGCCCTTCCTCCCAGGGTGCTAAGCGCCCTGGGAGGAAGGTCAAAAGTTATTTCAATACAACCATTATTTCGAAGTAACATGACCCAACGGCGTTATTTTGAAACCACCGGTTTCAAAACAAAAGTGGTTTAAGCTGTTTTGAAACCACAGCTCTTGTTTCAAAATGAGGAGCTCCCTCGTTTTGAAACAGGAAAACATCGTGTGGACTTAGTCTTTTTTATTTCAAAACAACCAGCGTTGTTTTGAAATAAAACAGACGTGTAGACATACCCCATGTTACAAAACAGGACTGAAACACAAAAAGACTATGGCCCAGATCTCATAAAGTTTCAGGAACCTAACTCCCATGGATTTCAGCAGAACATAGGCACTTACTACATTCTAGAGCCAGACCCACACAGGCACAGCAGAGACTTGATCCCAGCTGACCTGTACGTAAGTGGCCACTGCCTAACCACTACACCATCTTTTCTCCCTTAATGAAGCGTAAAGTCCATAATCTCCTGGGGCTTATCTTCAACTATGATCCCATTATTTCCTTGAAAATTGGAAAGTAGTGGGGATTAAAAGGAACTTTGGAAGTATGCATTTTAGTCTTACTACCATTCCAGCAATAAATAACTTTCTGGCTGCTCCTTTGGCAAACTGGAGTTCTTCTTTGAGCACTGCTCAGATTCATTCAGTAATAGGTGTCTCCGTGCCGGAGCGCCAGATTGGTTGGAAAAAACCTGTCCTAGCCTGTCAGAAGAGGGGAGGCAGCCACCGCCCCTTGCGCCACCCGCGGCTATATATACGGCCGCCTCCCCGCCCCCTCCTCAGTTCCTCAGAGTCACCAACTCCAGAAGCGGGGACAGAGGGGTGGGACCTGAATGGATCCGAGCAGCCCATCTCAAAGAAGGACGGTTACTGGTGAGTAACCCACTGTTCTTCTTCGAGTGCTGCTCGGATACATTCAGTAATAGGTGACTACTAGCCATGCTGATGGATGGCGGGTGGAGTTGGTACTTCTGCCTTCAGCACAGCAGCAAGCCCCATAAGATAGAGGCCCCGCAGCACGATGCTCGCCGGAGTCAAGAGGCGAGCAGGCCTGGACGGGCCTGGAAGAAACAAGAGCTGAGGGTCAACCCAGGACATGGGCAAGACTGAACTCACCAAGGCAGCATGCATAAGCAGGTCAGACAAGGTCACCAGAGCTGGAGAAAAGGACGCAACCTAACATAACGGGTTGCGTAGGTGCTCTGCATAAAAGTAAAAACGTAGACTATAACCAACAGACTACAATGTGTGGGCATAGGTCATGTCACGTGGACTCAAAGGAGAACAATAGAGCTAGCAAGCAAGACTAGCCATATGGGGCATGTCTCACACAAGAACAAAGAAAGGGTAGGCATTGAGCACCCGAAGGATTATCAGGAGTCACGTGGTCATGGACTGATCTGGCAACTACTGGTACACAGGAAGAAGTAAGGGAATGACTATGCCCCTTATCTAGGTTGTGACCAAGCGAGCCGTTTGGTTAAAGAGAGAAAATGAGGATACAAGGTTGTAAGATGGGCTCGAAGGCGACTGAGAAGACCACGAGACACTAAGCTGCATTATACAGAGTTGAGCCAAGCAGGACACGGGCCTATGGTATGCTAGTTAACAACCTGGTAGCACAGAAGCGCACGTTTTCAGCTGAGCAGGCACCATGACCGGGTTCTCGCAGGAGAGGGGTTCCAGGGAGGTCACTAACAGCAAGATGGCCTGAGGCAGTGCTGATGAAATGGCCCTAATAGGGTCTGCAGGGCGCTGGAATGCAGAGGAGGACCCTGCTGGCCTAAGCTTGTAGGGTTTGCATTGCGAAGCTCTCACTAAAGCATGAGTGGGGGGAGAAAGGGATGGGAGAGAACTCTTACTACTGCCTGGTCACCCCCTCGACAACTGAAAGATTCGAAGGAGAGCCATGAAAGGCCACGGATTCTGTACCTATAGTGCTTGCCGGAGGAATAACGCTACCACTTTGCCATGCCAGGGCTGCCAAGGAGAAACTCTTCAATACATGGATATTTGAAGAACTCCACTGCCCAAGGAGGTTCCTTCCTAAGCTAGAGAGTGAGACCGTTACAGAGTGGCAGCTGCCTCATCTGAAGGACACCCCAGGCTCAGAGAACCCAACAAAGTTTTCTCCCTGGAGGGAGCCAGAGGGCAAATAAAGGGGGAGAACAACCCCAAACTGTTATATGTTGTACAGAAATGGGTTCTCTGTCTATCACGCCATCGGGTGGACAGTGGGTGTCAATGGGTCCTTGAAACTGGAAAAAGGGGACCGCACAACTGCCAGGCGCCACCACCACGCATGGGGAGAACCGCAGTAGCACAAAGGGACTAGGCGAGGTGTAGTGAGACGGTCCCGCGGAAAGGCAGGGCGGGAGGGGGGCTCGTGTCCTGCCAGGGAATAGTACCATAGAGCAAGAAAGATTATGCAAGTGCCCTGGAAGTAGGGGACCTTCTGTCTGACGTAGACAGCTGTCCAGAAGGCAGTGGATACCGAGGCGGGAAATATAGGTGGGTGAACACTCGAAGGGATGGACCCTTTGCAGTTTCCCAACATAGGGTTGTAACTAGGTGTTACGTCTCAGGGTTTGAAGGGGTGCCCCCAGCCATGCTTTGGTGAGGCTGGGGGAGAGTGGGCTACCTTGAAGGGGGGGGTAGACAAAGGTGAGGGTTCCTGAGGTGGATCCCTGCTGGCCACTAGATCACCAGAAGGTGGAGATGTGGAACCATAGTCCTGCAAGGGAGGGAAAAATAGTGGGCCGTACCTTGGGCCCATGCAGCAGTAAAGATCCGCTTTAAAAGATACCTTCCTGATTAAATTAGCTATCCAGGTAGCTGTATTGCTACACAGATGTATCCCCTTCAGTGAGCAAGAGATATTCCTGTCAAATGGGGTTTCCGGAGACAATTGCAAATGTTGCAGACTGCATTTGGCCTTTGGGCAAACAGACAGGGAGAAAACCAGCTGTCCTGGTTCCAGCAAGACAGTGATTTGCCATTCTAATTCTTATTTTATCACCTCCTCTTTATTAATCTATAGTAAACTAGGTGGTATTTCCTCTGCCTTCTGCTCCTATTCAGAAAAGGAAAGTGACTGAGGGGACAATATGTTTCATATTGTTCTCTAAAAACAAAAGAGTTTGCATTTGTTCCTAAAACAAAGTTATGTGCTGCCACTGCATGTTCCCATTAGGGTACCCTTGCTATTATCAGTTATGCTTTTCTTCAATGTCACCTAGCTTTGTGCTTCAGAGAAACCTGCCAGCCCCCTCTGCAGTCTCCCTATTTATAACCTCAAGCTACAAGGAGGCTGGCTGAGTTTAAGAACAATGACTGGGTAGAAATTTTCCCTGCGGTCTTTATCAGTTCATGTGAAGTGGAGCTCCCACTGTTAAAAGAACCCTAATTGCAGCCCTTTACCAGCAGTCTGGCTGTGATCCCACCAGAGGAGGTAGCTGACTAATTACTACAGTCCATCGTCTCAGATTTGAGTTAGAACTTTTTAAAAAGTCACTTCATGTTGCCATGAATCTTGGAATTATGGTGAAGGGAAGCAATTGAAATATGAATGTTTTTTCCACTTTGATTTGAAACTTCTGACATATCTGCAGATTACTTCATCTATGACTGAAATCTGTTCTCCAGAGCTTATTCCCCCTCACTTTGCTCGTGTAAATCCAAAGTAACCATTGAATTCAGTGAGGTTCGTGTTATACAGCTGTACAAAAGACAGAAAACTGGGCTAATTTTTGAAATATTTACATTGGCATAACTGAGAAACGAATATGGCCCACAGCAGCTTCCCCCCTGCCTGCCTGCCCAAAAAAGACACTCCATGAATGTGTGGGGAATCCTTGCTGATGCTTTGAGAAAAAATGTTCACAAATGTATTCTTTTCAGAAAAGGACAGCAGATGTGTTCAATGTCCTTTTGGATCCAATACTCCACACATTCTGAATGGCTTCACATAATCATTTGAAAACAGCTCCTGGTTTATTTATTCTTGTTTGAATTAAATATTTAATGGTCAAGCCATGCAAAGGTTTTGTTCAATACACATATGCTTGCAGAATATCACAGAATCATAAAATCATAGGGTTGGAAGGGACCTCATGAGGTCATCTAGTCCAACCCCCTGCCAGAGGCAGGGCCACTCCCACTAAACCATCCCAGTCATGGTTTTGTCCAGCCAGGCCTTAAACACCTCCAAAGATGGAGACTCCACCACCTCCCTAGGCAGCTCATTCCAAAGCTTCACCACTCGCCTAGTAAAAAAGTTTTTTCTGATATCCAGCCTCGACCTCCCTAACTGCAACTTGAGACCATTGCTCCTCATTCTGTCCTCTGTTACTATGGAGAATAGTCGAGCTCCGTCTTCCTTGGAGCATCCCTTCAAGTAGTTGAAGGTTGCTATCAATCCCCCCTCAATCTTCTCTTCTGCAGACTAAATAAGCCTAATGCTTTCAGTCTTTCCTCATAGGGCTTGTGCTCCAGCCCTTTTATCATTTTGGTTGCCCTCCGCTGGACTCTCTCTAGCATGTCTCTGTCCTTTTTGTAGTGGGGAGCCCAAAACTGAACACAGTATTCTAGATGTGGCCTCACCAGTGCAGAATAGATGGGAATGATCACTTCCCTTGATCTGCTGGTAACACTTCTTTTGATGCAGCCCAGTAAGCCATTGGCCTTTTTGGCCACAAGAGCACACTGCTGACTCATATCCAGCTTCCCATCCACCACGACCCCCAGGTCCTTTTCTACACTGCTGCTACTTAGCTGAATGTTTCCCAGCCTGTAGCGGTGCATGGGGTTTTTCCGTCCCAAGTGCAGGATTTTACACTTGTCCTTACTGAACCTCATAAGATTCCTATTGGCCCACTGTTCCAATTTATCTAGGTCTCCCTGAATCCTGTCCTTGCCCTCCAATGTGTCTACTGGTCCCCCCAGCTTGGTGTCATCCGGGAACTTACTGAGAGTGCAGTCTATTCCATCATCCAGAACATTGATGAAAATGTTGAACAGAACCAGCCCCAGGACCAACCCCTGGGGCACACCACTCATGACTGGTTGCCAGCTAGACATGGAGCCATTGATTCCTACACGCTGAAACCGTTGATCTAGCCAGTTTTCCATCCACCCTATAGTCCACCTAGCCAACACATTCTTCCTTAATTTGCCAATGAGAATGCTACGGGAAACTGTATCAAAAGCCTTGCTAAAATCAAGGTATATCACATCAACAGATCTTCCTGCATCCAGAAAACCAGTCATCTGATCATAGAAGGAAATGAGATTGGTCAGGCATGATTTACCCTTGGTAAATCCATGCTGACTGTTCCTGATCACTTTATTTTCCTCCAAGTGTTTTAGGATGGATTCTTTGAGAACCTGCTCCATAATTTTTCCAGGGATGGAGGTGAGGCTGACAGGTCTGTAATTCCCCAGATCCTCCTTTTTCCCTTTCTTGAAAATAGGTACTATATTTGCTTTTTTCCAATCCTCTGGCACCTCCCCCATTCTCCATGAGTTTTGAAAGATAATGGACAGCAGTGCTACTATCTCATCAGCCAATTCCCTTAGCACCCTTGGATGCAGTTCGTGTGGCCCCATGGACATGTACACATCCAGCTTCCTTAAGCAGTCCCTAACCTGACCTTCCGTCACCAAGGGCCTCTTTTCTTCTCTCCCGTCTGCCATACCCATGGTAGTGGGCTGAGAGCTGACCCTGCCTGTGAAAACTGAAGCAAAAAAAGCATTGAGCAGTTCAGCTTTTCCCTCATCCTCTGTCACGAGGATGCCTGCCCCATTCAGCAAGGGACCTACACCATCATAGATCATTAAAGCCCAGTCCTGCAAGGTGCTGAGCATTTTTACCCCCATCATTACAGGATGAGATACTAACAGTGCAGAGACCATAATTCCTTGCTGATTAAACCCAAGCTGCTGGGGATGAGTTGGTGTGGTGAGTCAAAAACCAGCCACAACCTTGTTCTGCTAACTATCTGCCATAGCCTTGGAAGTAGGTGAGATAAAGGCACCTGCAATATATGTCAATCCCCATGGAAATAGGAAGGCATGAAAAATCTCCCTGCGATACAGCTGTCCCTTCCCTTTGAAAAAGCAAATAAAGCCCAATGGGCTGCTTTAATAATTACATAGACATTATAAACAACCCTTTGCAAAAAATCCCACTTCTCCTGTGCCAAGCAGCCCAACAGTAAGAAATAAGGGCCGTAAAAATACAATGAAAGATTCTTTGTCTCAGTATAATGCAGGGATCAGCAATGTTCCTTTCATGTTCATAAAGTTAGAAAAAGGCTTAGTAGAAGCCAGGTCAATAAGCCTCGCTGTGCTTTCAGACTTTAGCACAGATCAGGGCCAACACCAGTGGAGTTACACAGGAATAAGTCAATATTAGCAAGGAGGGAATCAGTCCAGTCCCTTTATAGAAACTTTTTCCAAGGTGGTGCTCCTAAAATATCACACTGAGTCTGTAAGGGACTTGTCCCAAAACTACAGCAACATTAGCTACATAATCTCATTTCCCAGACTGCCTAGGTTCCAGACTGGAGCCAGAACTGGCCACGAGTACCTCCAGAACCAACCATCAGCCAGAACTCAGAAGGGTTTGGTTTATCTTTCAGCTTTGGATGTGTTTGGAGATAGCAGGAAGAGAAGCACCACAGCCAGAGGACCCTTCTACTCTCCATATTCCTACCCAAGGAAAGACTTTGAGGCCCTTGGACATTTCTGGGGCATCAAACAGCATCAGCTCAGAAGAATTCCAAAGGGGTAGCCATGTTAGTCTAGTTCAGCAAAACAAACAAAGAGTCCTTTAAAATGCTACATGATTCCCTGGCTATGTCTACACTATAGGACTCAGGTAAGTTGACTTAGTAAGGTTAACTTTAAGTCGACCTTATTAAGTCAACTCAGAGAGTCCCCATTTGTTTAAGTTGACTTAAGCCACTGGACCCATTTAAAGTTGACTTAATAAAGTCACCTTTAAATGGGTCTCCTAGCTTAAGTCAATTTTATAAAGCTGACTTAAATGACTTTCCTGCCTTAAGTCAACTTTAATGGCCACATTTTGTTAAGTCAACGTAATAAAGTCAACTTAACCCCTAAAGTCAACTTTAAGGATGAGAATTATTAAGTCAACTTAAGCAAGTGTTTAAGTCGACTTATTGAACTCCAGAGGTGACCCTCGAGTTGCTTAAATTGACTTAAGCCTGGTTAAATCAATTTATGGCTCCAGTGTAGATGTACCCCTTGTTTGTTTAGCTCAAAAGAGTTGGCTGAGGAGACAGTCAAGGTCCAAGAACCAGCCTACCTGAACAATTCTATCCAGACTAGAGAACTGGAAGGAAAGTCTTAAAATCCTTGGTGTGGCTGTTTTGTGTAAACACCTCTATTTATTCATTTTGATATTGTACTTTAAGCCAGCCACCAATCTCAGCTCTGCTCCACCCATCAAACACTGCCCCTAAACTTATAATTTGCCTACGCAGCCCTCTAATTACTTATAGACTGTGTGCGCAAACAATTTCTTTGTGCGTGCAAAAACATTTCTTTGTGAGCACCAATATTAGCACTATTGAATTTTTTTGTGTGCACTTTAATTTGTTGTGTGCGCAGGTTTCATGACCTGTGTGCACGTGCACACGCGCACAGCTTAGAGGGAACAGTGTACGCAGGGGTTGGGTGGGTTTGTACTGGCTGTGAATGTTGGGAGGGATGGAGTTTGTATCTTGGTTTTTTTGTCTCTTATCATCCTCATCCCCTTTTACATTGCCCACTATCCTGAGTTTTCTGTACCGAAGAAAGCCCCAGTTACTTGTTTCGCTACTTGGGGAATTCTGACAGCTATTTTATGATTTGTGCTTTAACTGATACTCCTCTATATGAGATTGGGTGTTATGAATTTTCCCAAAGGACACAGCCTCTGTGTCCTCTGCATTAGGAAGCACAAAGCGCCCCAGGTGAACTCAGGACCCAAACCCCTGAAAAGAAGAGGGTGCAGGCTATAGCTATGCCTCATGGCTGGTTTATAAAATAGAGGCACCACTGGCACTCTAATTACAAAGTGATAAAAAGAGTTAGTGAGCAAAAAAGAGACCTAGTGCCTGAGGCTTTGTTCTTCCTGTGCGCAGTGAACCTCTGCTATCTAGTGGTGCTGTCCCAACATTGCAGACCAGGGAGCTTTTTGCTTGCAGACCAAAACAAAGCAGAAGGCTGGAAGATAGACAAATCCTTGGCTATGTCTACACTAGGGGGCTCAGGTAAGTCAACTTAATAAGGTCAACCTTATTAAGTCGACTTAGTGAGGCCCCATTTGTTTAATTTGACTTTATAAAGTTGACTAAAGCCAGGGGACACATTTAAAGTCGACTTAATAAAGTCACCTTTAAATGGGTCCCCTGGCTTAAGTCAACATTATAAAGTCAGCTTAAATGACTCTAATGCACTAAGTCGACTTAATAAAGTCAATTTTATTGGGCACATTGCATTAAATCGACTTAATAAAGTCAACTTAATCCTTAAAGTCTACTTTAAGAGCAGAAATTATTAAGTCAACTTAAGCAAGTGCTTAAATCGACTTAATGAATTCCAAATCTGGCCAGGGACTTGTTTAAGTCTACTTAAGTCAACTTAAGCCTCCAGTGTAGACATAGCCATGTTAAGGAAAGAAAACTCCTGTGAACATGAAAGTGACCAAATTGTTTTAGAGAACTGTGGAATCATGGAGAATAGTGAGGACATGTACTGTCAGTTTAGAAATCTATTCTGAAGCAACGTCTGTGAGGGAAAATGCAAGTTCCCATTACAACTAAAGAAAATTACTCAAGAGAGTGTCTCTGAAAAAAGGTATACATCCAGAGAGAGAGAGCAATGCCCAAATTGTCCAGGTGTTGAGATGCACCCTCTATAATGACCTGTTACACCTCAACCTGTGTTTGAAAAGGGTAGGAAGAGCCACCCATGTTCCTGGCCCTGTCTAAAGAAGTCAAAGAGGAAGAAAATAGGAAAGTTACAAATAACCCTTCTTTGTCCCTGTACCACAGGCATAGGCAGTAGCCTCCTGAAGACAGGGAGAGATGATGCCCCCAAAAGAACAGATACACAGCAACAGGTAGAGAATTTGAAAGAGAATGTGGCTGCCCTCTAGACAGCATAAAGTCAACTTTCTTTATCTAAAACTGCCATGAGGGAGGTACCCTAAGCAGCATTTCAACAACCCCAGATCAAGAGATATAGAAGAGACTATCTCAATCTGTGAGCCAAAATTCTCTGACACGTTTTAGCTGTGGAGAAGTAGAGCACAATGCTGGAAAATGTACCAGCCTCAGGGCCACGGAAGGCAAAATGCATAAGTTCCTACATTTCTAAAGAATTCAGTGGAGAAGACTATTGGGTCTACCAGAAGGATAGCTCAGATAACATTAATCTACTCAAAGGAATGACTAACCCAGGAAAAGAACTTATCTATTAAAAAGATTTTTTAAAAACTAGTATTTTTCAGTTCACCTCATACAAATACTATATTGTAGTGCAACCTCTTTACCATTGAAACACAACTTACAAAAAAGCAAATATTTTTGTTACAAAACTGCACACAAAACCAAAACAATCTAAAACTTTAGAGCAGCTGTGGCCAAACGGTGGCTCGCGAGCAACATGGAGCTTTTGAAAGAACAAGTGTGGCTCATGGAAGATCATGGCAGGGAAGGGCGGCATGGTCGGAGATGGGGGCAGAAGCACAGCATGGTCGGGGACAGTAGAGAAGCAGCTGCATGGTCAGAGATGGCATAGAAGCTACAGCATGGTCAGAGATGTGGAGAAAGCGTGGCATGGTCAGACAAGAGGGGAAGTGTGGCATAGTCGGAGCCAGTTGGGAAGCGCAGCATGATCAGAGATGAGGGGACAAGTTCGGCATGGTCAGGGACAGCAGAAAAGCGCCTTGCATCTTGTCAATTTTAAAAGGGATAGCTGTGTTAGTCTAGTCCAGTGAAAAAACAACAAGGAGTTGTGTGGCACTTTAAGACTAACAGATTTATTTTTTGCATGAGCTTTCCTGGGAGAAGATCCCACTTCCTCAGATGCTTCGAAGATGGGTGAACTTACAGAAGGGAATGAAACTAAATGCAAGGGGGTGTAAAACATTGGATCAGGTCATACAGGAACAGCAAATCAGAGCAGTTTACAGGCTCAAACCATGGGAAGCCTGAAGTCAAATTACCCTTTGTAATGGGAAAAGAATCCATAGTCTCGATTCAGACCAGCCTTCACAGAATTTAGCTTGCATATTAATTCGAGTTCAGCTGTCTCTCTTTGAAGTCTTGATGTCCCAGGTACAGCTGTAACGATGGTTGTTAAGAAATCCATCATCGAGTGATTAGGAAGATGGAAGTGTTCAGCAACTGGTTTCTCTGTTCTTTGATTTCTGATATCAGTTCTGTGCTCATTCAGCCTAATCACTCGATGATGGATTTGTTAACGACCGTCGTTAGAGATGTACCTGGGACATCAAGACTTCAAAGAGAGACAGCTGAACTCGAATTAATATGCAAGCTAAATTCTGTGAAGGCTGGTCTGAATCGAGACTATGGATTCTTTTCCCATTACAAAGGGTAATTTGACTTCAGGCTTCCCATGGTTTGAGCCTGTAAACTGCTCTGATTTGCTGTTCCTGTATGACCTGATCCAATGTTTTACACCCCCTTGCATTTAGTTTCATTCCCTTCTGTAAGTTCACCCATCTTCGAAGCATCTGAGGAAGTGGGATCTTCTCCCAGGAAAGCTCATGCAAAAAATAAATCTGTTAGTCTTAAAGTGCCACACAACTCCTTGTTGTTTTTACAGCAGAAAAGCAGCAGCATGGTCGGAGCCAGCAGGGAAGCATCAGCATTGTCGGAGATGGCAGAGAAGCTTGGCATGGTAAGAGACATGGGGAAAGCGTGGCATGGTTAGAGCTGGCAATGAAGCGGCAGCATGGTCGGGACATGGGGAAGGCGTGGCAAGCTCAGAACCAGCAGGGAAGGGGGGGCATCGTCAGAGATGGGGGAAAAGTGCGGCATGGTTGGGGACAGCAGAGAAGTAGCAGCATGGTAAGAGATGGCAGGGAAGCTGCACCATGGTTGGGGGTGGGGGGGGGTCAGAGGTGAGAAGCATGGCATGTTTAGATTTTCTCATGGGGCCTAATGCAGTTTACTCGTTGTTAAAATAAAATCATGTTTTACAAGTCCTAAACATGATGTGGAATAATAAGAAACGAAAAACAAAGGAGAAAAGTTTAAAACCAAATATAGATTACTTTCCATTTTTGACACAGTTTACTGCTGTCAAGCATTGTGTTCCACAATGAAATTTGTTAAATCAAAACATTGTGCAATACTTAGAGATCAGCACCTGAGAGAGCTTTTACATATTGCATTGACAAGTTACTGCCCAGATTTTAAAAAAACTCGCCACTAGCCTGCAGTGTTCTACATCCAGTGACAAGTGAGTTTTTACCATATAGGCTTAGTTTTTATGGTAACCTTAAGTAATTAGTAGACTGACATTTAGCAGGATCAATATTTGCCCTGTTTTTATGACAAAATTAAAGTATGCAATGAATTTTAAGCTTAGTAATTTTGGAGTAGGTAAACGTATGTGGTTATATGCCTCAGTGTGGCTCTCAAAGGTTTAATAATCGACTCGTGCGGCTCTTGAGTTCCATAAGTTAGGCCACCCCTGCTTTAGAGCCTACAGGTCCACTCAGTCCTACTTCTTGTTCAGTCAGTCACTAAGACAAACAAACTGGTTTATAATTTATGGGAGGTAGTGCTACCCACTTCTTATTTCCCACATCACCTGAAAGTGAGAACAAGAGTTCATAGGCCACTGTTGTAGATAGCATTGCAAGTTATTTACGTTCCAGATACGCTAAACACTTGTATACCCCTTCATGCTTCGGTCACTATTCCAGGGGACAACATATGTTCATGCTGATGACACTCATTAAAAAATAATGTGTTAATTAAATGTGTGACTGAACTCCTTGGGGAAGAATTATCTGGCTCCTGCTCCACGATTTTAACTGCATTCTGCCATCTATTTCATTTTATGTTATTAGCATATGTTATTCAATTTAAGAGCACTTTCACTGAAGATTTGACAAAATACAAAGGTATCAATGTGAGATTTGTAAAGATAGCTACAGCACTTGACCTAAGGTTTAAGTATCTGAAGTACCTTTCAAAATCTAAGGGAGATGAGGTGAGGAACGTGCTGTCAGAAGTCTTAAAAGAGCAACACTCCCATGCAGAAACTATAGAACCTGAACTGCCAAAAAACAAAATCAATCTTCTGGTGGAGGCATCAGACTCAGATGATGAAAAATGAGCATGCTTCGGTCCACAGAACTTTGGATCATTATTGAGCAGAACCTATCATCAGCATTGAAACACGTCCTCCAGCGCTGTGGCCGAAGCATGATGGAAGATAAAAATGTTTAGCATATTTGGTAAATACCTTGCAATGTCAGCTACAATGGTGCCATGCAATGACTGTTCTCCGTTTCGGCTGACATTGTAAATAAGAAGCAGGTAGCTTTATTTCCCGTAAATATAAACCAACTTGCTTGTCTTAATGAATGACTGAACAAGAAGCTAACTTGTAAACCAGCTCGTACAAGCTTTTGGACAAGAAATTAACTTGTAAACCAACTTGGTTGTCTTAACGATTGGCTGAACAGGAAGTGGAGTTGTAGGTTCTAAAGTTTTACTTTGTTTTTTCCTTGAGTGCAGTTATGTAACAAAGAAGAAATCTACATTTGTATGATTGTATTTGTATGAGATTAATTGAAAAATATTTACTTTTATCTTTTTACATAGTAAATATTTGTTATAAAAATAATATAAACTGAACACAGTACACTTCGTATTCTGTGTTACAATTGAAAGCAATATATTTGAAAATCTAGAAAACATCCAAAATATTTAAATAAATAGCATTCTATTGTTGTAAACAATGTGATTAAAACTGCAATTAATTTCAACTACTTTTTTTAATCTTGCAATCACTTGTGATCACGGGCATCACTGATGCCTGGCACACGGGCACATGCCCCGAGTCCCAGTGCCAGTGCACTGAGCACCCAGCACGGATCCTGCCTCTCCCAGCCCTGTCCCCAGCCAGAGATCTGGGGCTGGGTCACCCATGGCAGTGCCTGCCTCTCCTGACTATGTCCCAGGCCAGGCTGCCCATGGCAGCAGGTGCCTCTCCCAGCCCCATCTTAGGCTGGGGATCCGGGGCCAGGCTGGCTGTGGTGGGAGCCCAAGGCTGGATTGGTCCTGGCTGCAGAATCGGGGGCATGGGGGCTGGGCCCACGGCTAGGGGGCAGGGCCAGGACCTGGGCCCCAGGTCTTTCCCTGGGGCAGCGACACTCCTGATCATGATTATTTTTTTCAACCATTTAACAGGCTTAGCACTAATGCAAATATACTTGGACAACTGGCCAAACTATGCCAAGATAAGGAAGCAGAAACCTGTTTCTGCATATTACACATATACCTCTGTAAAGGAGTGCCAACCAGAAGAAGCACAAGACCCAATCTCAGCAAAATGTGTCTGCATAGAAGACAGTGAAATATGGGAAGAAGGTTCTTGTGATTCCAGTCAGAGCAAAATGTATGGCTGAAAGTGTGGTGAATTGTAAAGAAAAAGTGAACAACAGGGCATTCTGACTGACTCTTCTGGAGAAGACTTCCCAAGAAGACTTTTAGTGTGGACAGTAGTGTCTCCAGTATCCTCAGAAGGAGTACAACAAATCATGATCAAAATGAAGAATGAGTTCACATATGTGATTTCCATACCAGGAACTAAAAATCTAGTCCATGTGTATATAACTGACTCTAATGGCTCTGATTAAGAACCTGTAGGCTAGACATCTGGATCCAGCGGTGTATAAATTTTAAAGAATCACCTTCATGTGAGCCATGGAAACAGCATCTGCAGAAGTTGACAGAGACCTGATGTGTCATCCTTCCAGTAAGGGTTTGTAGACTGTACCAAGACAGAAGAACACCACACTTGCTTGAGTTCCTTTAAGGTAAGATTCTGGAGATTCTCCCGTAGAGATATGGAAGATGTAGGATGACACCTGCAAGAGCTGATGTCAATGGGGATAATCAAAGAGTATCAAAGTCTCTGTGCTTCTCCCATTGTAGTGCTGAGGAAAAATAAAGGCCAAGTGTGTACGTTCATTGCTTATCAGACCCTAAATGAAAGGCTAATCCCCAAATAGTACCCCATAGCAAGAGTGACTGAGGTCCTTTATAATTTTTTGGGAAGCAAATGGTTGTCCATTCTTGAACTCTGGAATGGGTACTATCAGATCTCCCTGGGAGAAGAGGACAAAGAAAAAGCTGTTTTGATCTGCCTTGTTGCATTCTACCAGTTTGAGAAGGTGCCACGAGGACTCCCAGGAGCACCTGTAACCTTTCAAACGTTAATGGAAAAATTAGTTGGATTCCTAGAAGCATTAGTCCACTTAGATGACTATAATCCTTGGGAAGATCCTACAGAAGCATGAGACTTGAATGCTAAAGGTTTTGGATTGCCTGCAGGCCTATGACATGAACATATTACTAGGTCAGTATGTTTTCTGCCAGACCTCAGTGAAATATATAGAACATGTAGCATCTGAACTGGAAATACCACCTGACCCTGACAAGATAAGTGCATTAACTACCTGACCTTGGCCTGCAATTTACAGAGGCTACAATCCTGTCTGGGATTCTATGATACTACAGTAGGGTTGTCAGATACTGTTAATTGATTTTAAAATTGCTGCACAATGTAACATTGAGATATACTTCTAACAGATGTAATGGAAATGGCAAAAAAAAATACCTAATGAAAAACCTTATTTAGCAGTCTAAACCGATCAGATCCCAGTGAGATTCCAAATGCAAAGAGGCAATCCAGGCAACAGTTAACTATATAATGCAGGCTCATATGCTAGTGCACAATACACTTTATATACAGTTCTCTATCAAGTCTGTGATGGAGAATTGAGACCCATCACCTTTGCCAGCAGAAGTGTGAAGGGGGCAAAAAAGGACTTCTGTCAACAAGTGGGAGCTTTTGGCATTAAAATGGGTGCCAGTGGACAAATTTCATGATTACCTCTACAAAGCCAAGTCCTTAAACAGGTGGAGAACAACCTACTGATTTTTGTGCTAACATCAGCTAAGCTTCATAGTCCAGGTCACCAACAGCTTTCAGCATTGTCCACTTAAGACTTCAGCACCAACCCCCTTTGAGCATCACTGATACTGCATTGTCTGACATGCTCATCCAGGACAGAATCTGCCAAATCCCTGAAAAACTATTTCTGAATCTGAGATAAAGCCTATGAGTAATCTACTGGATTTAATAGACAAAATAAATGCCAACCTAGAGAGGGTAACAGAGCACTTCAGAAGCCCTCCAGAAGCTATTTTTATTGTTTATGCCCATTTCACCCATCTGGACATGACCTTTTTTTCCTTAGAGAAGACTTTCTTAGCTGCAGTGAAGGGCAAAAAAAAAAAGATCCTAGTTTTAAAAATTTCATTTCCACTTTATAAAAATGAGTGCCAGAGTTCTCAATAAAGTTTTCTCACCAGGCTGAAACTTAACTTTTAAGGGAATGGTGTAAGCTTACCATAGGTAAATAGTCCCTAAGGTAAGGGTTCAAAAACCCTGAAGAGAAAACTAGTGTTTCATTTTAAGTTTAGGAGGGTTGTCCTACTTCCCTTCATAAAGAAATGGAACACCTGGGAGTAGATAAAGCACTTAAGCTGGTAAAATCCAGTTTGTATTGGCCACATAGGGTTCATTATGTGGATTGCAAGGCATGCTTTAGATGTATACAGAGGAAGGCATTCCCTAAAAAATCTGTCTCTTTGGTTAACATCACCAGGCATGGACCACTGGATCTTGTCTGCATGGATTTATTGAGTCTGGAGAATGACCCTAAAAATATAGAACACATATCAGTGGTGACAAATCATTTCAAGATTTCCTCACCAAGAACTAGAAAATGACCACCATTGCAAAGGTATTGTGGCCCAAGTTCTTTGTACACTCTGGATTTCCCTATAGAATCTACTCAAATCACATTGGAGATTTTGAGAGCCATCTTATCAAGTAGCTACTACAGGTGTAAGGAACTCTAGATGCAGTCTCTACTATCCCCAAGGATACTTTCACCCAGAAAGATTTAACAGGATCTTATTAAACATATTATGTACTCTGAACCTTGATCAGAAACTCAAGTGGACTCAGCGTGTCAGCTTCCTAGTATGGGCCTACAATCACACAAGTCATGAATCCACTGGGTATTTTCAATAGTACCTAAAGTTTGTAAGAGAGGCCACGCTACCAATGAACTTGTGTTTTTGAGTAACTGCTGACAGTGCCTATCCTATCTCCAATAGGTCACTCACCTAAGAGAGCTACTAAAGAAAACCCATAAAACAGAGACAAAGCACCACAAAAAAACCGAGACTCTACCAAAACCAGATATGATGCCCATATAAAAGAGCAAGCCCTATAACAGACGTGGCCAAACTGCAGCTCACGAGCCGCATGTGGCTCTTCAAAAGTAGAAGTGTGGCTCCCAAAGAATTCAAAAACAAAGACCTATCGATGTTCCTGGCCCCACCCAGACACATTCTCCCTGGTGCCAGCCGGGGTGGTGGGCGGGCGCAGTTTAAGTCTCCAGTCCCCTGAGCGTTCTTCAGATGAGTGCTCAGGGTGGAGCAGCACCCCGGGGTCCCTCGGCTGGCTGGCCAGGTAAGATGGAGGAGGTTTAAGGGGGGAGGGTGCCTCTTCCTCACTGCAGCCAGAGCCGGGCAGGGGTTTGGTTTTTTCCCCTGCCACAGCCAGAGCAGGATGGGGGTTTGTATTTTTCCCCGCTGCAGCCAGAGCCGCCGGGGAGGGGATCATTTCCCTGCCACGGCCGGAGGCTGCAGGGGCAGTCGCTTCCCCCTGACACGGCAGAACCTGCCAGGGGGCATTGCTTCCCCGCTGCAGCCAGAGCCAGCAGTGGGTGGTCCCTTCTCCCCATCGGGGCAGGGTAGGGACCCCTGTTGCTGGCTCTGGACGCAGCAGGGAAGTGATCCCCCTGCTTGCTCTGGCTGTGGCGGGGGATCCCTTCCCCCTGCCACGGCCAGAGGCAGAAGGGGTGATTGCTTCCCTGCCGGCCAATGCCAAAGGTGTCAGGGGGTCCCCTGTCCCCATGGTAGCAGGGTAGGGACCCCCATTGCCAGGTCTGGCCGCGGAGGGCAAGGTTCACAACCTCCCACCCTGCCATTATATAGATGGGCCCTGGATTGGGGCCAGGGGGTGGCGTCTTTGGGGCTGCTTGCCCCAGGCACCAGAACACCTAGTTATGGCCCTGCCCTGCCACAGCCCTTGAAGATTTCATAATCAACTTGTGTGGCTCTTGAGTTCTGTAAGTTACCCCACCCCTATCCTATAACCTGGAGACCTAATCCTGATGAGAAATTTTGGACTCTGGAGAAAACATAAATATTGCTGTCCAGTGGAAGGCTGAACCTGACATCATGAAAGAGAAGCTGGCAGGACTTTCTGGCTACAAAGTTTGGACTGAGGAGGGAAGGGGAGCTAGCAAACTCTCCACAGAAACCAGCTGCTGCCCATTGGATAGCTAATTCCCAGGGCAATATCTGGGATAAGAAGATATAAACTATCTTTGCTGCAGTCAACACCGGAAAATGAGGAAGGGGATGGTTTGGGATCCTTTGGGACTGATTTTCTATGATCTTTCATTACCCTTCACATCCCTTGCCCACAGTT
Organism: Podocnemis expansa; assembly: GCA_007922195.1. Taxonomy (NCBI): domain Eukaryota; kingdom Metazoa; phylum Chordata; order Testudines; family Podocnemididae; genus Podocnemis; species Podocnemis expansa. The sequence continues at coordinate 36,831,260 of ML681998.1, read as the reverse complement.
CTACATTCAATTTCAGTTTACTAGTGTGAAGGGATTACAAAAGTTGGAAGAACTGAGGATTTATATGGAAGCTTTACCAAGGTTAAGACTAAATACTTAGAAGAAAAAGGCTTTTAAAAAAAGATGCAGAAAAGCCTTTTAGTTCATCAACACTGAAAGTGCATGGAAGCTACCTTGGTAACTGTTGCAACACCACTCCCATCTCACGTGCCTTTGCCATTTGGGTAATTATAGTGATTTGCTTGTATACTCATGTAGTTAAAGTGGTAACAGGGTTTCTATTATAAACTTAGTATTTGGAATGTGGCACTGAAAAATAGGTTTGGCTACAGATTACACTGTAAGAATTTTAAAACACACACACACACAAACACACACAAAACAGGATTGTGCAAACCAGCAAGATATTTTGTGCTAGGGAAAATAAAATCAAACACAAATTGGCTAATCACTTTGCAGATTTTGTTATTTTTAAAGCAACTGCTCATTCAAGTTATTTTTTTAAAAAATGGCTGCTGACCTGAAATGTATCTATTGCTTTTTCTGTGATGCTTTTTATTACAGAAACCAATAGGTACATTAAAAAAAATTCCTCACTACATTTTCCAAAGCTTGACTGTCATCACTGTAAAAAAGCCAATTCATTCCAGGACACAAATAGGTTATATTTGAAAAGATATTTCAATTCGCACAATGGTCTATTAATGCCTCAATAGCTATTTTCCAGGTTCAGCTTTCAGGCCTTTCTAAAATCTACCCAAGGATTAATCTTTTTATGCTTAGAAGTATTATATGTAGGTCACCGTAATCCAAATATGTCAAATAACTGCATACATCACACTTTCCAACACTGCTCTTATTCCCCTTAAGACAAGATCGACCAATTCAAACACCATTGCCTAAATATATGCTGATGGCAGAGCATTATCAGTAGCAGGGCCCAGACTTGGCAATTTGCTTTCTGTAGGATTACAAGTGCCAAAGAGGTAGCCATGTTAGTCTAGCTCAGCAAAACAAACAAGGAGTCTGGTGCCACTTTTAAGGACTAACAAATTTATTTATTGCATGAGCTTTCATGGGGGAAAATCCCACTTCTTCAAGCAGCTGATCAAGTTGTATTTTTCTCTCACAAAAGCTCATGCGATAAATTAATTTGTTAGTCTTTAAAAGTGCCACAGGATTCCTTGTTTGTTGTGTAGGAATACAGTGAAGCAGCCACCCACCCACTTTTAGAAACCTGACTGGGGTTTAAGTTGCGGTTTCCTAGATGACTTGTGCAGACAACAGGAGCAATGCTGAACTTGGTCTCTGACTGAGCCCTTGAATGTCTCAACCTCTATGATGACCAGTCATAATGATGATGGCCAGTAATTTGTAATGCTTGTAAATTGTTGCTGTGCAGCATCAGGTCCCAACATGTTCCTAAGCAGCAGTTTGGAATTCAGTGTATCTTTTGTGAAGGGACCACTCAGTTCACCAAAATGACATCTTACTCACACAATGGCAGATTGGGCACTGCTGCTTTACTCAATAGCAGCACAACAGCATGAGGGGGAAAACTCCCACTTACAAAAGATGATGTAAGGATGGGGGGAACAGCTATATCCTCTAATTCTGTGAGTAATCTAATTAATCCTACTGAGGTGCTTATGGACCAAGTGCCAGATCTTGCCAAAGCAGTAGACGTCAGTTGAGCCCTGACAGATTTGTAGGAAGAAGCCAGACCAGTTCACCTATGTTTCAGTATCATAACTGTTAGACTTCTCAGGGTATATTTAGTGTTTAGACATTATAAAACGCTTCTAAATTGCTGCATGCATTACTTTTACTTGCAATGGCTGTATGCCATGCTATAAGGTAATAAGTATGTTTTGCTTCATACATGTAGAAATAATTACGCAAGTTGTAAACTCAGACACTCACCCATCAAGAAGGACTATTAAAATTAAGTAGGCCATTGTGAGAGATCATATTACAAAGACTTCGTTAATTACCCCTACATAAGCAATGTGCAGTAGGTCTTGTCACATACCTTTGAATTCTGGAAGAAGCAAATAAACAATTAAATTGCTGTCATTAAGATATTTCATCTATTTGCTGCATGGATGTCTCACAGGGCTGGAGCTAGGAAGCAGAAGCATGGAATCTGAGGTCAACCTGGATTAGCCCAAAAAGACATTCACTGCTGACAGATAACTACATCTCTATCACCTTTTGGAACTGCAGACCAAAACTCATTTATAAAATATGTTACCTGCTCTAACATGCAGATAACTCTCCTTTCTTTTTCCTAGCTATTAAAGCTGTAGTTAATTTATTACATGACTGATCACAAGTACTGTCTTTGGAGTGAGATCTAAGATGCAAGTTGACCTGTGGTAGGTGACTTTGGATGGGGAGCAATCTGTATATTCTGTGACGTTTGGTGTAAATTACCATTTATCATAAAGTCTAGCTGGCCTGAGAGCAAAGATAGACTGGTATGCCCAAGGGGATTGTCTGTGGTGCCATGGTAAGACTGTCACAGTACTTCAGGAGTTCACATTTGTTACTGAGTTGATGCGATCTAACTAAAGAATATACCGCCAGTTTAAGGTTTCTTGCCTCTGCACTGATGGTCATGAGCAAGACAGTTTGACACTTATCATAACTATTGAAATAGAGTAACTTTTAAAAAAATTAGTGAGTTTTAGTATACACAGTAGAGCCTGCTTATCTAACCCTCCGTTGTCCCGCTCTCCATATTAATCAAATAACCAGCACACATAGGTCCAGAATTCTGATAGGTCCAGAAGTGGGTGATCTCTCCTCTAACCAGCAGATGGTGCCGCAGCCTCACACTTACATATTCTCCAGCTTATCTGAATTTTTAATTATCTGATCTGACCACAGGCCCAAGTAGATGGCATAAACAGTGTTATGGAGTATAATTAAATGTCTCTGCTGAGCAAGGCTCAATTATCAAATATTACTACATGTCTATATTAGCCAAAAGGCTGTTTAATATACCTGGCTTTTAAAATGAAATATAAACACACAAAGCAGATGTGTGCATTCCATGTTTATTTAGCCAGACATCTAATATAAATTTAAGCCCCGACCCTCAGGGACTTATCTCTTTCTCTCTTTTCATCCCATAACATCCTTGCAGACACAGCAGCAGTACAGCGTTGCTGTTCAGTCCTATTCCTCTATTAATTCTAGCCTACGTATGATGTCCCACTATCTAGTCTTGGCCAGAGTCTAGGTTATATTTACATTTTTTTCTTTGGCACCCTGTCTTCTGTTTGTCTTCTGCAGTGTCCTCATCACTTCTGTTGACAAGTTCCCAAGGAGTAGCTGTGTCAGTCTAGTGCAGCAAAACAAACAAAGAGTCTCATGCCACTTTTAAAGACTAAAAATTTATTTAATGTGTGAACTTTCATGGGAGAAAATTCTACTATGTCTGAAGCTTGGAGATGGAGAACTTACAGAATGGGGGGCCAATAAATGCAGGAAAGTGTATGTCATAGGAACAGGTCAAACTGTTACAGCAAATCAAAGCAGTTGTTTAGATTCAAACAGTGGAGAACAGCATATGAAAGCATGGTAAGCTAAAATCAACTCTTGTAACAAGAAAAGAACCCAAAATCCCTATTTAACCCTAAGGCAACAGTGTCAAATCTGTATATGAATTCTAATTCTTCAGTTTCTCCTTGAAGCTTTGATTTGTTATCCTTTTGTCTAAGTATGGCTATTAACATATCATAAATGGAGTGAGCAGGGAGACTGAAATGTTCCTCTACTGGTTTCTGAAAGTTATTTCTGTTGTCAGATTTGTTTCCATTTGTTCTTTTGTGCAGAGACTGTCCTGTTTGACCACGCTATGAGACAGAGGTATATTACTGGCACATGATGGCATAAGTCACATTGGTTGATGAAGAGATGAATGAGCCCTTAATGAAGCAGTTAGCTTGATCTAGTCCTGTAATGGTGCCTTTTCTGCAGATATGTGGGCAAAGATGGCAATGGGATTGGTTGCACTAGTATGTGCCTGCTTTAATGTTTTGTTGTTTAGTCTGTAGTTGCTCATGAGTATCTGCTTACGGTTGGGGGACTGTAAGTGAGGAGAGGTCTGTTTCCCACAGTTTGAGAGAATGAGGGATTATCTTGTAGAAGAGACTGTAGATCCCTGAGAATGTGCTGTAGACGTCTGACTTGGGCTTTATAGGTGATGACTAGCGGCATTCTGTTGTTTTCTTTCTTGGGCTTCTCCTGTAATAGTTGACTTCTGGATACCTGCCTGGGTCTGTCAGTCTGTTTCTTCACTTCCCCAGGAGGGTATTGGAGTTTTAAGAATGCTTCATAGGGATCCTGAAGGTGTCTGTTATAGCCAGTCCTGTATCCCAACTTCACATTGGGCTCACCTTCTAACTTCTTAAAATTATACCATTTTTTGTCATCCCAAAGAACTCATCTCTGTTGCCTCCATCTTTCTGATATCTGTTTCATTTAATGCATCTTCTTCTGGGCCCTAGAGTAATACCACTAGTATGCTGGCTAGTACCATTTTCATTCTGATACCAAATATAACACTTCTGTCAGTTTGCAAGTTCTTCACTTTCTGTGTAGCACTTGTGACTAAGGCACATCTTCATTTGAACTCATTCTTCATGAGACATCCTACTCATCCTACAACTTCACTTCTGCTGAATTTCAACTGTTTCTCTATCATTTAATTTTCAAATTGTAACCACTTATGATTTTTCACATTTATTACAAGTCCACATCACTAACCGATTTTCCAAGGTGGTGCACAGTATCAACATTAATTCAAATGTGTCTGACAGTTGAATATTTGCCTAAGCCAAGAAGTCTAATTCTAGATCATCCAATGTCATACTCTCCAACAGATCTAACGTACTTAGAGCCTAGCTAAAGAACATGACAGAAAGTGATGGTAGTTTCATGTCCCCTTGTCTTACATCAAACTTTGATCTAAACCACTTATTTAGTTTTCACCATTCTTACAGTACTGCAGGAGATGTTTTACATAGTTCTTATAAGTGCACTCATCTTACCTGGAACTCCATATGATTTTGCTACTTCTCCTAATGTTCCCTTTAAGTATGAATCAAATGCCTTCAAAAAGTCAATGAAGACAGCAAACATCTTTAATGCCCATTCTTGCTTTGTTTTGCTTACATCAATTGTCAAAGCATGAGGATCTGGTCAGTGCAACTTCAACTTGGTTTGAAACCTCATTGTTCCTCATCTATTACTTCCTCTAAAACTGGACTTAATCTGTAGACAATCACTTTCATCTTGATTTTCCCCAGAACAAACAATTACTTCACAATTCTATAATTATTCAGATAGACAGGATCTCCTTTCTTCTAGACTGGTAGCAATGTAGTCCTTTGCCAGTTATCCAGTACTTCCTCCTGCTTGGTTTTATTTATTTTTTATTCTTTTTTGGTTGTTTTAATACCACTTGCCCCACCAGCCTTTAGCAACTCAACCATTACGTTAACTATTTCTGTACCTTTACAATTTTTAACTGCTTTGCTGCTTTTTCTATTTTTTAGTTCCAACAGTGGATCAGGGCTGATATCCATTCCATCCTGCAAGCCACCCTCTTCATCTAGCATATCGAGAATGATTATATCAGAATGCATTGCAGGAGTCAGCCCTTTATCCAAATACCATTTACATATTACCAGCAATGCTTCAGCATTCATTGTCTGTTCACCAATAGCCTTTTTATTGCATGTGGACCTAACTGTGGGTTTCCATGCAATTTAACATTTTTGTATAGTTCTCATATTAAGGGGTTTTTTTTCCCTTTTGATGCCTTATCTAGCTTATGAGCCTCTTCTTCTCAAAACTTTTGCTTTTCCACTCTTCACTGCTTTGTTTAATGTTTTTTCTTCTGCCTCTTCCTGGCAGTCATGGCTTGTTCACACTTTTTCTCTAATGTTTATGTTTGTAACCCTTCTGCCAGGGAGAGATGGCAGAACAAGGGCCGGGTTCTACACCTAGGGGTTTCCAAATAATGTAACATCACCAACCAGCTTGAGTCCCCACCCAGATTTCTGGGAAATCATGCACTATTTCCTGGGCACACCAGAGGAGTAAGGCTTCCCCACTCGCAAGCACGAGATGAGTGTAGTATACAGAACTTTTAATATTAGTAAAAACTGGATAAAAAGGCCAAATAAGAGAAATCAGGATTGATCTAGGAAATCAGTACAGAGCAAGGTTCTAAACAACCCACAACACATAACAAAATATACAAGACTTAATGACAAAACTCTCACTGATCTGGGGAATCAGTGCTAATCAGGCTTCCAACATGACTCCACATATCATAACAGCAAATGCAAACTCACTGGCAAAATTGGCACTGATATGGAGAATCAGTGCCACCTAGGCTCCCAACCAACCCTAGGGTACGTAGGGAGTGTCTTTCATGCCAGCTGTCTGCTGGCACCAACCACTGGTCACTCACTCCATCCACTAGCACTATCCCTTAGCTCTGCCTGCCAGCTCCACCCACCAGTCACTCACACTGCCCAACATGCCACTAGCTCCACCCACTTTGCTGCTGGTTGCTTTTACCATCTGCTGCTCCTCTTCAGTGATTTCAGCTCAGAGAGAGAAGTTGCCTCTCTCAGATATTTCAGCTCTTAAACCTCAAGTAGATGCAAACAGCTACTTCTATTAAAATAACAAAGAAGAGGCTTTCAGAAGAAGCCCTACCACATATATCATTTAACAGTATAGCAAAGCAAAAGAAGGAGCTATGCAAACCCTACCCATGTTTTAAACCTTTCCAGGCTGAAATAGCCAGTGGCCTCTCTTACAAGTCTCTTTTTAGCTAAGGGCAGTTTTTACCCTTTAACCCAAACAGATTTGGAATGATCAGAGAGTAGCACATCACAAAAGGCAGTATTTCATATTTCCTTTCAGTAGAATTACAAATATTGACAGAGTTGTGATCAGATTAACCCCAAATACCATTACCCACTATGCCCTGCACCCACTATGCTAATACCTAATTGTGCTCTTTGTGTTCATGCTAATACAGGACCCATGCAGATTAGTTGACCCCTTTAAGAAGCTATTAGGTACAGCTCCTAAGCCTGCCTTACATGTTTTACTGCTTGTCCAGTTTTAACTCGTTTGCCTATGCCTTTCAATTACTTACTCTCTATTGTGCTTTGCATTTCTTTCCTGAATATTTCACAGCCCTGTAAAGAGTTACATAAATACTTAATTTATGTACATGAAGCAGTTCATTGACTTCTATGGAGCTACATTTGTGTATAAAATTAAACACATACTTAAGCATGTTACAGCCAAAATAAAAAGCAAAGGAAAAGTGAGTGACTTTGGCCAACAGTTCATAAGAAATAAAATTAAGCTTTCAGCTGTGAAAATATAACTTGTAATTAAAATGCTAGCTTAGAGTTCATGATAAGCCTTACTATGTGATGTTATGCGAACCAATGATGTTATTGGGGGCAGGGCCTGAAAAGATTCAGTTTCAAAGCTGTTTTTCTTTAACTGTTGCCCCTTATATACAGTCAGAGGGAAAAAAATCTAATCTTGGTGGAGATTCTTTTGTCTGTCCCCATTTTTAAGTTCCAGAAGGGTAGCCATCTTAGTCTAGTTCAGCAAACCAAGAAGTCCTGTGGCACTTTTAATAAATTTATTTATTGTATGAGCTTTCATGGGAGAAATCCGACTTCGTTGGACACTTAAAAATGGAAAATTTACAGCGTAGGAGGGAAAAATAAATCTAGTGAAGTATGAGTGACAGGTTCAGGTCAAATTATTTCAGCAAATCCAATAAGTTGTTTAGATTCAAACAGTGTGGAACAACATATAAGAAGGTCATGCAATAAATAAATTTCATAGTCTTTAAAAGTGTCAAAAGTCTCCTTGTTTGGGTTCCTGTTTTTAAGGAGTGTGTGTTATCTTTTTGTAGCCTATAGTAAGACGGAGTGGCCCTGGGTTGGGACCAGCGGAGTAGGGTGGACTTGGGTTCTCTTACTCCAATGGCCATTCCACCCCGGGGATGGCCACCTACTCCGCCTTTTACCAAGAGGCTGATATTTCTTACGTTGCTCTCCCTGAGGGCCTGGGCTCCACAGGCTATTTGCTGCTCTGCCTGCCTGAGGACTTTAGCTGCGTAGACTGCTTTGCTATCCCACCAGAAGGACCTCAAACCCTGGGACTTACTTTGCTAATCCCTGAAAGTAGGCGATACCCCAGTGTTGTGTGAGGTGGAGTGGTTTCCCACTGAATCAGAGGGGGTGGAACAACTGCAAACCCAATACATAGCCACCATGATAACTCTGGGATATAAAGGATTATTTCATATGTTCAAGTAACCATTCCAAATCTACCTATTGAGTTTGGTACTCATTGTCTCTCACTGCCCCAAGCTTTATTGGTAAATTCCCAGAGATTCTGCATTTCACAATAAACTCAGGGACATATCATTAGAGTCCAGAAGCCCTGAGTGACCCAAATCATTCCATGTGGCAAAGAGGAATGTGCTGAAAAACCTCCTAGGCTAGCAGCCCAAAGCAGAGATGAGTCATAAATGAAGGCTACTTACCTGTAACATGGGAACTTGGGAGGCATGACACACAGGTGCACCTGTGCAGGGAGTATAAATAGGGCCCATCACTCAAAGAAGCTGCACCTCTCCAGGAGGCCCTGTACTTTCAGAACACCCTTCTGAGGCACAGTGCTCTCTCCACTCTCCCCTTGTCTCCCAAGGGGGTCGTGATTTGCTTCTGAACTACATCAGCAGCTGATTAGCATACCTGTGAAGTCCTTATGCTCTTTTGTGAGTGTCTCATCAGCATCCCAGTCTAACAGAGCTGACGGAAAGTTTTCCATGTTTCAGAGTTTCTGTCGGATAATGCCATTAGTCAGAATCAAAACTGAGTGACAATATGTCGATTTCAACAAAATTGTGTGGTGAAAAAATATTCAAAAAGATTTTTCATAGATTCCAAGGCCAGAACGGACCATTGTGCTCATCTAGGCTGACCACATGTATAACGTAGACCATAGAACTTCCCTGAAATTATTTCTAGAGTGTACCTTTTAGAAAAACATCCAAACTTGTCACTGATGGAGAATCTACCATGAACCTTGGTAAATTGTTCCAATCATCAGTTACTCACACTTTCAAAATTTAATGCCTTATTTCTTGTATGAATGCCTTATTTCCAGTCTATGACAAATAAGTTCTTATTGAGCTCAAATTAATACTCTGCATATGCTTTCAGTCAGCAACAGTGTGTTTCTCTTCTCTGTTGATCGTGAGCCCTAGTGTGTCAAAACTGCTGAGCACCTGATAAATATGGTTTGGTATTGCAGCAAGCAAAGATGTATATTTACCAAAAGTAATTCTTCCCAAGTAAGATAATTTTATCACAGTGGGAGAACCTAGATTGTCCCAGTTTAAGGCAATTTCTATTTTAAAATATGTTTAATTAACATGCACCACATGACATTTATCTTTACTTGCATAGTCAGATTGCAGTTTCATAAGGCTATTTTAATAAGGTTAAAGGACTTTCTTCTTTTAACCTTTTTGGAATATAATATTTCAATTTTTTCATATCCTATTTACTTCTGTCAAAATGTATTTTATATTTTAAAATTCTGTATTACACTTTGTAAAGTCTGTATAGGAATGAAATATTTTGATTTTAGCAAAACGGAACATTTTGAATGCCACAAAATTAATTTTTTTTTAAAAATTTTGTTTCACAGGACATTCTGAAATATTTGTTTTCATTCTGATCTCCAACAAAAACAAACTGCAGAAGTTCTTGCAAAGTAGAAATTCTGGTTCCCATGCAGTGCTATAATCAGAAATTCTGGTTCCCATGTAGCTCTGTAATCTTTGCTTTTGAAATTATAATATACCTAGCCACTAGCAACATGTTGAACAAATGCAAACTGAATTGAATTCTCCAGGACTGTGTCTACATTGAGGATGTTAGTTTGAATGTCTGAATTCAAACTAGTCAATTTAAACTAGTAATTATTAGTTTGGATTCATTCAATTCAAACTGACGTGGCCACACAAGAAACTCCAATTCGAATTAGCATGGCCATGAACTGGCACCATGGGAGGTGTGGCAACATGGCCCCCTAGAAGGGCCATGCCACCACCCAATCCCCTGGAGGGCTCCAGCACTCTGAGCTGGGCACTGGGAAAAAGGGTGCCTTTCCCCACATGGCCAGCTGCTCAGAAGCCACGGGCTGGAGTGCTTTCCCTGAGCATGGCCAGCAGGGGACAAGCCACTTGCACACGCTGCTAGCTGGGTACAAGCTGCATGCAGGGATGTCTTCCTGGCGTGCGGCCAGTGGGGCTGGAGGCGGGTCTGGGGTCGAATCTGGCTGGGGGCTTGGAGGCAGCTTTGGGGCTGCTGGCCCCAGGTGCCCAAGGGCTGGTCTTCCTTCCACGATGCCAGGCACCCTGGGAGGAAGGTCAACCCATTTCAATTCAAACTCAGTGAGTTTGAATAGACATGGCCACACTGGGTCAGTTTGAATTACTGGGTTAGAATTGACCCTGACTTTGAAGTCAAGTGAGGTTTGACCAATTCAAAGTCAGCTTTCATCAGTTTGAAGTGAGGAGTTCCTCAGGTCAAATTGATGAAAGCCAGCATATCCATGCACTTAATAGAATTCGAATTGATTGTCTTCAATTCAAATTCAGCTCTAAGTGTAGACATGCCCTATACTGCATTTCTTCTTGTGGTAAATGCCGTACAAAGTTCAATATTAATCTGCTTTTTGTTTATTTGATATTTTATGGTATGGTTGGACGCCAAGACCTCGCTGTGCCAGATGTTGTACAGAGAAAATGATAGCCTGTAAGCGCTTCATGGAAGGGACTAAGTAAAGGCACATATTGGCTTTGTCTACACTGCCAAAGATATTGTGAACTATTATTTCAAATTTATTATTTCAAAAGAGGAGGCTAGTGAAGACTACTTTGAAATAAGGTAGGAATTGTTATTTGGAAACAAAGTCTTCACTAGACTCTCTTATTTCGAAATAGGGGAAGGCAGGGGAAAGTATAAGACCATTATTTCAAAAGCAAAGCCAGTTCCGTGGCTTGGAATGGTTTTTTTATTTTTTTAAATAATGCTTAATTTTTTTTCATAATAACAAAGTGAAATGACAAAGCAAAATAATGCTTCATTTTTTCAAAATAACAAAGCACTTATTTTGAAATAACAAAATGCCTGCATGAACAGGTAAAATGTTTTCTCAAAATAAGCCTCCTTATGTCGAAAAAACTTTTTGGTGTGGACATAAATAGTGAGTATAACAAAGAAGAGAGAAAGGGAGATAAGGGAGCAACACGGGACCACAAAGAGTTAAGCCATGGTTAAACGATCCAAACTCAACCTTCTAAACCATATTGAAAGGAAATGCAAGTGGTAAAATTAGAACCATTCATTGTAAATAGTTAGAATTTTGAAGTTTAAACTAGTTTGAAACTTAGGGAGTTCGACAGTAACTAATGGCTATATAGGTCTGTATTTACCAATAATCTTTTTAGTGATTATCAGGGTAACCAAATAGTTCCCATCTGTCACTATATATTGCTAATTTAGAAATTAAAAGAAGATATTACCTTTGAGATGAAACTTGAATGTAGTATTGACATTGTATTAATTCTCTTGGCAGTTTATAAGAACTGTCTATAAATGACTAGAAGTAGCTGATTACCTTATGCTAATGTGGCTAATTACCAGTATGCATATGAAACAAGGATTTTTTCCTTCAAAGCCACAAGTAATTACCCATGAAGTGGGTATCATAGCCTGTTTTATAAAGGACCCTTCAGATCTGCTCCTATTTATAGTAGGCCTGCTTGGATTTCATCAGGGGAGTTCAAGTCCTCAGACAAAGGTCCCAGTTATAGACTGGTTCACCCTGCTTCATCTCATGGAAGAAATTACACAGATTCTGCTTATGTATTGCCTCTTGGACCTGTGAAATTGATCCTGAAGGAACTTTTGCAACTCAGCTTACTGTCTTTACTATGGAACAGACCTAGGCTATATCTACACTAGCAAATTAGTTCAAATTAAGGAGCTTTAATTGAAACTAATTTGAACCCTGTCTTCACGAGGCTTTGCCTAGCTTGAACTAAAAAAAATTTTAGTTCTAACTAAGCAAATCTTAGTTCAAACTGGTTAGTTCAGCTGGTTAGTTCGAACTAATTGCTTAGTTTGAACTTATTTGCATATTTAGTTTGAACTAGCACAATGTAGACATGCTTGTTCAAACTAAATAAGTTCAAACTTGTGGTTAGTTTGAACTAAGCATATTTTTTCAGTTTGAGCTAACTTTTAGTTCAAACTAACCATGCTTTTTCAGTTCGAATGAAAAAGTTAGTTTGAACTAAAAAAGTGCAGCTGGTTTGAACTAAAAAAACCACACTTAGTTCAAACTAACTTATTTCAAACTAACCAAGTCCGAACTAAGATTTTAGGTACAAACATAGCCCTATTGACTTTATTCTTGTCAGTATGCATAATGATCTTTTAACCACTATTCCCTCTTCTTTCTTTCTTTTTTTTTTTGAATAAATATTAGTTTAGTCATAATAATTGTCTTTAAGCATGTGATCAGGTAAGATCTGAAACCATCATTGGCATGGGATGTAATGTTTCTGAACCGTTCTTTTTACTTTTTATATGATGAACAAGGTTTTCAGTAAGCCTCAGTATAATTGTCTTATTGATCTGGGAGGAAGCCGAAGAACTGCCTTGTTTAAGACAACTGCGTTTTTGGTTTCAGGATAACCAGTGAAGTAATGAGAAGCTGTTTGTTGCTGACCTGTGGAATCAAATTTTTAGAAATAATCACCATTTTGGGGGGAGGGGAGAGATTGTCTGCCCTCTTCTTTGCAGTTTTGTCCTAATTAATAATAATTACTTTGTCCTAGTTTTCTCTTCTCAGCCTGGCTTCTCCAGAGGTCAGTATCACAGAGGGAACCAGTAATCAGATAATGCACAGTTTCATAGGTTAGCTAGATGTCTGACACCATTGTTCCAAATCTAAGGAACAGAAAAGGGGTGAAAAGGAAAGGGTGAGTTCATATGAGCATGATCGGAGGAAAAAACAGCTGGACACTGAAGAGGAGGCAAAGGGAAACTGTTTCTGCCGACCCACATCCAGAACAGGAAACACTCCTCCACTGCTGTCTAAAACCCCTTTTTGCAGTTACCCTTGGCATGCTTAATGCAGCACTCTGGTCAATCTCAGGCAGGAAGCAATGCCTTCAAAATGGTCCAACTGCCAAAGCATTTTTTGTACCAAGCAGTTGGAGGCAGAGAAAATTGCCATCTTACTGCTTTAAAAGCATGAATGATGCAATGGAGAGAGGAGACAAAAGAGCATTGTAAGATGAGTATGAACAATAGAAAAACATATCGAAGAGAGAAGAGCAGAGAGCGGTTGACAGGACAGAGATGAGACAAAAGGACCAAATCCTGATATAAGCAGTGAAACTCCCGTGATTTGAGTGCCACCCAATCAAGAACAGAGCAATAGCAAAATCCCAAACACAATGTTTTCCCCTGCTCTAGTTTAAGTCTATTTCTCTACAGCACATACCTCCGGGGTCTATCTCTTTAGTAACATTTGGCTAGCTTGTCATAGCAAGCATTGTAGCGAAACTGGGCCGAGTTGCATCCAGCTACAGTAGGACAGAAGTAGGACACACAGCTCCCTGCAAAAAAAATCACCAGTTCTCCCTATTTCTCTTCCATCTTCTCATTTTCCTTCACTTCCTCTATCATCCATTTTCCCTCTCTCCTTGAAACCCACCTATGAACTCAAAAGTATGGGGTCAGGAGGGGATACCACCACTTCATGTTTATTTCACCAGTTCTACGTCTGAAATCCACCCATGTTGAATGTGTGCTGCAGGTGTGCTGCTGGTCCAGTCTATGAGGATATGAATGACTGCAGCTGCCAGCTACATATTTACCATGTGGATGTGCTCTGGTTTTTACTTCATTTAGAGTTTCAGTTACAAGAAACAGAGCTGAAATTTCTGCATAACCACAGAAACCAGCATTTATTCACATTATCACTGAGTTTTAAATGTATACATATTTCGCTCATTATTCTGCAAATATTAAGTGTTGTTTTTCTCTTTCTATTTATCACTTTAATGCTTCTCAGTTTGCCTTCTGGTTTATAAACAGCTTTATTTGTAAAGAGATAAAAGTCGAAGGTGAAGATTACTTTCATTTTCTTTTATATAACCAAGAACTAGAGTCATATAGTTTGATCACCCACTCTCTTCTGCTACTGTAATAGAAGGCAAGAGGTTACATTTCATGTTGAAGAGGTGTCATTCTCACAATCAAGAGCAATAAAGATGAGAGATTCCAGCACTAACATGTGGAAAGAGATTACCTCAGTAGGACCACATATGTATGCCTCAATTATGTATATAAAACAGAAGGGAAATAAAAATCTGAATTCCATTGTATTTGTGGCAGCATTATGATGGCCCCAAAGATACCCAACCATGGATCAGACCTCCAGTGTGCTAGGGGCTGCACAAACACCAAAGAATAAATAGCTCTGGCCCATCATCATGATAGCCAAGTACCTGTTCTGAGCCAATAATTCCTTGTGTTGTATCCAGAGCAAAAACAAAATGAAATTGTAGTTCCCAAATGAGAAATTGTCCTATTTTTGTTTGTTTTATAGACTATGAAATTCCTACATTGCTCACAAACGGTACTTGCTAATAACTTTGATAGACACTTCAGTATTGCACTTCCACACCCTTTATCAGTTACTATTCCACTTTCCAAAGGGATAGACATATTAGTCTAGTCCAGTAAAAAAACAAGCAGTTGTGTGGCACTTTAAGACTAACAGATCTGTTAGTCTTAAAGTGCCACACAACTGCTTGTTGTTTTTTTACTATTCCATTGCCCTCCAGACACACCTCAGTCACTCAGAAGCACCGACGTGCAAGAACACATAGGAACTGATGCACTGGAAGTTGGATTTTCATGAACTAAAAATTGGTGAAGGTCAGTTGTGGCATTGTGTCACTGACTGGAAATGAGAACAAAAAAGGAAATGTAACTACATTGAGATCTCTCTTGACAGTTTTCAAATGGTGTTCTCCCTTCGAACTGCAGCCGTACTGCAGACTGAGGACCTGATCCTGCCAACACACACTCTCTTGATTCATCTCAGTGAGACTATGGTGTGACTATAGACTTCTTGTGTGAGCAAACGTTTATAGACTCCTTTACACACAGGCAGAGTTTATTAGAGGCAAGGGGAATTATCACCTCTCCCTCATTGGCCGCTCTTTTCTTCCTCACTGAGGCAGGAGTGGGCTCTGGCCCAGACCTGGACTACCATGGCAGCAGCCCAGAGTCCTGGTCAGGCCCACTTCTGCCTCAGTGGGGAGTCAGAGTGGTTGCTGCTGACAGAAGGATCTGACCCCTGCTGGGGATCCAGAGCCACCGACAGCATCCAGCCCCAACCAGGGACCAAAGGCCTCCAGCAGTGATGGGGTCCAGCTCCAGCTGGGGACCAAGGACCAGCAGCGGGGTCCAGCCCTGGCCATGCAACCAGACCCATCGCCACCGATGGTGTTCGATCCCAGCAGGGGACCAGAGTCTCCGCCAGTGTCCAGCCCTGACTGGGGACCAGAGCCACCACTGCTGATTATATCTGACCCTGACCGGGGACCCAGAGCCAACAGCAGTGGCAGGATCCAACCCCAGCTGGGGACCAAGGGCTGCTGGCAGCAGTGGAGGCCAGCCCTGGCCTGGGACCAAGACCCACTGCTAATGGCGGTACCTGGCCACAGCTGGGGTCTCAGGGCCAGCACCAGCGGTGAAATCTGGCTTTGGCTGGGGTCCTGAGGCCACCACTGGCAGCAGAGAAGGGCCCCAGCCAGAATGCAGGGCTGCTGCCGATAGCAGCGTTCGGCCTCAGTTAGGGATCTGGAGTTGTTGCCAAAGCAAGATCTGGTCCCAGTGGTGGAAGCCAGATCAGGCCAGGTGGGGAGGGAGGGGCTGGATTTAGGAGCTGCCTTCCCCCAGGCAAACTCCAAAATTTGCCTGTGGGTTATGTAGATCCATATACAATTACAGCAAGGCAAATGACAAGCTACTTTCAAAGGCTATTTGATTAATATGGACTTTGACAACGTGTAAATGCATGTGAGCGGAATATTGTAGCATCTTCAGGAGTGTAGGAGCAGTGCCTCACCACCATAAGGGATTAGTTATATCTTTGCACCTGCACACCACTCTGTGTGCTAATACATTGAGCTCCTGATGTTGTATAAGCAGGGTTTGAATGAGCTCAGTCCTAACAGCTAGTGAGGAGCTGGGGAAGGAAAAGGGCTTTGGGACTAGATGGTATTTATATGGAATTCTCCCACTGAGAGCTGAAAAAATCCCTGAAACTATGTCTTCACCTAAAATCTTAGTTTGGACTCGGTTAGTCCAAATTAAGTAGTTCAAAAGTTAGTTTGAACTAACTGCTAATTCGAACTTATTTAGTTTGAACTAGGATGTCTCCATTGGGCTAGTTCAAACTAAATCTGCAAATTAGTTTGAACTCAGCAGTTAAACTAAATTAACTAGTTTGAACTAACCTTTTCTTAGTTCAAACTAAAAAAAATTTTAGTTTGAACTAGGCAAAGCCTAGTGTAGACAGGGTTCAAATTAGTTCAGACTGAGCTTCCTTAGTCCAAACTAATTTGCAAGTGTAGACATAGCCTGAGAGATGGGTGGAACCTCAAGAGACTGACCCCTCTGTTGTCAAAGCAGAGAATTAGGTGGCAGGAGTTGTACGTGCATTCTGCCTAGCTATGAGCAGACAGCTGCGTTGTCAAAGTGATCAACTTTTGCTGGTGTTGGGTTACAAATCACTGTAATATTGAGTGCAGGGGTAATGATATCTAGTTATCCTCATTGTATGAGTGAGAGAAGCAGAAAGGAGCTTAGCCTGTCCTGACAGAGGTAGTCACACTCACCTGAGCAGAACTTGCTAAGCAGGGGGCTCAGATGCCAAACGTCTGTGATGGGTAAGAGAATATAGGGACGGGTGTTCCTGTGTGAATTCTGTTTAAGAGTCTTAAGCCGGGTTTAAGCTGCACCTTCTCACTGTTCAAAGATAGAGCTAATTAAGGCTTCAGTGGGAGGCTTTTTGTTTTGTTAAGTCATCAGTTGAGTTGTTCTGCGACACGGTTTCTAGCCCAGCCTGCTTCAGAAATGAAGTTCTCCCCCTGACAGCTAAAAATTGTTGAGAGTTGGATGGAGCCTCAAGAGCAAAGCCATAGAGGTTGCAGTAGAGAAGCAGGTGGCAGCACAAGGTGATGGTGTGCATCAGTGACAGCCCATGGCGTCGAGTAGTGAGCGGCTAGAGAAGCAGAGCTATGGCTGGCTAGTAGGGCAGTGATGGAAGAACAAGCACTCGGATGGTGCAGTGAGCAAGGTGCCTTCTCTCCCTGCGTCTGGGGGTGGGAAGTGAACTCATGCAGATGCACCTCTCAACTTGGGTTTGTCACTGACCAAGGACAACAACTGTGAGTGGGGTGTGGTGAAGACAGGGGCAAGTTAAAGGAACTTTTGCTTGTTGGACTCAGTCAAGAAGCTGAGACAAACGACATTGCCCAAAATACTCTGGGGTGGAAACTTTGCTCATGGTTTTATGTTTACAAATCCTGCTTCTAGTGTTTTCCCAAATTAATGACTGTTTAGTTCCCTCCATTCATTAAAAATTTCTCTCCTACTCTCAGACTCTGCTTGTGAGAGGGGACGTATAGCTTCTCAAAGGTACTCAGGGGGCAGTGTTAATTTTTCCAGATTACTGGCTGTGTTGTATTTTGCAAAGGAATCCCTAGATACTGAACCGAGGCTTGGTTGCTGCCAATTCCACCTGGCAGAAGGGTTGATTGAAATGTGTATCGTATATAAAATAAAAATGCATTTGCACATTTAACAGATGGCTAAGCTGCAAGCTTGACTATTCCGCTTTCCTTTTTTTCTCAGTAATTAGGGCACAGTACTAAGTGTCATCTATGGAAAAAAATAACTCAGTATGTTTTTATCCGTATTACCCATGCAATATGTGCATCTATTTGGAAATTAGTCTAGTAAGGGCTTGATGATATAAGCCATATAAAAAGGTTCTTATTTTTCAGAGATGGAAAGAGAAACTCTTAACAAGACATCTTGTAGTGGGGCTGGGATTTTCAAAGGAGTAGGAAGAGGGCCGTCCTTTGTGGGGGAATGAGTGGGGTGACCACCCCAGGCCCTATGGTTCTGCGCCGCGCCCCCCACTGCCAAGCTGCTCCCCACCCACCCTGCTGCCTTCCATGGCAAGCAGGGGAGAGGCGGGAGCACAGGGCTCAGCCTCTGGGACATTTCACCCTGCTACCAGGATGGTACAGCTGGCCCAAGGGTGCGGCAGGGAAGTGAAGCCCAGCGCCTGGGCCAGCTGACCCTGCCCCCAGAGGCACAGCGGCCAACACAGGGGAGGGGCAGGAGCACAGGGACCAGTCTTTGGGCTGACCTGCCCATCCCTCACCAATGCAGAGGGGACAGGACCCCCCCACAGGCCAATTGGCCACAGCCCTACCCCACGCCCCGGACAGCCCTGAGCAGAAATCCCTTATTTTCTATCAAAAATGCCATTTAAAATTCTTTTTTTTTTCACTTAAGTCTACTGTAGTCATGGGCTTGCATAGATAACAAGTTGCTTCTGGTTCCGTGATAACCATCTATGAAGTTTAGTCAAGACACTGAAAGGGTGTAGCTCTCTTTCAGCATTTTCCATGCAACACAAAGTATTTCACTGTGCAGGTCCATTAATGTCAGGAAAAGTTTTGCATGTAGCTTTAACAACACATCCCTAAGTACCTGGAACATATCTGGCAGCAGTGAATTTTGCAGGCCATGGACCATTTTATTCCAAAAGGGGTTAAAAAAACAAAAGTAATTGAAATCTGCTTCTTGTTTAAAGCACAGCAACTCTACATCTGCCTAACCCTTATTTCCAACATTACAGAGGACACGACACATTCGTGGCAGGAGAGGAGCATGAATATTTTGCAATATAGTTAGGCTTTGCTGTCATCTGCAATATGTCCTACTATAAAAGCAAGCGAGAGCTCGCACTTGCTTGAAACCCAATTTAGATAATGGAATCCTAGCGTTCTATTCCAAAAGCTTACCACAATCTATGGCAACCAGAGACTGTTTCAAGGAGGAATTATAGGTAGCAGGCCTGTGGTGGGCGGTTGTGTTGCCCATCTGTGAATTCCCGATGTTCCACATAATGAGAAAGTATTTACATATGCTATTGCATCTTACTATTCAGGGGCACCCTGAGCATACTAAGCTACAGTATCATAAATTGTATTATAAAAGCAGATGGAGCTACTTGCTCAGTTAAAACGTAGTTAGGCATAATTAGAGCTGCCTGCATAAAATATTCTTTATTCCTCTAACAACTTATCAAGTTCTTTTTATGGCACAGCAATTCAGATAAGAGACCTTTTGAAATGTGTTACTAGCAAGCATTTTTATGTTGAATTTCACAGGAAGCTCAGCCATTATACTTGCAAGCACAACTTCCAACCCTTGTCTATGCACAGCATACACCTTTAATTTTCCTCACTATTTAGACTTCCGTTAAGAACATAAGAACATCCAAATGGCCATACAAAGTATAGATGATGGTCCAGTTAGACCAATATCTGTTTTCCAACAGTGGCCAGTTCCAAGTGCTTCAGAGGGAATGAACAGAATAGGTAATCATCAGGTGATCTATCATCTGTCAGCAATTCCCAACGCCTGGCAAACAAAGGTTACGGACACTTCAGAGCAATTGTTTGGCATACCTACCCACTCAGCCAATACGCAATGATGGAACTATCCTCCATTAACTTATCTAATACTTTTTTGGACCCCATTATAGTCCTGGCATTCAGGACATCATCTGGCAAGGAGTTCCACAGGTTGACTGTTCCTTGTGTGAAGAAATACTTCCTTTTGCTCATTGTAACTTTGCTGCCTATTAATTTCATTTGTTGACCTTTAGTTCTCGTGTTATGAGAAGAATCAAATAACACTTCCTTTTTCACTTTGTCCACACCAATCATAATTTTACAGATCTCTATCATAGCCCCCTTAGTCATCTCTTCTTCAAGCTGAATAGTCCCAGATTTATTAATCTCCCTGCATATGAAAGCTGTTCCGTGTTCCTAATAATTTTTGGTGCCTTTTTCTATACCATTTCCAATTCCAATATATTTTTTTAAGATGGGGTAACTATATCTGCACACAGTATTCAAGATGTGGTTGCATCATGGATTTATAAACAGGCAGCATGATTGTATCTACCCATTTCCCAAAGATTCCCAACATTCTGTTAGCTTTTTTGACTGCCACTGCACATTGAGTGGATGCTTTCAGAGAACCAGCCATAGTAACTCCAAGATCTCTTTCTTGCATGGTAACAGCTAATTTAGACACTGTCATTTTGTATTTATAGTTGGGATTATGTTTCGCCATGTGCATTACTTTGCATTTATCAACATTGAATTTCATCTGCCATTTCATTGCCCCGTCACCAAGTTTTGTGAGATTCCTAACTCTTCACAGTCTGCTTTGACTTAAGTATCTTCAATAGTTTTTTATCATCACAAATTTGCCACCTAACTGTTTATGTCTTTTACCAGAGCCTTTATGAATGTATTGAACAGTATCAGTTCCAGTACAGACCCATGGGGAACACCAATATCTACCTCTCTATTTTGAAAACTGATCATTTATTCCTACATTTTGTTTCCTATATTTTTACTAGTTATTAATCCAGGACAAGAGCTTCTCTCTTATTCCATGACAGTTTAATTTGCTTAAAAGCCTTTGGTGAGGGACCTTGTCAAAGGCTTTCTGAAAATCTAAGTATACTATGTCTACTGGATCACCCTTGTCCAAATGCTTGTTGACCTCCTCAAAGAATGCTAGTATATTGGTGAAGCATAATTTCCCTTCACAAAAACCATGTAGACTCTTCTGCAACAAATCATGTTCATCAGTCAGTCTGATCATTCTGTTATTTACTAGAGTTTCAAGCAATTTATCAGATACTGAAGGTAGGCTTACCAGCCTGTAAGTGCTGAGGTCATATCTGGAATCTTTTTGAAAAATTGGCATCACATTAGCTATCCTACAGTCATGGAAGCTGAACACCACAGTTAGTAATTCTGCGATTTCATATTTGAGTCCCTTCACAACTCTTGGGTGAATACCTTCTGGTCCTGGTTACTTATTACTGTTTAATTGATCAATTTGTTTCAAAACCTCCTCTAAATTTCACCTCAATCTTAGACAGTTACTCAGATTTGTCACCTAAAAAGAATTGCTCAGATTTGGGAGTCTCCTTCACTGTATGAGGACTGATGCAAAGAATTCATTTAGTTTTGCCTCAGTGGCCTTATGTTCCATCAGTGCCCCTTTAGAATCTCAATCATCCCAAAGAGATCGCTATAATAATGGTAATCGTGCACTTCTATACCATCTTTCATTCGAGGGTTTCACAACACTTTCCTACCATTCATTATTAATGAAGCAACACAAAGGTCCACTGAGATAACACTAACTTGGTTTTCTTTTAAGGACACTGAATTCTGATTTTCAGCATCTCTGAGCAGGTACAATTCCAGATCACTGTTCAATGCTCTGAATGTCATGGTCTAGGAAACACAAGGAAGGAAGCCATATCTGGAGATATTCTAAATATGTTGGCACTTTCTGAAATTTTTGGCCTAATCAAGCAAGTCATTGGCAGAACTATAAACAGAAGCCTAGAGTCTTGACTCCCAGTCCCCTTTTTTACCTACTGAACCTATTCTCTTCCTTTGAACAAACAACCAGCTGTGTAAAACATTTCTACAATTGCAAATATGTAATAAACACACATGGACCTATCACCCCATCCTGACAATGAGGCACTGCCAATGCTCCTGGGGTGATCACCCGTGACATGTTAAGAAGTCACTTAGCACAGAATGGGAGAACTGCCAGATTCAAGTCTAGCCTTGTACCTCTGTTTCCTTAATGTCACTTTTCCAGAAAGTTTTGTTAGACACTTTACTAAGCTATAGACAGGGTAAAACACACTTAGTGTATCAGGTTACTGACCTGGCTGGGACAGCATAAGGGACAGGACTCTAAAAGGATTATGGCTTACCCCATTTGGGAAGAGCACTATGCAGTGGCAAAATCCACAGATGACACAAAATGTTCTCACCAACAATGGAAAGGGTTATGTAAAGAATTAGGAGGACATAGCAGAGCTAAGCAATTGGGCAAAACAACAGTGGACGTGAGTCACTATGTTCAAAAGCAAGGTGATATCTAAGAAATAACTTGAACTTGCTACACAGAAACTTGAAAACATTTGTTGACCTTGGGAGGCTATAAGATCATGGGGCAAAATTTTCCCTTGTTTCAAATATGGCAATTATTCACTGACGTCATGCCCTTGGGATGTGACATTTACAGTTTCCAGGGAGCACCCACGGAGGTGGCACTACAATCTATAGATCAGAGTTTGAATTCTCTGCCCTTTCTTTCTTGTTTATCTCCATTATGTAACTGCTTAATCTCCATGATTCATAAACTTTAAATGTCTGCCAACTTTTCTATCATCCAACAAGAGATAAACTTACCTTCCTTCAAGAAGTCTTACACCTCCTCTTACTTGTCACTCTTCGTCTTCAAGCAGAATCATCAGTGCACATTTAAAAATCAACACTGAACTTCCAGGACTCTATAGGCTCCAATAGTGCCTGTGACTCTTTCAGACAAGAAATTACCAACTTCCAGCCCCTCTATAGTGGATCTTTGACCACATCATCAGCATGTCTTTCCATCACATACTCAGTGGCTTTGCAATTGATAATCATTAACTAGTTGCCTTTAATTTCTTTTCCCTAGACATAGGATTACTTCCTATTCAGACCCTCATGAGTGTCAGACCTGTCAAGCTATCAGCAACAATTCCTCTGTTAGCCCTTCTTTTTCTGAAAATTCACTTTCTTCCCAGTGTAAATCACCTGCAGTTTGGTCTTTTCTTCTATACTTAACCATCTTATCCCTTTCTTTCACACAGTACAGCAACACTTCAGAATCAAGCATGACTCGCTGAGTCCTGCGATTGGCTTCAAGAGCTAGAAATGTCACAAAACGCTGTTGACGAACTGGTAGAGCTGACTCTGCTGATCGTCCCACTTACTGATGTGTTACCAATAGTTTACCAAAAGACAACCATGAAAATATCCCCCCTTTAGGATGCTGCTTACGAAGCCATAAATTTGGGGTGACATCTAAGACTTATCACTTCAACCTTGGGGAACATGGAGAATTTAACCAAATGGATCAGTTCAAGCTTGCTTTCCTTCCTCTACATTCTCCCAGCCGTTAAACTAATAATACGGATACCATTTTATTTGTAAAGAGCTTTGAGATCTACAGATGAAATTTGCTACAGAAGCAGCTAGGCATTATTCTTACTATTCAAATTAATGTGATCAAAATTATGCATGTTGAGTCAGACCCTCAGCTTTTGCAAGTCAGCATGGAGCTATTAAAGACAATGGGAACATGTTGATTAGCACTCCCCTCACCCTGTCTGTAGCAGGGAGTATGGCAAAGCTCTCAATGTGGGTACATTGGCACTGGGATCCCTGCTGGAGCCCAGAGAGCCACTGCATAGGAAGCCAGGTGGAGCACACCAGACTATATGACACATGCAGACCTCCTGCTGCAGCCAGGGAGAAGGGAGATAAGCAAGGAGGCAGCCTGGGTGTAGTGTTGGGGTTTCCCTGCCACCAGACACTGGTGACCTTCAGGGTTGTAAAAATAACTGTGGCCTTTGTGCCAGAAAGTTTGAGAACCCCTGGACTAAATGCATGACGAGTAAATTGAATTTATGCTAGTAGTGGCTTATCACCTGACTCAACTGTACCCATTGCCATTTGTTTTCATTATTAGTAGATGTTTAGCTTTCTAGCAGTACTTAAGTTATTTAGGAGCACAAAGCTAATCAACTTTCTGAGGGATTTGTGCTTCTAATCCATGTCGGTGTGTTTGAAAATTCCACCAATAATTTTTTCTGTTTCATTTATTTCCTGTGATGTGTTTCAGGAACATGAACGTCCCATTTAAGTGGAGAGTATTTTGGCAGATGGATGATTAAAAAAAAACTAATTTGCTAAGTCAATAGGTCAGAAACCATACATCACTGCAGTAATGGAATATTAAATCAGCTAGAGCGCCCCCAGCCCTTCCTCACTTACTAACAGGCCACTTCACCTTGAACAGGCTCTTGCAGTGAGTTACTCTATACGCTGCATGAGTGCTTTTTCAAACTATTATTTGACTGCAACCCAACAGTTACATCTTCAAGCAATGCATTCCAGTCTTTGGGTGGTAACAGCAGGGGGTGCTGTAACCGAGTACCTGAGGGTCTGTGACCCAGTTCTGGGTCATGACCCATGGTTTGAAAACCACTGCGCTGAGCAGCTTCTTCTACCCTGTATTTAGCTGTGATCCTGGATATGTCTACCCTGAAATTAAAAACAGCATCTGGCTGTGCTGGCTGACTCAGGCTTGTGGCCTGGGGTAACAAATTATTTAACTGTCGCATAGCTATTCGGGTTTGCCCTGGGGCCCGAGCTCTAGGACCCTGCAAGGTGGGAAGGTCCTGGAACTCAGATGGCAGCCCAAGCCCAAATGTCTAAAGTTCAATTAAATAGTCACTTCACCCAAGCCCAGAGCGCCTGACTCAGCTGGTACAGGCCAGCTGCTGACTTCTAATTGCAGTGTAGACATACCCTCCGAGGACATTTCCCAGATCTGAAGAAGAGCTCTGAGTAAGCTGGAAAGTTTGTCTCACTCACCAACAGAAGTTTGATCAAATTTATTACCTCATTCTCCTCGTCTAGCTAAAGAGCAGTGGAACTTCATGACAAGAGCTGGTATTTCTAAGTTACTTTCAGAAGCAGTATCTCCCATACTAACTGCCAATTAACAATAGAGCCTCTTATCATGAAGATAAATCTGAACTACAGCTCTCAGAATATGACAAAGTGTATGTGTGATCTGGCATTTAGCAGATATTTGGCAGGGGCAGCAATGTTTTCATCTCTCAACCAGCAACGGATTGATGTAAGGCCCAATGAAGAACTAACGCTTTTGGTGGTGAAGAAGATCCATCATCTGCCGGTCAAGGATCCCACCTTGTTGTTGAGAAGTATTGTAATCAGGAGCAATACCACAAGATTTGATTTTATCATGTTGGCCAAAGTGTAACATGACACATTTGAATTTCTGAACAGGTTCGCAAAGGATAAGAGCACAAAAAATCTAGACATGTGTGGAGTACAATCTCCACAGACCCAGGACACGCTGAGAAGCAAGTGAAGTCTCTCAGGCTTGGTTTATAAACTTGAAGAATTGTCTGAGATTTTCTTTTCCCCATCCTTGGTTTAAGAAGCTTTATGTCCTTTCATAGAAAGCTCAGTGATGAAGTTCTACACAGGGAAGAGCGGGCAGCTAAGAGGAGAGAGCAGCATGCAAAAAAACCTATAAGAGACACGCTGCAAGAACAGGGGGATGTGTGGAAATCATGTCACAACTTTCTTCAATTCACCCAGCTGCAGGAGAATGAAGGAAAGTCACATAATTTCCACATGTGACCAAGGAGTACTGAAGAGGGCTGGAAGCAGAGCCATAACTAGAACTTCCAGCATCACCGTTTCCCAAGTTAGAGCCTCACATTCTGTAAGTATGTCCTATGTTCTTTGTTCCGAGATATATGACTTAACATTTGGCCTTATAAAGAGGCATATATTTACTTGTGTCCAGCTTACTAAGACAACCAAGATCACTCTATATCAGTGACCTGTCCTCTTTTTATTTTTCACTCCCCCAATCTATATGTCCTCTGTTAGCTCTAACAGTGATAATATTGTTTTCTTCTCATTCATTAATAATATTAAATAGCACAAGGCCAAGAACTGATCCCTATGGGACCCACTAGAAATACACCTGCTCAATGATGAGTCTCCATTTACAATTACATTTAAAGACCTAACAGTTAGTCCCTTTATAATTCATTGAATGGAATAAAGGCCACCTATATACCTGTGCTATATGCCATGAGAATAAGTAGATCTATATTTTTGGTCTCCACTAATAGGCCAACTGATTATGACCAAATGACTGAAGTACTTGCAAGATAGTCATTACCCTTTCAGTCTTATTTATTAAAAACAAGCTGAGCCCCGTGTTAAGCAGCAGAACCTTACTAGGCAGCATGCCAAAAAGAAAACAGGTCTTCAGATATAGGTCACAGCTTGCAAATGCCCAAAATTTTACACATTCTCCTTTAAACATGTTGCCAAGTTCCAGAGGTGCAGCCATATTAGTTTAGTTCAGTAAAACAAACAAGGAGGCCTGTGACACTTAAAGACTAACAAATGTATTTATTGCATGAGCTTTCGTAGGAGAAAATCCTACTTCATCAGATGTTTTGAAAATGGGGAAGCTTACAGAATGGGAGGAAATAAATGCAGGGAAGTGTAAATCATGGGATCAGGTCAAACTGTAAATCAAAATCAAAGCGAAAATCAAAGCAAACCAAAGCAGTTGTTAAGATTTAAACACCAGGGAACAGCATACAGAGGGAGATAAGGTGAAACCACCCGTTGTAATGAGAAAAAAATCGAAAGTTCCTATTAAGCCTGAAGCAATACAGTGAAATTTTCAAATAAATTCGAGCTCTGCTGGTTATGATTCTGTTGTAGCAGTAGCAGAAACATTTGTGAAAAGAGGGCTAAGGTATTTTGCTATTACATTGTTTATTCCAAAATGGGGCATAAATTCCTGTATTTCTCTAGAAGACAGTGGCCTGTTGATGTGAAATTTTACACAGGCTTAATGACATTGGTTCTTCACCATCCTGCTTGGCATACTCAATTGATTTCTCAAAAAAGACTGTCTAACACAGCATTCTCTAGCAGATGGATCCTGATTATATATGGTGCAATGGGGATTTCTTTTTTATGAGCTGGTTTTAAAGTCACTGTAAGCCATTACAGTTCAAATCCTTTGCAATGTTCACATAACTCTGGTTGGCTGCTAGGGTAAAGCCATGCTAGGGTTGGTTTATGAGCTATGCCCACATAGGACCTTGCTCTTTATGACCTACACTTTTCTGTCAGATTTTGTCCTACACCAGCCAACAGCTCATGCACAACTGCTAATAGATAAAACATTCTCCAGCAGCTACAATTGGAGCAGCCCCCATCTCCTCTGGTCCATCCTCCACCCATTAGTACAACTGCCTGCAATTAAGCAAAAACCCTGCCCCCCCCAACCCCTGAAATGAATAAACAAGAAGTGTCACTGTGAAGCAATTAGGATTGCTATAAGCATGACACCAGACTTCCAGCAGCCCCTTAACCGCCCTGCTGTACACAATCCTTCACTGAACAACCCTCACGCAACATAACTAACTATTACACCAATCATCCACAGTTACTAGTGTTGGGGAAACTATGGAAAAGGACCAAGGAAGGTCATGGAGTTGAGATGCATGATCTGGAGTGTCCACTAATGGTCATTACGTGCTTGTGTGTGGGAAGTATGTGCATGGCAGAGTAGAGGAATCAACTGTGAGGGGGCCTAAACTTTGCATTTCCTTCTCTTTTGGGGTTTGCGTTAACTCTTGCTGCCTGAGCAAAGTGGTGTCCTACACTCAGCTTGATGGCATCTCAGTGAGAACAACTCCACTGATTTTAATGGAAATCCCAAACCAAAAGGGAGAAATGGGGGACACACAAAGCCCCTGATACCTGCTTA
Source organism: Podocnemis expansa (assembly GCA_007922195.1). Classification (NCBI taxonomy): domain Eukaryota; kingdom Metazoa; phylum Chordata; order Testudines; family Podocnemididae; genus Podocnemis; species Podocnemis expansa. The sequence goes on along the minus strand of ML681998.1, from coordinate 36,803,292 downwards.
GCACACTCACCACCTTTTCCCAGCTCTCCAACTGTCATTACCATTAACACCTGCTGCAAAAATCACACCCCCATCTTATCTCTGCCCACTAGAATTTAAAGGATTGTTATCCTGAATGATGTCTCCCCAAGCAGAAAGCAATGAAATAATTTAACCAATTGCACATTATGCAAGCTTCACTCTTTAGTATGTCCCTGAAATAGAGGGGGATGGCATACAGGGATCTTCTGGGGTGGAATTCAGGAATGCAAGGAGTCCAGGAGTATGCAATGACCTCACTTTACAGAAGCAAAAAAGGGAGGACCACTCTTGTGTGTGAAGAAACCCTATTTGGTCTACAATGCCAATGTGTGTACGTGAGTGACCAAAGGCAGCGGTTCTCAACTGCTGTGTCACAACACATTAGTGCATCATGGCATACAGCTGAGTTTGTCACCTGTATCAGGGCTGCCATCAAAAGAAACCCGCCCATCACCGAAACAAACCCAGCAGTGTGGGGTTTCTTTTGATGGTGGAGTGAGGTGTGGTAACAGAGGGCTGCTTGCAGGCTCATGTTTTGTGTTGCCACTGAAATTCCCAGCAGTGACGGCATTTTTATTTTAGGTGGTGGGGGCTTCTCTGGGTTGAGTCACCACCAAAACTCCCAGAGGCGGCAGCTTTTTTTCTGATAGCAGGGGTGGGACACCTGTGGCTTATGCCGCTGCCAAAAATTTCAGCAGTGATGGGTTTTTTTCAACGGTGGACATCTGGTGAGGGAGCGAGATAGTCCTGCCACCACAATTCCTGATGGCAGCATTTCTTCTCGGTGATGGGGGTCTTCTGAGTTGGGCATGGCTGGCCATGCTGCTAACCATGTCGTAACAGGGAAAGGTTGAAACCCTTTGATCTATGGGTTACATTCAGAAGACTTTAAGTCTGGCTTTAAGTGCTAAAAACTTTAAGTGCTAAAAACTTTTACATGAAAGCTTGCTTTCCCCAGAACCTGAGCTCTGTTCTGATTTCTCTTCCAGCAGTATCATCCTGGGGGGGCAGATTGGCAAAGGCGCTGGGGGGTTTTCACATTTCTCCGTAGCATGAGGCATGACTCAGTTGCTGGTGGATTCTCTGTACCTTAAAGTCTTTAAATCATGATTTGAGGACTTTAATAATTCAGTCACAGGTTTATTCTAGGAGTGGGTGGGTGAGGTTCTCTGACATGCATTGCGCAGGAAGTCCTCACTGATGGTGACAAATTAGCTACCGTCCTTTCAAACTTCCTTATCAATTGATCAGGTCTATGAAGACCCGCTCAGCTGATCAGGAAATTCAATCCCTGAGCACACCCTGGCAACTGGGTAACATTGAGCTGAAAGGAGACTCTTCCCTTCAAGTGAATGTAGTGTATATACCAGGTGTAGGGAAGCCAAGCACAGATGCACAAGTTATTCTGGATAACATGTATATCTCCATGAGACTGCTGTGCAGCCAGTGTAGACCAGCCCATATTGGTCCCTCTGATCTTAAAGTCTATGAGTGTCTCACTGAAGTCAATGGAATTAGATCAGGGCAAGATCAAAATCAAGTCCTGTGAATCTAATGGACTGGAGAGGTTTCCAAGTGAGGGAGGTTTACAGGGAAGAACCCTGCCATTTGTCACACTGCACCAGGTTCTGCTGGTGGACTTGGCATTCACTAGCGAGGCAACGGGGCAATCCTTTCGGTGGTTCTCATTGGTGAGCTGAAATAACAATCTCGTGGACTCACATTTGTCAGTTCCACTGCCCATACCCAGTGCCTGTGCTCCGGGACTGAGCCTGAAAAAGAGTCTGCAGAGGAAGAGATTTCAGTTCTTGGTGATGTAGGGACATTTGGCAAGACAGGCATTTACCGCATTCTAAATGTCTGTGTTGAAGTATCCATCTGTTCAATTTTAAATAGCTCCCAGACATAACTATATCGCAAGGCTGGCACAACAGACACCAGGGTTTGGGCTACAGCTGCCATTCTCTGCAAACACTAAAAGCTTAAGAGCCTAGTGTCACCAATTAATTTTTGTTCATTTACATTTGTAGTTTTCTTTTAAAATCATTAACAGAGGCTGTTGCCAGACCTCCTCTGACCAGCCCATACGCAGGTAATACTAGAGAGGGGGAGTAAGCACTTCATAAGATCTCTGCTTCTTGAACCAGCTGCCTTTACTACAGGGTCTAGTGAGTAACCCCTTTCTTTCTATAACCAGAATTTCAGTTTCCAGATCTGTCAGCCTCAGACTATTTATGGGTGAAACGCACTTTTCTTTAAGGGAAGGGAAGAGAAATAACAAGGACATGATGCAATTCTCTATACAAGGTTAGCAGAAAACATTTGTCTAGAGTTGAAAAGCATTTATCGACTGCTGATACTGTGGGTGCCGTGTATGGTGAAAAATGTACATTTTCCAGTTTGTCCAGGGCAGCAAGAGCCTTCAAGGTAGCATCAACACACTCACATATGCCATAAGAAGCACAGTGCAGCCTTGTTCTTTTCTTTACTCTATAGCTAATAACCATCATATGACTGATCACAAATTTGCTAGAAAAACTGGTTTTCAACTGAAAACTGGGGTTTTGACAAAATGATGAATTTTCTTTAAAGGGTCTGCTTTCCCACAGATAATTTCATTTTTCATCAAAAAAAAAAAGCTGAAATATTTCAATCCGGACATACCACCTGGGGAGCCTCATGTTCTCATTATCTCTGTACTCTGTGCTCCCATCTCACATGATGCACGAAGGCCAGAGGCTCCCATGAAAATTATTCTCCTTAACTGCTGATGACAGGACAAGAAGCAATGGGCTTAAATTACAGCAAGGGAGGTTTAGGTTGGACATTAGGAAAAAAATCCTAACTGTCAGTGTGATTAACCACTGGAATAAGTTGCCTAGGCAAGTTTTTGAATCTCCATCACTGGAAGTTTTTGAGAGCAGGTTAGACAAACACCCGTCAGGGATGGTTTAAGAGGGAGCTTAGTCCTGCCATAAGGATAAAGGACTGGACTCAATGATCTTTAATGGTCCCTTCCAGTTTCTATGATTTGATAAGTAGATAGATAGATCTGATCAGAGCTGTTTGTGACTAATCTCCTCTATTACTCCATACCCTCAGCCCCTGTATTCCATCTCCAACCTTTAGTTGCAGCATTACAGCAGATCTTGAAGGATCTATACTTAGCCTTTCTTTAAGGAAAGCTTTTGCCTTCCATTAACATTGAATCAAACCCTTGATGCCTTTCTCAGTTTTGCCTGAAGGGGGGAAAATGTTCTAAAACCATTTGAAATTTCCAATTGGTTTCTATGTCATGGGATTTGAAATGGGTCCCTTTTTATTTTTCTTCAATTTGTTTCCTGAAGTTATTTTACTATCCACTAAGAAAATTAACATAATTGAAAAAGCCAACAATTTCCAAATGAAAAGTATATTTATAAAACAGACTGGGGCAGGGGAGGCGGGAGAGGGCATGAGAAAGGGAACCAAAACAAGTTACTCACTCTAGTAGGATAGAGCAGAAGCTAACCCAAATCCATTAATTGGATAGTGGATTTGGGAAAGCCACTGGTGGGTTCAGTGGGTCTTGAGCATGAAACCTCTTCTAGGATTCCAGTGAGAAGTTCATCTCTAATTATTCCTTCCAGGACATCAAAGGTAGGGTTTGCAACTTCCCTCCAGAATGGTCCTATCCTCACACTTGTCAGCTAGTAGTGTTCAACACTGCTATGGTGATCTACCAAGTTCAGGAATACCTGGCTGTTCTCGTCCTGGGGTAGGGAGGTATATTCTGTGGCCCCAGTCAATGTCCTGAGGGTCCAGAATGAGAGATGTGTCCCCTACACACACACACACACACACACACACACCCTCCATGGCTCCTGGCTGCCTAGTCTCTTCATTATGACCAGGTCCTACCCCAGCTCAATGCTCTTGACCAGGTCATAATCTGGGGAGGGGGAGGTGTTGTAAAGGTGACTGATTCCATTTGCACGTGGATGTGGGAGAAGAGAGACGGAGAGAGATGATCCCATCCTAATTAAGGACTTCCACATTGGGCCTGTTCTGAACACCTTTTTAGGATCTGCAGAAATTAATGGGGTACAGCTGCACACTTGCCAAGGTGACAGTGGTCACTGGCTTAGGTCCCAGCACCAGTGCCCTGAGTCCAGCTGGTGAGCTAGGACTCAGCCACCACCGGTGGTAGCATCTGGCACTGGCCTTGACCCCAGATGGGGACCTGGGGCTGGGCCACCAGCTGAAAGCAGCAGAAGTCCAATCCAGGCCCCAGCTGGGGACTGGGGGCCAGATCAGGCCCAGGGGCAGATTGGACCAAGGAAGCAGAGCCAGCATAGTAGGGATTAGGGCCTGGACCCTGACCCCTTTTTTGGAGAAGCAGTGGAAGGCTTCCGAGGCAATCCCTGCTGCCACAAAAAGCGGTCGCCCAGGGCACTTTTGGAGGCAGAGCTTCAGACAGCACCCTTACCGACACAGCAGAGCTGCCACCACTCTACATTTCGACAGCAGCTCTTAAAGAGTCAGCAGCATGCAGCCGCAGTTCTTCCAGTGGTGAGGGAATCTGGGGTTTCGGTGGGAGGCCGCTTGCCAGCAATACACTCAGCCAGTGTGCCACAACACTTAAGGTTAAGACAACTGTGGTAAATGCTGTCTGGAAAGTTAGCACACCCATCTTACAATTCTGGCTGACTTAGTTCTGTTACCATCACAGTGTTACTCAAAAGGTGTTTATATTTGCAAAAAAAGTACAAAATAACCCTGCCTGTGTTACCAGTTAAGGCCAGAAGGGACTAGTAGATCATCTAGTTTTACTTCCTGTATAACACAGACCATAAAATTTCACCTGATTCAGGCAATTATTCTTCCTTACTATGTATGTGGACAAAATAATGCCCCAAATTTTGTAATTTTAACAGAAGTAAATCATTTGGAAAGACATCTGAACTTAATTTAATGACTCCACCATGAGGAGGAGGAGGAGGGGGAATTTACCTTTCCCCTAGTTCCTATGGTTAGTTGCATTCTCTTAAAAGGTTGATTTTTTTTCTCCCCCAAATTGAGTGCATCTAACTTCAGCTTCCAGTCACTGGGTATTGCTGTTGTTTCTCCTGATAGAACGACGCAGCCCCAAGACCAAAGCTATGTCTAGATGGGAAAAGTTAGTTTGAATTTGTTAATTCAAACTAATAAGTTCAAATTTAGTTTGAACTAAACTCATACTTATTAGTTCAAATTAACGAAGTGGACTAATTTGGCTTAACGTTAAGTTGAATTAGTCCACTTTGTTAATTCTAACTAACTGCCCTTAATTCAAATTTATTAAATTTGAACAAAGGTTTAATCCTAGGCTACACCGTTCTTAGTTCGAACTAAGGATCCAATTAAGGGCTTACTTCAAACTAACCGGCAGGTTTCACTAATTCAAACTAAGCTTTCATTAATTTGAATTAAGGAATTCCTTAATCTGAACTAATGGAAGCCTAGCATAGACATGGACTAAATTAGTTCAAATTAAGCCTCCTTAATTTGATCTAACCTGCAAATGTAGACATACACCAAGAATCTTCCTTTAGAATGTATAAAGTAGTTAATTTGAGTAGTTTGTCATTGCAAAATAATATAATTTTTTTTCTTCATCTGTCACCTCGATCCATAGAGAAGCTTAAGTCCAGTGGGTCAGATTTTTCCTCTATTATATCCATTGAACCCCCTTTTGACTCTAAAAAAGCTGCATAGGTACAAATGAGGGCTAGATCTGTCCAAAGAAGTCCTGTAGACCATAATGTGACCTTCTTCAAACCTGCTGCTTTATTCTGTAGAGGCTTCTCTACTCAAGAGATATGTATTTACAGTCTAGGATTCTTATTTCCAGTTATAGGCTTTCAAATACATTGAAATGTTTTGTGATTTTATCTGACATAAAAGACTTATTGCCTATGTCTAAAGTACTTTTGACCAGAATATCAAATATTCAAAAAAAGAGATTATTGCCTCCAGGAAAATGGATGAAGTTACTACGCGTGCTTGCTTGTTTATCCTTGTTCAAGGCTTCTAAGACGATGCATCAAGTTATTGAGTTATTCTCCATGAGACACTTACAGCCAGCTTCAGCTTTGGGTGTAGCTGTTGTACTGAATTGTGTTCTGTGAGCACTACTTGGGGCTCAGAAATGGAATCAAATGGAAAGCAATTCACAAGAGGATTATACCTATCCTTTCAGCAAAAGATAAATTGAGCTCCACAAACTCTCTATAATTTGACAGCAACAAATTTGCTATAGAATCTAGTTTTTTCTCTCTTTCTCATACAGTGGTGGAGTATAAAGGACTTAGAACATGGGTCTCAAACTCAAATCAGCACGAGGGCAGCATGAGGACTAGTACATTAACCCAAGGGCCACACCACACATGAGAACTAGTACGGTAGCCCAAGAGCTGTACCACTGAAACCTTTTCATGCAACTATTCATAGTGATAGCATCATTGCAGGCTGCAAAAAATAACTTTAGGGGTCAAAAGTTTGAGACCCCTGACTTAGAGGCTGACCAATAACATTCATGAATGCTAGTTCCCCAATCCCTATTATAGGTAGATAAAATGTATGTCTACTTTATGAAAAAAAGTCTTTATGTTAATATCTTCCTACAGTTTTCTTCACAGGTTTTGTCTGATTTGTGACTATTTTTAGTTGGCAAGATCCATAGGAAACAGCCTCTCTTTCTTTCCTTCTTGTATACTGCCAAGTATATTGGTACTCATATAACATGGTTTCCCATTTATCAGTGATATTCATATTGCCTATGTACAAGGCATAAATAGAAGCATCACATTCCTTGACACGTTAATGTTATATTACAATATTTGTGTAGCTACAACAGGCATTAATTTACAATGTATAGAAGTGTGAATACTTGCTTCTGGAGAAGAAAGTAATAGAGTCCATAGCCAAGGAGGGAGTTTCTCCAGGAATTAAAGCAATGGATTAGAAAAAATATTCTGAAGTCTGTTCCCAAGTCTTTCACAAGGCAGACAGAATTTAGCTCAATTAAGAGTTGAATACCAGTTTGAGGCCCTTCAGGATTAAAGTTACCATAGGAAATGGAAATTAATTATTTTTCTTGCAAGAATAATAACAAGTAGTCTCCTGTTAAGTACTGTCATATTTAAGTGAAATGTCTTCCATTAGTTGACCCTAAAACTGACTCTGTTGCTTCAGTTAAGCAAAATACGATGAAGAAAACTATCACACTCACACCCCTCATTCAATTAATAGACCCAATAAAGTCAATGCTGTAGGGGATTTATGATTTATATTAACTGAGTAGCTGGCCAATGGTTTTATTAGAAATCAAACCTGTTACTGAAGCTATGACATAAGGTGTAAACAGCTTGGCTGGAAAGCACCATATCAATTTCCAAAGGGAGAGCCGTGTTAGTCCAGTCCAGCAAAAAAAACAAGGAGTCGTGTGGCACTTTAAGACTAACAGATTTATTTTTCACATGACCTTTTGTGGGAGAAAATCCCACTTCACTGGATGCTTTGAAGATAGGTGAACTTACAGAATGAAATGAAAATAAATGCAAGGGGGTGTAAAACATAGGATCAGGTCATACAGTAACAGCAAATCAGAGCAGTTTACAGGCTCAAACCATGGGAATTGTGAAGTCAAATTACCTTTTGTAATGGGAAAAGAGCCATAGTCTCGATTCAGTCCTGCTTTCACAGAATTTAGGTAGCATATTAATTCAAGTTCAGCTGTTTCTCTTTGAAGTCTTGATGTCCCAGCCACATCTCTGATGACAGTCGTTAACAAATCATTTATCAAGTGATTAGAAAGATGGAAGTGCTCAGCAACTGGTTTCTTTGTTCTGTGATTTCTGATATCAGCTCTGTGTTCATTTATTCTTTTGCGCAGGCATCATCCTGTTTGTCCAATGTATGAGGTGTTGGAGCATTTCTTGCACATGATGGCATAGATCACATTAGTAGATGAGCAGATAAATGAGCCTTTGATGGAGTAGCAGGCTTGATTAGGACCTATGATGGTATCTATTGTGCAGGTGTGTGGGCAGACTTGGCAGCGTGGTTTGTTGCAGGGATGTGTGCCTGCTTTAATGTTTCTGTTGTTAGCTCTGTAGTTGCTGGCAAGTATCTGTTTAAGATTGGGTGGCTGTCTGTAGGCAAGGACAGGTCTGTTTTCCAATGCTTGAGAGAGAGAGGGATCATCTTTTAGAATAGGCTGTAGGTCCTTAATGATCTGTTGCAGAGGTCTGACTTGAGGGCTGTATGTGGTGACTAGAGGTGTTCTGTTGTTTTCTTTCTTTGACCTCTCCTGTAGTAGGTGACTTCAGGGAACCCGTCTAGCTCTGTCAATTTGTTTTCTTACTTCCCCAGGTGGGTACCGTAGTTTCAAGAATGCTTGATAGCAGGGGCGTCACTGGCTGGGGGAGGGACCTGCCCACAGGCCCCACCTCCAGCCTGCAGGCCCTGCCCCCTGGCCAGGGACAGGGCCAGGCACCGCTGCACCACTGCGGGCTGCTAGGCCCCGCATCCCCAGCTGGGGACAGGGCTGCCACAGCTGCAGGCAGCTGGGCCCCGGATCCCCAGCCCGATTGGGCCGGAGATCCGGGGCACTGGTGCTGGGGTTCGGGGCATGTGCCCCGGAGTGCCCAGTGCCAGCAATGCCCCTGCTTGATAGAGGTCCTCAAGATGTCTGTCTCTCTCTGAGGGATCAGAGCAGATGTGGCTATATCTTAGGGCTTGGCTATAGACAGTGGATCGTGTGGTGTGTTTAGGATGGAAGCTCGAAGGATGTAGGTAACTATACCGATCAGTAGGTTTTTGGTACAGGGTGGTAGTGATGTGTCTATCCCTGATTTGTACTGTAGTGTCAAGAAAGTGGATCTCTGGACACATGGCAGGGATGCTCTTGAAGATTTTCACAGAGATTTCAACAATTTCCACTCCACCATCAAACTGAGCATGGAACACTCCACACAGGCGATCCACTTAAGCAGGAATTAATCAAGACTATGGGTTCTTTTCCCATTACAAAAGGTAATTTGACTTCAGGCTTCCCAGGGTTTGCACCTAACAACTGCTCTGATTTGCTGTTGCTGCATGACCTGATCCTATGTTTTACACCCCCTTGCATTTATTTTCATTCCATTTTGTAAGTTTACCCATCTTCAAAGCATCTGATGAAGTGGGATTTTCTCCCACGAAAACTCAAGCGAAAAATAAATCTGTTAGTCTTAAAGTACCACATGACTCCTTGGTTTTTTTGCTGCAAAGCACCAACATACAGCCAACAAAGGAAAGTTGAATGGAAACCATTCACAGTTAAGTGGTAAGCTGGCCTGGGGTGTCCCTTCTCCCCACACCGGCAAGCCCAACTGCCTGGCTAGCAGTGGAAGTGCCAGGCCAGCGAGATCCCTTCCCCACCACCCAGCTTTCCCCGCCAGCCGGCTAGCTGCGGGTTAACTGGGTGCCAGAGGGCTCTCTCCACTGCCCGGCTTGCTTGCTGGGAGCCGGGAGTGTGGGGTGCCTTTCCCTGCAGCTCAACTAAGGCTGGGAAAGCCAGGCCCAGGGGGATCCCAGCATGTGGGGGGTCCCTTCTCCTGCTCCACAGCTAGTGCCGGGGGAGCAGGGCACACAGGATCCCTTCCCCACTGCCTGGTTAGGGATCAGGGAGCCGGGCTCGGGGTCTCTTTCACCGCAGCCCGGCTGAGGCTGGGAGAGCTGGCACCTGGGGATCCCTCCTCCAGCAGCCCGGCTATAGCAGGGGAGCCACGTACACTTCCTGCCGCCTGTCTAGGATGAGGGTGCCAGGCATGCAGGGTGCCTTCTCCCCCCTGCCAGGGGGGCCATGTTGCCACACCTCCCAGGGTGCCCCTCTCCTAAATTGAACTAGCAATTCCAGTCCCTGGACATGCTAGTTTGATTTGGTATTTTTTGTGTGGACTTGTTAAATCGATTTAAGTTAAATAGATTTACTGATTTTATAGCAATTTAAATGATTGTGTGCAGACATAGCCAATGTGTTGTTCATGAGCAATCAATTTAGCTAAAAAACGTGGGTGTTGTCTCACTGAAGTGTGCCGTGTTACTGAAAAGGTTAGGAACCACCGATCTACTGTAATGGCCCTGCTAGATAGCCATTAACCTTGCTGTGGTAGCCAGGTGATGTAGGCAAGGTGACAGGAGGGTGGTAAAGCTTTGAACAATTCATTGGTCAGAAATGTATATGATACCCAAATACTTTGTAAACAACAAACAAGGGTGGGTTAATTATATGCTGTATATTAAATATGTTCTAATCCTGGAACCTGCATATTAAGGATAGTGGGATCATATACGGATTTAGGCATCATGTAACCTGTTGTAATATGCATGCATCTGTTGGATTATGTACATTGTATTTAGTATGTTAGAAGGTGTGTGAATCTATATCTATATCTATATCTATATACACATCTATCTATCTATCTATCTATCTATCTATATATATATATATAAATAGGTTGGGGTGGCCCATTCGTGAAAACTTTATATAAAATTCAGCTGATCTGTGCAAAGTCATATTCCCTTTCCTTATACAGGAAGATTGGCTTGTCTTGCTGAAATATTGAGGTTAGTAATAACTGTAATATGAATTAACTTCTAGTACTGAATTGGAACTGAAGTAATAAACTAGTTCTTGCCAAAAATCTCCAAAGAATATAGACTCTTTGCAAGTAGGACACTGAACTACCAGAGTAATTTATCCAAAAAAACAAGCCTTGTATTAACCAAAGTGATAAACAAAGAAGTGAGCTAGATTTCAATTTCAGTGTGACTTCAACAATATGCCATTTCCTAAAAATAAAGGCGACCCCTACTGTGTGGTCACATATTTGAATGGGGTATTTCAGTGATATTGATATGACTGGAATGTATAGTTAATAGCCCTTTTGTGTTGGAAGAAGTTAATCAGAAGGAAGTACGGTACTTCTTTTGTAATATCATATTTGGTATAACATGAGTTACACTGTAACATGGTAGAGTAGAGACTGGCAAACATCGGGTATGTAACTAAGGAGCAATGCGAGAAGGGAATCTATTCCACATGAGGCTTCCATTCAGCAGACCAATTAAGCATATGCTTAACTAAAAGCATTTGTTTAAATAAGCTGCTGAATTTTAGTCTGAAATTCCTGAAATAGTATCAATACATATGAAGTAAAGTAATTAATATATTTCTGATTCTCTCCATGTGCCACAGAGCCCCATTTATGATTCAGTGCTCTGTCTCAGAAGCTTTTCTCAGTCAAGACATGCTCACAGCACCATATCTAAAAAGAGGCATGTAAGGCTATGTCTACACCTAAAAGCTTAGCTTGGACTTGCTTAGTCTGAACTAGGCAGTTCAAAGTTAGTTAGAACTAACCGTGCTTTTTTAGTTTGAACTAACTTTTTAGTTTGAACTAAAAAAGCAGAGTTTCCATAGGCCCCCAAGATTCACCCTACTGAAGGCTTTGGTCATGTCAACAAATACCATGTACCAGTTCTTGTTCTGATCACAAGCTCAATCTACAAAAGCTACAAAATTTATTTTCAAGGTGCCACAACCAACATGAAAGCTATACTGTGACTCCAGATACACCAGGTCAACTAAGTGAAAGATAAGCCATGCAAGGATCTTCCATGCTGTAGAGAGCAGCAAGATTCTGCAGTGTTTGTCATTGCTAGGTATTTTTCCCTTCCTTTTGAACAGCTGGATTATGAAAGCATCATTACACACCTAGGGCACAGTACCCTGTTCCCATATAATCCTGAAACAGCTAATGAGCTTCCTGACCAGTGGAGCACATCAACACTTTTATGCTTCAGGAGGAAAAACATCAGAGCCTGGAAAGTAGCATGTGGACAGCTGCATAATGGCCTTACCAAACTCATTGAGAGAAGGACCCATGGACAGCTCTTCCAGGGTAGAAAAGAGCAGGACTGAGACAATAGCTTCATCAGACATAAAAGATTGACAGTTGCACTGACTATCAAAGTTCTCTGTCCAGCAAGAGAAAACTTTTCCTTTATCTCTGAGCAGCAAAGTTATGTGCCGTGAGGACAGGGGCTGTACCACTGGATTCTCAAACACAGAGACCTTCAAAGAAAGCCTTTGCATCATGCTTATGAGCCACTTCCTGAAGTCCTGCAACCTTCTGCATTACCAATGTTTCCTCAGTAGCCTTAATTGGGTTTCCAGTATATATTTGACCTGATGCTACCTTGTCTTCTTCATTGCTGGTTTCTTACCCAGGATGTAGGACTTGTGTGTGTTGTGCCTGGTTTCCAGTAGCCTGTCTATTTCAGGTCATTCTCATTGAACCAGTCTTAGTGTTTCAGCCTCACAAATCCTAGGACCTTGGATGCTGTATTATCTGCACCATGTCTGAGCTTCTGCTAAATTGCCTCAATTTATGTGGAATTCTCTGGGATCTCAGCTAACACAGTCTCTAGTGCCTGTTCCAGCTTTGCTTGTTTGATGGGGTCTTTCACGGCAGCCACACTGATCTCCTTGGTGGTTCAAGGTGTTCTCTGGGGCACTTTGGTGAGGAGTGTAGTGACACGATACTTCTCAGAAGCTAATGGCCTGTCCAGCATCCAGCACCAATCAAAAACTAAGTGATGTGCAGATCTTGAATATGTTTAGAGCACACAATTACCTAAAACAAACAAGAAGTCTAGTGGCACTTGAGAGGACTAACAAAGGCTATGTCTGCACTGGGGGGCTCAGTTAAGACTTAAAGTCAACCTTGTTAAGTCAACATAAAGGTATGTCTACACTGGTAGACATACGCCGGGCCCAGGCCCCACCCCCTGCCTCACCCAACGGCCCGATCTGGCTCGTTGGCCCCAATCCAGCCCCAGGGGCCCAATCTGGCTCCTGCCTCCACCAGTAGGTGGTTTGAAGCCCAGTCTGGCCCTGAGCTGCCTGCCACAGGTGGCAAGGGGCTCAGAAATGGATCCTGCCACCACTGGCAGACAGTCTGGAGCCCGACCCAGCCCCAAACCACCTGCCACAGATGGCAGGGGGCTCAAAGCTGTCTACTGCCACCGCCTGCAGGTGGCTTGGAGCTGTGCTCCTGGCCTGAGCATGCATCTGAGCATGCTCAGGGTGGGAGATTTGAACACCCACCCACGCTAGCCCCAGCTCCGGGGCCAGGGCAGGGCAGATCATGCATTACATCTGATTTTTTCAATTTTTTTTTAGGGCCCCGGAGCTCTGACCCCTCAAATTTGCGGACCCTGGAACTGCCCTAGCTTACTTTAACTCCTGGGGCATAGGCAGTGATAATAGAGGCATACTTACCTCTGAATAAACTTACATGGAGCACCATAAGTCAATCATTGACTCTCTTCTGAAGCAAGTCAGCTTTCAGGCAACTTCAGACCATATGACAAACCCTACCCCTGACTGTCTTGGCTCATATTTGGCTTTGCCAATCCACTAGTAGGTGTAGTTTGCTGCCACCTCCTCAAGGCAGGACTCATCAGAAAGCCAGGTTCTACTGGGAGCAGCAATGTCTATGTTATACCTTGTCATTATTTTAGCAGCAAGGGTTGTGCTTCATCCCAGTCTTCAGTCATTGTCAAAAAGAGGTCTGACACCTATGTGTCACAGGTTGCACACCCATGTACCTGGCTTATGTTCTATATGATTTTCCTGTTCACTTGTACACTGTGATTGTATGATTTGTTGCCAATTTCACCATGCAATGTTTCTTTATGGAAGCTCATAAGCTATTATACATGATTTCTATGATGATACATTTCCTGTAGCATCATGCACGTGCACAGACGTGTAGCATGTTTAACATGACTCAGGAGGCTGGGAGACAGACACAGCTCTCTTGCAGCGAGCAAAGAAGCACCTCCTTAAAACAGCAAAGATATGCTAATTGCGGTAGCTCAGAAGAGACAAAGGGATCACCTCTGCCTGGAAGGGGAGGCATGAGAGGGATGGAAAACAAAGCGAGACACCTGAAAGATTTTAGGGGGTTTTGGCCTGCAACTCTCCACCTGGAAATGACTTGGAGCAAGATCTGGGCCCTGCCTGGCCTCAGGCAGAGACTGGCTGTGCAAACATCTAACAGCCAAACACCCTGAGCATAAACTTGTTTGGACTATGAGGTTAGTTTAAGTAGAAATATTAGGTTAACATACCTATTTTACCTTTCATTTTCTCATGGTTTCACCTGACTCATTTATATTGTGATTTTGCCATGATTGGCCATATTCTCACTTAGAATTATAATATGATCAATAAACTGGTAGCTGTTTTATCTAAAGCTGTGTGATCTTTAGAGGGTGTGAGTGAAGAAGGCTGAGCCCAGTCCATTTGTTTGTTAAATGGATGGACTTGAGTGCATGGTGGTTGGGAGTGGGCCCCAATCTCTGTAGACAGGGGCTCCTGGTGTAGTAACTGGGGCTGGGGGAGCTTGCTGGGGCACTGTCCCTCAAGTAGCAAGGGGGCATACACCCACTGCATGGGACCGATTACACTCAAAAGACTGGAGTGGACTGACTCAGGAGTGAGTGGTCACTTGGCAAAGTGCGGCAAATTGGGGTTCAGGAGTGGGAATTGGGAGGTCACAGCGGCACACCAGACTGGATCTGGGAAGCAACCTGTCACACCATGACCCAAAAGTCAGTTTGTGAATCTTTCTTTTATTTGGATAACTGAGTTGGATGACCAGCCAGGAGAAGTAGGCTGACAGATATGGACCAGGCGGGCCACATCTCAGATTTCTTTTCAATCCCCCTTCCTCAGGCTGGGAAGATTAGTGCTCTTCATTAAAAGGTCTGCTCTAGCACCTCAGGAACATATGAGCTCCACATCTGCCCTGATTTGTGGTGATCAGCTGTCCCCCTAAGGCCAGCTATGTGCAGAGTTGTAATTAAGGACAACCAGCAGAAGTCCCTGTCCAGGGTCGATCCTACCAGAGAGTCAACCTAGGTGGTCGCCTAGGGCGCCAAATATTTGGGGGGTGCCAGGGTCTGCTAGTCTGGGACCAGTGAGGTTATTTTAAATTTCCCGCCCTGCTGTGCACAGGCATGTAGCCCAGGGCAGAGCAAGGCAGGCAATCCTCTACTCCCCCCTCCAGCAAAGGTAAGTGCTAGGATGGGGGGAGGAAGGACTCATAGGAAAAGGGTTGGGGGCTAGGAGCAGTGGGAGGAAAGGTGCGCACGAGCTACTCAGCCCAGCCTGCCGCACAGCCCACGCCCCCTGGCCAGCCCACTCTTGAATGGCCCTCCATTCGTCCCAGAGGCCCAACCCCCTCAGCCAGCTCCCCACTCAGCCTGGCCCTGAGCAACCCATCGCTCATCCCAGCCTAGCCAACCACCTGGCCTGCAGCATGGCCCGTGCCCCTCGGCTGGGCTGGGGGGGAGGCAGTCTGAGGAGTGGGAGGGAAGATGGGCATGGGCCCCTTGGCCAGCCCGCAGTTTGGCTGGCCCACCACCCAGCCCAGCCCAGCACTGCCCCACCCACCACCTGGCCTGTGCAGCCACCACTCATCCCAGCCTGGGCCATCATGTGGCCTGTGACCCTCACAGCTCATCCTGGTCCATGC
Source organism: Podocnemis expansa (assembly GCA_007922195.1). Classification (NCBI taxonomy): domain Eukaryota; kingdom Metazoa; phylum Chordata; order Testudines; family Podocnemididae; genus Podocnemis; species Podocnemis expansa. The sequence goes on along the minus strand of ML681998.1, from coordinate 36,787,657 downwards.
CCCTCGGCCAAGCTTGGGGAGGGGTCTAGGAGGAGTTGGAGAGAGGGTGGCACGGGTCCCTCAGCTGACATACAGTTCAGCTAGCCTGCCACTTGTCCCAGCCGGGTGTAACCCAGCCCATCACCCTGGCATGGCCTGCCACACTGCCCAGCCCTGCCCCTTCTGTGAAACAGGTAATAAAATTGCTTTTGGTCTTCCTCTGGGTCTGTAGAAATTTATTCTTTTAAGATTGTATTTATAGATTGCTTTACTATAACTCTTAAGAGCTGTTCAGGCATTGTTCCTGTTCAAATTAATTACTATATCAGCTATTGCGCATGGTCCGTCTATGACAGTGCTTCTTTACCGATGTTTCATGGTACTTTGTTGCTCCACGGACATAGTGAAGGTTTTCCATGACCGACCTGACCCCTCCCTATTGCAGGGTAACCGGGTAGAGGGGGAAGGAGGAATTTATGTGAAGCTGGGGAGAAGGAACAGCAGTGAGCCCACACCTGCATGGGAGATTTAAAATGCCTGAACCACAGCAAAACTACCAGGTGTGCGTCAGCATGTGCTGCTCCTTTGCTGCAGCTGGGGGATTTTAAATTTCCTGCTAACGTTACTACCAGCATCAAAATTGCTTGTACATAACCTCTGCTATAAGACTTTCTCTGATGAACCCTAGTCCAAGTATAGATTAACTTTGTTTGAAAATGCAGGCTCAAAATGCCCGTTAAAATGTGAATAATATAATTCTCAGTTTTAAGCTGGGTGCATATTCATGTTCCAATTTTTTTGACATAAATGCATGTTATATTTGTAAAATTTTATTTAAGTCTGTTTCCTGAATTGCTTTCACAGGAATGTGTAGTACATAGATATTATGAACATCACAGCAGGTACATAAAGCCTTTTCGAAGTTTTCATCAGGTCTTCCGTGTAAAGCAATGAACACCTTTAGGTGCTCCATGGTCCATTAAAGGTTGAGGAACACTGCTCTATGGTGTACACAAGAATCTTTGTAAACAAAAAACAAAACCCTCCAATTAAATTCCTTCTGGTTTAAACAGAAAGAACTGCAACAAATTGCCTTTCGGAGTCTTCCTTGGCATTCATGCAGAACTTGAGCTCCCCCTGCTGTCTGCAAATAAAATGAATTTAATTATACATAAAAGTCACACAATTGCATGTACTGTACTGCATAGGTAGGACCTAAGACAATTTTGAAAAGGTTATGGCTATGGCATTACCTGTGAGTCCCATTAAATGTTTTAACAGTGATGAGGGGCCTAAATTCAATCCCCAGGAAAGCCTTGATTTTCTAACCTTTGTCTAACAAATTGACTCTTGGTCCTAACCCATTTCACCTGAATGGGTGAGTCCTTCTCTATGAGACATGAAAGTTGCCATACTTCAGCAAAAGAACTTCACAGAGAGATTTCAACATGAAACTGCAGAGCTGCAGTTCATATGCAAAACTGATACTATAAGAGCGGATCCTAACTGGGACTGCAAATGCTAGTTTACTACAAAAGGTAATTTTCCCTCTTGAAACTTTCTCACCTTCTCATCAACTGTTCTTAATGGCCCTCTCCTACACTGTTTGCATTGAACTGACCTTATTAACTCACGCTGCCTGTGTATATCTACCTACCATGCTGCAGTTTCCATTTCATGTGTCTGAGGAAGGCTATGTCCATACACAAGCCCTTGTTTTGAAACAAGCCGTTTCGAAACAAGCTGTTTCGAAATAAAGGCCTTATTTCAAAACACCTTATTTCAAAGTAACAAAGAGCTATTTCGAAATAAGGAAAAAGGAGGGAATCAAAATAGCATGTCCACTGTGACATGCTATTTTGAAATAGGAGAGGGGAGGGGGAGGGAGGCCCTGTGCTGGGATGGGGAGGCCCTGCCCCTGGGCTTCTCCTGCGCCCTCTCCCCCGCGCCTCCGGCTGGGGGCGGGGGGCCTTCCCCGGCATCATGGCAGGGAAGCCCCCCCCCGCACCCGGCAGGAGCCACAGGGGGGCAGGAGAAGCCCCCTTGCCCCTGGCAGGAGCTGCGGAGGGCAGGGGGAGTCCAGGGGAGGGGTGGCCCAGGCTTGGGGGCAGCCCTAGCTGCCTTCCCCCCCTTCTCCTTGCCAGGGGTAGGGGGGTGAAGGGGGCTGAGGCTCCCGTCCCCCGCCTGCTCCCAGCAAGGGGAAGCGGGGCAGAAGCTGGCTGGGGCACCCTCTGACCCCCTGCACCCCACTCAGCACCCTGGCCAGGGTGCTTGGGGGGGGGACCTTTCCCCCAGTGTGCTATGCACAAGGATTGTTTCAAAATAACATGTCCAAACGGCTTATTTCAAAACAACTGGTTTCGAAATAACCCTCCTTTAGAAAGCAAAGTGGTTTAAGCTGTTTTGAAAGGAGGGCTCTTGTTTCGAAATGAGGAGTTCCCTCCTTTCGAAACAAGAAAATGTCGGGTGGACATAGGGACCTTTATTTCAAAACAACCAGTGTTGTTTCGAAATAAAAGCCCTGTGTGGATATACCCGAAGTGTGTTATAAACTATGAAAGCGTATGTTTTAATAAATTTCAAAGGGGTAAAGCAGGCACATATCCCTGCAGCAAACCACGCTGCCAACTTTGCCCACATATCTGCACAAAAGGCACTGTTACAGGATCTAATCAAACCAGCTACTCCATTAAAGGCTCATTCACCTGCTCATCCACCAATGTGATTTACGCCATCTTGGGCCAGAAGTGCCCCTCTGCCTTCTATATTGGACAAACAGGACAGTCTCTGCCTCAAAGAATAAATGGGCACAAATCTGACATCAGAAATAACAACATTCAAAAAACCAGTAGGTGAGCACTTCAATCTTGCTGATCACTCCATTGATGATTTACTAATCGCTATTCTCAGACAAATAAATAACAGCTCAAGGCTTCAAAGAGAAACTGCAGAATTGGAATTCATTTGCAAATTTGACAGTGTTTCCTCAGGCCTAAATAGGGACTTTAATATTTTTTTTCTTATTGCAACAGGTGATTTGACCTAATCTTCCTCTATATGCTGTTCCTCAGTGTTTGAAGCTTAACAACTGCTTTGATTTGCTGTTAACGTGTCACCTGATTCCATGACTTACACTTCCCTGAAATTATTTTCCGCCCATTCTGTATGTCCTCCCATCTTCAAAGCATCTGACAAAGTGGGATTTTCTCCCAGAAAAGCTCATGCAAGAAATACATTTATTAGTGTTTAAGTGCCACAGGACTCTTTGTTTGTTTAATAAATTTGTTCGTCTTTATGACACTTTATTTGTGTTATTGAACTAGACTAACATGGCTACCTCTTTGGAAGTTGTCTGTTTTCACTGTGCATCCTAGCCGTAGTTTTCAACTTCCCCTGCCCACATCTGCACACAAACACAGGGATCCAGTTCTGACCTCAAACTTGCACCCACAGCTACAATGGATTTCAACATGAGCCACCTGTGGGTCTCTAAGGATAAAATTGGGCCACTCATTTTCTAGTGGAATCCCTATAGCAAAGGAATCTATGCAACAGCTTAGATCCCAAGAATCCTCTCTCTCTTACTCCATCTCTGGCCTGAGTGGATTTATAACCAGCAAACCCTGTCTGGCATGGCTGGAGGGACACACACACAAGCACCACTTGGGCCAATAAGTAACAGGGAAAAGGGAACATATAGCAAATCCTCATCTTAAGAATGATTTTTCTTTTTCTAGGTAACTAAATATGAATTTTAAAGTTTGTTTTGAGTGAGAAGTATAGAATTCTGAATCTATTCAGAAAAAATTCCCAGCATGAAGTCATATTCTAGTTATGTTTTTCTCTTCCATCTGTGGAGTGAGGGTCCAGCACAGCCCACTTTAGAAAGCGCTGTCAGAGACTGCACACATAGGCAAAAATTAGAAGCGTCACATGCTGGCTTGCTGGCTCCCAGGCTACATTTTTTTACAAGAAACTGTAAGTAAGCACATGGGCTATGTCTATACTACAAAGCATTTTTAAGTTGACTTTAGTCAACTTTATAAAGTCAGGGGACTCATCTAAATTTGGCTTAATAAAGTTGACTTTAAATAGGTCCCCTGGTTTAAGTTGACTTTATAAAGTCAACTTAAATGGCTCTAATACCCTAAATTGACTTTATTAAGTCAACTTTAATGTGTACATTGTGTTAAGTTGACTTAATAAAGATGACTTTGGAAATTAAACCCTTAAAGTTGACTTTAAGGGTAGGAGTTATTAAGTCAACTTAAGCAAGTGATTAAGTCAACTTAATGAACTCCCAGTGAGCTCAGGGAGTTGCTTAAGTCTACTTAAGCCTTCAGTGTAGACGTAGCCGTGGATAGCTTAATCTGTGAAGTGACGACTGAGCTATGGCTAAAAAGAGAGAAGGAATTAACTTAACAAGAACTTCTCCAGGTTAAGTTTTCAGGAGCAACTAGTGATTTGGGGCACCCCATAAAATAAACCCAATGTGATACCCCAAAAGAGGATCCTCAGAAAATGCTGAGCAGGCTCCTGTTAAAGTGGCACAAGATGGGGACCCAAAACCATCAGGTGCTTTCGAAAATCTTTGCAATGGAACGTAGGTCAAAAATGGAGCCTAAGCTATTTAGGTGCTGTGACGCTGTCTGGATTTAGGGGATTGTTTATGATGACCTTTCATATTAATATTTTATATTTGCAAAAACCCATATGTGATATGCCATGTTTGGTACCAATAGAAAGGTTGTAATCAGCTAGGAATGATATCTAGGCATCATAGCTGTATTAGACGTTAGGAATATATTCATTCTAATTGTGTTTTAAGTTATTGGATTCTGAGACACTCCGGGACTGGATGCCTACAAGCCATTGTCTGCTTAATAGCCCATTAAGGAAGCTCACAGGTATGGAGAGCCCAGGGAGAAACCTGTTGATTCACTAGGACTTGCCCCTGTAATGCAAATCCATTTTGATTTGCAAAAAACTCCACACTGTATGATGAAGGCCAGAGCTGATAAAAGGCAGCAGCGTCAACACCATTTTGTCTTCAGTGTCCAGTCTACAGCCAACACCCATCTCTGGAACTTTTCCTCTGTGACTGGATGAAGGACTGAGGCCCAACCATATGATGGGTGTCTACCAGAGGAACTGGACTAACCCGCAAACTCCAGATTCTTCAAGGAACTGCTTTCTATGGACTCTAAATCATTTGTCTATGGAAGGCAGGCTTAGAAGCTGTGCCTAACAGCTTCTGAAGGGGGGCATCTAATCTGCATGGGTCCTGTATTAGCATGAACACAAAGAGCACAATTAGGTATTTGCATACTGGATGCAGGACATAGTGGGTAATGGTATTTGGGGTTAATCTGATCACAAATCCGTCAATATCTGTAATTCTACTGAGGGGAAATATGAAATACTGCCTTTTTGTGAATTGCTACTCTGTTAGTTTCTAATCTGTCTGGGTTAGTTAAAGGGTAAAAACTACCCTTAGTTAAAAAAAGATTTGTAGGAAAGGTGTCTGCACATTTCAGCATGAAAGACAGGGGTAGGGCTTTGAGGCTATTTCTGCCTCACCTTTTGGTGCTGTTCCTGTCTAATGATAAATCTTGTTAGGCTTCTTCCAAGGTCTTTTTCATTTAAATGGAGGTAGCTATTTGCAGTTGCTTGATGTTAAGAACTGGAATCACTAGAGAGAGAAGCAAACTCTATCTGAGCTAAAATTACTAGAGAGAAAGAAAACTCTCTTTCTGAGCTGAAATCACTGAAGAGGAACACCAGATGAAGGAGCCAGCAGATGGTGAGAGTGGCTAGTGGTGAGCTGGGTGGTGTGAGTAACTGGTGGGTGGAGCTGGTAGATGGTGAGAGTGGCCAGCGGTGAGCTGGATGGCTGAGTGACTTGTAGGTTGAGCCGGTGGATGGTGAGAGTGGCCAGTGTGATCTGGGTGGTGTGAGTGACTGGTCAGTGGAGCTGGCAGACAGTGGGTGGAGCCAAGGGACTGTGCTATTGGATGGAGTGAGTGGCCAGTAGGTGACACCTGGTGTGAAAGACACTACCTATGTACCCTAGGGTTGGTTGGGAGCCTAGTTAGCACTGATTTCCCAGCTCAGTGCCAGTTTTGCCATTAAGTCTTTTATGTTCTGTTATGCAGTGTGGATTGTTGGGAACCTTGCTCTTTACTGATTTGCTAGATCAGTGCTGATTTCTGTTATCTGGCCTTTTACACTCTGTTTTACTACTATTAAAAGTTCTGTTTACTACACTCAGACTCGTGCTTGCGAGTGGGTAAGCCTTCCCCTTTGGGGTGCCCAGGGAACAGTGCAGGATATCCCAGAAATCTGAGTGGGGGTTCAAGCCAATTGGTGGTGCTAGGTTATTGGGAAACCCCTAAGTATAGAACCCGGCCCTAGTTCTGCCAGTCTGCCCTGGAAGAAGGGTTACATATGTATGTGATTCACTCTGACCCTTTAACATCTCTCTTTTATTTTTTTCTTCTTATATTAAACCTTTAGCTGTAGTTACTAAAGGATTAGCTGGTGATGTGATATTTTGGGTAAGATCCAAGCCTATGTTGTTGTGGGTAATGTGGCTGGCCTTTTGGGGTCAGGAGAACCTATTTCTTTATGGGACCCAGTGGCTAGGCTGTTTCTATTTTACTGTGCTTCATGGTGACCAGTGTGGCGAATGAGATGCATGTTTTATTACTGACTGAGAGACTGGTTTAAATGCCACCCATCAGTGTTTTGGGAGTGTGGCTCCCAGTTTTGCAGCTTACCCTGATTTTTGCACATTCAGGAGGTTATCCCAGCAGGCCCAGGTCACAGGTGCTTTCGAAAGGGTTATCAGAGATCAAAAACCTCAAAGGTCTTCTAATAGAGAATCCCAGTGGCAAACCTTGAGCCATTTTCCTGTCACTAAGGTATGCATGTTTCTGGTTTTAGTTTGGAACTACTGAAATGTTATTAATGAAACACACAAAGAGTCCTGTGTCACTTAGGCTGTGTTCACACACAGGGGGTTATTTCAAAATAACTTAATTCGAATTAACAGTTTGTTAATTCGAATTAAGGAAAAAAGCTCAAAGCGATAGCAGGTTCAGGCAACAGTTATTTCGAAACAAGTCACCGTTGTTTCGAAACAACATGTTCACACGGCGTTGTTTCGAAACAATCGTTTCAAAACAACATTGTTTCGTCCCTGCATGGGGTTTAACTTGTTTCAAAACAACGCCGTTGTTTCGAAACAACCGTGCATCGTGTGAACAGCATAAATCTTATTTCGAAACAACCTCTGTTGTTTCGAAATAAGAGGGCTGTGTGAACACAGCCTTAAAGACTAACAAATTTATTTACGCATGAGCTTTCGTGGGAGAAAAACCCCATCTTCAAAGTGTCTGACAAAGTGGGATTTTCTCCCTCAAAAGCTCATGCAATAAATAAATTTGTTAGTCTTTAAGTAACTTTTTGCTTTTTTTGCTGGACTAGACTAACATGGCTGCCCCTTTAGAACTTGGTATTAATGAGTCTCTCTGGTGAATTTGTTTCCATGATTCTGTCTAATATATTTGAAAGAAGGGGCTAAGTTTGGCAGTTTTTCTGGTTTGTTTAAGGTAAGAACAGAGTAGAGAGTGCAAGGTAAAGAAGAGGCAAGGTATGAACAGAGAATGGGTGTCTCCAAGAAGACATGAGCTGAAGTTTGATCTTCACTTTGCTGATACTCCTAAAAGCTCCTCCAGTTTCTAGAATGCCAGAACTAGTAACAGTAAAGAAAATCTCCAGCTTTTGGATTGGCTAGTGCCAAGCCAGCCATTCTCCAGCGAAAAATAAAATGTAGTTGTGATGTTGCAGCTGGAAAATGACTAAGGAAGATGAGTCACTAGTACATTGCTACTCTGTTTGTTAATGCTTGCCTGACAATCACAAAGCTCTTCATTTATGAATTCTTGCTTTTATAATAGAGTGCTAGCAATGTGATAAATTCCAAAGGGATAGCCATGCTAATCTAGTTCAGCAAACAAACAAGAAGTCCTGTGGCACTTTT
>ML681998.1:36689572-36779624 GCA_007922195.1 Podocnemis expansa | reverse complement strand
TGAAAGTTCTTGCAATAAATAAATTTGTTAGTCTTGAAAAGTGCCACCAGACTCCATGTTAGCAATGTGGTAGGCTCTTTGCTGATGGTGATAAAGCAGGCTCTCTGCCTTGAAGAACTAAAACTCAAGTCATACTATGATTGAACATACACACGAACCTGTTCTAGTGGGTCTCTTGATCTGAATTGCATTTGTGTGATCTTTGTATTCAAAAGGAATGGTCACAACTTTCAGGCTCAAAAACAAGCTCTTGAGTTATATTATATTGGCTATTGCAAGAATCATTAGGTCTCCAGCCAGCTCTTCCCTCACCTTATTCACTCCATTAAAGAACTAGGTGATTTACAAACCCAAGTATATTCTGCTTAATTATATCTAAACACTATATAAGTCTATATACCTATTTGTGACAGGCAGACACATAACTGGACAGGGTAGCCTCTTTCCAGATCTGAATGCTTAACACATGAACAGCTTTTTGTTCTTCTGGTTTTCCTCCACCAGTGGACCTCATTGTGCTGAACAGATGGTAAATAAACAGTGGAGCAGTCCTCTTGGGTCAGGATTATTTTGCCCGGTTTTACACACTAGTAAAGTTAGACACAGTGAGCTCAGACCCCACTGCCAATCAATGGCACAAGGAAAGATCCCAAAAAGTCAATAGCAGATTTGGTGATGGAAACCAGGAGGTCTGAAGGATGGAGTTGTGCTTGCTTATGCCAGCACTGAATATGGTTCCACAATCCCAAATGGGCTGATGGCAAGTGGCACCCTGGAGGAAGGGCTGAAGCTGTGATCAGCCCTCTGTGACCTAAAAGCTCCAAGTTTATTGCCCACCACTGGAGTCTATGAGGCTATGAAATCTACTCCAAGATGCTTACTGCATGCAGGGCCCTGTGCACATTGCACCAGCTTTTATCCACATTTCTCCCAGCTGTGCCTGGCCTGCCCTGCCTGCTGGGACCTGGTAGCTATGAGGCTGCCTCTTCCTTTATGGAAATTTGTACCCAGATTTCCTGAAAAATACCAGCATATTTTGTTTCTTCTAGATCTGCACTTTTTGCAGTTCATTGTTGACTGTTCCTGCCCCAAATTTCCTACTTTATCTGCAGCATCTGCATTGCTGTCGGCTAATGGGTTTTTAATGGGTCAGCAAAATTATGACAATCAGCATAATCCTGTGAGTGATAACCCTGCTGCATACACCCTGTGAAATACTGTGAGAGAGAGGACCCTGCCTAGGAATTGCATACCATAGTGAGAACAACTAACAGCCAGGCCTCAGCCCACAAACCTTTCAAGAATATCTGGATTAACCTCTACAGACTTCACATTCCTTGACTTAATTAGCAACTATGCGCTGCCCCCCCCCCTTTGTGGAGGAGGTGGGCCGGCCAATTTTAGGCTTTCAGACTTTGAAAGTTTGTCATTTAATTAAGCATGGTCCCAGCATGCTTAAGTGCTAGATGCTTAAGACAGGCTTATAGTCCGTTCCCTAAATATGGTCAGGTGGTGAACAAAACACCCCCACCCTCCACAGAATTCTCTGCCTTGGGATTGAAATTTGATGCAGGTAAAAGTCTTCCTCAGCACTCTAGTCCCATTCTAACCACTGCGTGTTCCAGCCTTTACTACCCAACCACATACAGAGCAAAATCTCACCCTAAGAAGTCATTGGCTGCATCTAGTAGAACGGCAAAGTCACTTTCCTGTGATCTCCCATAGCTAGCCCAAGAGTCATGAGCTGTGAAGGTCAGTGTATGAGATTCTATCTCCTGTGTTGCGTCAGAGACAGTACTGCCCAGATCACCAGTTTAACAAAGTAATGCAGCAGTTTACGTAATATAGTCAAAATCCAGCTATGTTTCTTTGTTTGTGGCTGGGGCCTCTAGATGCTACGGTAATGCAAATAATGCATGGCAGTAATGAGGAGGAAAAGGTTATTACCAGGGTGGAAGAAACAGGTTCTGCTAGACTTCTCTCCACATTCAAAATGAAAAATGATTGCATGTTGCTATGTGTAGGTGCAAACCTTTTATGGAAGGCTAAGCTATTTCACTTAGGGTACGTCTTCACTGGCAGTGGCAAATTCACCATTGCTGGGCTGATTTATCTGGATTGATTGAGTGGAAGTGAAGACCTGCTCACTCGATCCAGTTGTCGATTTACTAAAACCATCTCCACAAAAAGTGCAGTGCTGCATAGAAATGTATGCATTTCCTACTGGTGCAGCACAGCAGAAATGACATGCAGAAGGGACTTTAGGAAGTTAACGTCTGTGTAGCTTGCATAACTCCTGTCAACTGTCACCCAATTTGCTGGTACATATAGACCACGCCTTAGTTCAATGGCTGTCAGTGGAAGGGGAATTCTGGATGTGTTCCTCTTTTGCTTTATTCTGTCTTTTCTTTCCCAGCATTCCCTACCACAGTGCAGATGCCAATAATAAAAAGTTTTTGTGCATCTACTCTGCCTAGTGAGTTGTGTGGAGGACCACTCCCGCCATTTGAGTAGTGGGAGGCAGATGCCTATGTCCATCCATTTCTGTGCATGGTTAGTGTTCACAGAATCTCAAACTTTATCCTGGCGCAGTGTATATGTGGAGGGCGGTGGTGAATGTTTGTAGTTCTTCTATTAGTCTTACAAATGGCAGAGGTAAATATGATAACTACATGACTCAGATTATGCCTCAAAGGTCACTCTCAATTCCTATCCAAAGCCAAAAAAGAAGAACCAGAAGCGGAGGGGGAAAAAAAAACCACTTATGTTCTGTTCTCAGTTTCTGTGCAAGGTGAGTCACCCCGCACAAGTCAAAAGCTATAAAATGACAAACATTGGTAAATAAGATAATATTAATGACACTGATGACTCAGATGAAATAAACACACATCAGTCACTGCTCAGCAGGCTAAAAGCACCTTATCTGAGGAAAAAAAAATCCTGCTTGAATTAAAGTCAGGATGATGAATGCAAATCTGCTATTAATAAATATTTTTCTGCAACAAAGAGCATTCCACACAGTATTTGTCTTTCATCGTGTACTGCACAAACCAAGCAACTGAAAACATTACTCATAAGTAAGTCCACAGGCAAATGTGAAAAAAATTGTCCAAAAAGTTGCAAGAACTCTTGTTTCTGCTAGGGTGAGTGTGATTGCTTCTCATCTCTTTAAAAAAGCTGTAACCAAGGCCTATATAAAAAGTAAGTTATTATTCTCCCTCTCCCTGCCATTTCTGCTAGAGTTTTAGCTTCATTCCCAGATTTGCTCTGACATCTTCATACCAATTCAAGTCCTAAACTTAGTTATCAGGGACCAGTTAGTCACCATGGCCCCAGTTCAGAAAGGTACTGACGTGTCTAACTCACACATTGGTTGTGTGTTGTATGTCCGCATTTGTCCCCAATAGGCAGCGGAGGAGAGTCTGCATCAGGTCTCACTTTGACAGAGTTGCTCATTAATTAAATTAGAGATGCGCCTCTTCAGCCCTGGAGATTCCCCACTTCAATACACAGCATCAGCAAAAGTAGTAGCCATCATAAGAGCAGGTGAGTAGTTCCACTAACAATGACATGACTGTTCATTTTCAAAACATATTTTCCATTTTTGCTTGTACAGCTACCTCTTCATTTCGAAATGCTCTGTGGTTCAAACTTTGCTTTTAGACATTTGCATGTGACTCCCACTGAGATCAACAGGAGGTGTTTGGCATAGAGAGTAGAATTTGCTCCTGTGGTATCTATAGTTTCTAGAAACTGTTATTTGCAACTCACTTTCCAAAGCAATTAAATCTGTTATGCTGAGTTTATGTGCCCAGAATCGCCTCACACTCACCTTTCTTTCCTAGTGAAGTCAGAGGTGAACAAAGTTTGATCTGATAAACAAGTTTCTATTTTACCACCCTTTGTGCAAAGCCTCCCAGAACATTTTACAGTGAATATATAGTGTTAGAAAATTAGCACTGAAAAATAAAGTACATGGTACTCTGGGCCTGGTAATTTGGAACTGGAGTGGGGATGTTCAGCGTGGGGCATCAGAGACTCTCGGTTACAATTGTGCAAGTCTGGGGGAGATTGAATGCCTTCAACTACGTTACTCCAGATTACACACATGGAAGTGAGAGTAAAATAGCACAGCACAAAGATTAATGAATCTAAGGAAAAAGAATGGCCTTTTGTTTCAGTCTGGACTCAATATTTGCCTTTGATCCTGACTGCCACAGACTCCGTCTCCGCTCTGCAAGTCAGTGGGCCTCAGTGACTCAGTCCTGCCTCTGTAAGGAGGGGAAAATATTTCCCTTTCATCCAGCCTTTTCTTCTCCTATAAGCTCTTCAGGACAGGGACTGTCTCTTGCTATATGTTTATACAGACCCTAGCACAATGGAATTCTGGTTTTAGGATCTTGAGGTGTTACTTTAATAAAAACCATAATTAAGAAATTTAAGTAATCTCAAATGACTAATTTGTAATCTAGTTTCATTTACATGCCATAACTAGATCAAAATGTACAGTCATTTGAATTCTGAGGACAGTAACATCATTCAGAGCAAACTATATCCCTTTGTAACATCTCATTGAATTGAAACCTAATACCACCAAAAAAACAGTCAAGAGAACCACCCTCTAATTAAAACTGTAAAATAAAAAATAAAATAAAAAATAGAATGTTCTCTTCAATGGTAAATCACAGACCAGAGTAAAAAAATAAGTGACCTACACTCATTCATGTGCAGTACAACCATGCTGATCATTGACTTATAGAGGATTAGGGTGGGGTAGAACTTCAGGTGGTCATCTAGTCCAAACCCCTGCTCAAAGCATATCCAGCCCTGACTGAACCATCCCCTGTTCCCAACGTTAAAAAACCAGTAGGGGAACACTTCAATCTCCCTGCTCACTGCATAAATGATTTGTTAATAGCTGTGTTCAAACAAATGGAAGCTTCAAAAAGAAAGTGCAGAATTGCAATTCATATGCAGATTTGACATCGTTGCCTTAGTATTAAATAAGGACTACAGATTTTTTTTCTTATTACAAGTGACCTCACCTTCCTCTGTATGCTCCTCCCCAGCGTTTGAATCTAAACAACTGCTTTCATTTGCTGTAACAGTCTGACCTGATCCTGTGACTTATACTTCCTTGCATTTATTTTCCTCCTATTCTGTAAATTCCCATCTTCAAGCAGCTGACAATGTGGGATTTTCTAACATGAACGCTCATGTGCTAAATAATTTGTTAGTCTTTAAAAGTGCCACAGAACTCCATACTGGTATCCTCTTGTCACATAAACTACACCATTTTTCTCTCTCCAGTTGATCCACGCATTTATTATCTTAGCTTTAATTTCATCCTTGAGTTTCCCAGGTACTTGAAACTTTGCATTTTTCCCATTGTCTATCCATTTAGTATCTCCATCATAGGCAGCCCCAAGCCCAGCTGAAAGAGGAGGATGGAATGGCATCAGGTTGGCAGACATCCATAAAAATTTGCTGTAATCTGACAGTATGAGTCTCTTACATGACATGATTGTGACATTAAAAAATTAAACTGATCTCTCTGCTACTCACAGCATTACTCAGCCTAATTTATACTTGGAAGCAGTCAGGAGTACATCTGCAGGGTGAGAATTATGGGCTTTGTAACCTTCCTACAATAAAATTTCCTTTGGAACCCCAGATGCATCCCTAGGCAATTAAAATAATTTAGTTAACTCTGTTCCTCTGAACTCATGATTTGCAAACTACTTCTATTGAGATGTCCACATAGCTGAATATATGCTCTGTTTGACTGAGGGTAAACCCCCGCTCACGCTTCACAACTCACATCCAACTACTAATTACCACAGAGCTCCCCGACACAGCATCTTCCTTTTAAAACTGTTTCCACTTCAAGTAAAATGCAGCTGTCGAGCTGCAGAACCTGAAGTCCTTCACTAGCTTTTTTATCTGCTTTAATTAAAAGCATCTTAATTGACAAAGTCTGGATTTCTGAGTATTCTGGACTTCATCACCCTTCACCCATAATTCCCATTAATTGTTGCTAACAGGAGTTACAGATAAAACATGGGCATTGCAGATGAGGTGTTATTTTCATACAGCTTTTTTAGCTATTCCTTTATACCTATGTCCAAGATTTACACAAGTGAGAATCCATGCTTGTTTGCACAACGCCTCAGATCATTGGTGCTACAATAAAACAATGATAAAACAAGGCAATTCTGAACTCTCTCTGCCCCTTTCTCCTTGGGTCGTCCCTTGATTTTTATGGCACGGATGCCATTGTTCCACTATGAACCACTTTACATTTCTGAAGCAGATTTCACCCTGCATGGTGAGATGAAGTTTTACAAAATTACAGCATGTTATGATCTCACACCATTGTAAAATGCAGATTAACTCTATGGACTTGTGGCCCCTTGGTTGCTGTGGATATACACTTTCACTGAGCTAAGAAACTGGTATAAAAAAAATTCAACCCTGGACTTCACTTTCCAATCAAACAGAGTTGTCCCTTGAATCGGATGTGGCAGCCATTCTGAACTATCAGTTTCATGCAGTGCTGGAGGGGAGGGTGTTCGTTTTTTAAAGAAGAGAAAAAGTGGAGAATCATTTGTCTTCAACTGAAACTAGGGAAGGAGCTTGGAGTCAGTCAGACAGAATGGAGTTACCCAAGGCAAACCGGAATTTTGCCAGGGTAACCCTTCACTTCCAAGAAATGTTATGGGATTTTTTTATAGGCATTTATTTAACTTGTCAAGTAAACAGAGCTGCATGTTAGAGCTGGTCAAAACATTTTTGGGTTTGGCTAAATAAAATGTCACGTCCAAAACATTTTGTGGAGACATATCAATTTTGATGAGGTTTTCACACTCTATAGGTGGCTGGTTAGAGTCCTGCTTTGCGATGTTGGTACGTAGGCTGAAGACCTTTTCAGTCTCTCTCTCTCTCACACACACACACGCAACATGCTTTTGTTTTCATTCCAATACAGAAAGATTAGCAAATCCATAGAACCTCAAAAGTTGCTATGAAACAGAACTGTAATTCTCTGTTCAGCTCTATTGCATACTGGAGTAGGCATAAGTAAAGTAGCTGCATGTAAGCAACAGCAGTTGAAAGTCATCATTGAAGCAGTAAATAAAAGGGAGAGAACCTGACACTGATGTGCAGTAAAATTTCATATATTAAGGACTCACACCCTGCAGTGAATTCACAATTGTCTAGTGTCATTGCTTTCTTTAAAAAAAAAAAAAAAAAAAAATTTGTTCAGATTATTCAAACTACTGATCCCTCTTTGGCACTGAAATCTCCACTTCTCTACTGGAAAATAAGGATAATTGGTTCTAGGGGTAGAATTCTACAGAGTAAAATCAAGTGGCTCCCAAGCAAATGGTCTTTGTCAATAAATAATAATAAAAAAGGAGCCGAGGCACTTGGTTTTTACTTCTTATCTGAAAAGGAGCACCTCCAAAAACACAAGGCCTCTTAGCAACACGCTAGGACATTGACTCAAGACTAAGTCATAGGGAAGAATGCCAGGTAGTGACTCACCAGTCCCACTTCTTATACACTGTATTGTGCTAAATAAATGTCATCTCCCTATCTACTTGCGTGTCTTTAAAAAGTGCTAGTGTAGTCTTTCTCAACACATGGTCCATGGACTGACACCAGTCCCTGAGACCTCCCTGATGCAGTATAGGAAGCCTGTTTCTGATATCAAAAAGGCTGAGAAATGCTGTGAAAGAGCTTTCTGTGGGATACACAACACCACTGACTGGATCCAATTCAGTGGAAAGACTCCCTTTAACTTCACTGGGATTTTGCTCAGGCCTCAAACATACTGCAGAGTGCTGGAAAAGCTTGTAGAAATAGATAAAGATGGAATTTCTAGGCAAAATTCTGTATTTTGAGGATCTCTGTGCAGATATTCTTCATTGTCTGCACACACAGATCTCCCTCCAACATCAGTGAGAATTCTGCTTATCTAGGGAGAGTGCAATATTGACAGTGAAATCTGTTTTGCCCAGCTGAGAGCAGAGGTTTGCCCTATGGTTGCAGATCTGATATTCGCAGAGTTTCCTGCAGATGGCATTTCTAAATTTTAAAACAAATATGAATTTTGCCAACTTTGACTGAATTCTAACTTAGCTAAACAAGCAAGGAGTCCTGGAAAAGTTAGTTGGGATTTGTTAATTCGAACTAATAAATTCAGGTTTAGTTCGAACTTATTATTTTGAATTAACAGCATGGACTAATTTGAACTAATGTTAGTTCAAATTAGTTCACTTTGTTAATGCAAGCTAACTGCCCTTTGTTCAAACTTATTAAGTTCAACCTAAGGGTTAATCCTTGTCGACATCGTTCTTAGTTCGAACTAATGATCAAACTAAGGGCTTAGTTCAAACCAACCAGCAGGTCTTATTAGTTTGAACTAAGCTTTCATTAGTTGGAATTAAGGAATTCCTTAGTCCTAACTAATGAAAGCCTAGTGTATCTTTTAGGCCATAGAGCTTAGGAATGGGTGGTCTTAAAGATACATTGGGTACTACAGCGACTCTGTTCAGGGCGGTTTACTAGAAGTCAAGATTTCATTACAGCTTTCCATTCTCACAGAGGCAGAAAGACTTAAAGACAGAATGTCCTATCACATGGAATTTCTTATTTACTTAATTAACTAGTCACAGTCTTTCATTTACAGCTCAGAACAAAGCAGGAAAAGAACAAAGTGCCCAGTCCTCAGAAAGGGTCTTCTGAAGTCAAATTCCTGAGTGTGAGAAAGAGGGAAGCCTTAAATTTGCCCTTCAAGATATATCTCAGAGAGAATTCTCATCTCTCCCACACTTTTGATGGCTGATCCTGATCTTTGCATCAAACCACAGTACAAAATCTTGGTAGATAACAGATAGGAGAGTCAGGATCTTTCCGTAAGCCAGGGTTCTCAAATTCAAATCACCACAAAGGCCACATTAGGACTAGTAGAGGGCCGCATGAGGACTAGTATGTTAGCCCCGGGGCAGCAGAGGGAGACTGGCCATGGAGGAGGAGAGGGGGAATGGCCACCATACCCAAACCTCCCTGCGCAGCAATAGATAGATATGGCCATACAGCAAACACTATGGCTCACAAGGATTGTTAATTCCCTATGCAGCCTCCAGCAACCCAGCCTCCTACACCTTGTGCACTGGAACCGTAACAGGACTCAAAATACAAGATGATTGATGAGGGGATATGATTTGCCCCTTAAAATCTGCTGGCTCACCACACAATTAGTAGGATGGCAACATCCCAGTTCTTAGGTAGACTGGCCAGCACTAGGGTGACATCAGGCAGTGAACAGGACTGCATTATCCATTCAGATGACAGACTAGGCAACATGAGGTAAGAGCAGTGCATATAAATTGCTATGTTGGATCAGACCCATGAGCCCTCTAGCCCACCATACTGTCTCCAGCTGTGGCCACTGCCAGGTTCTCTTGAACAGCACAAAGCCCAAGAATGCACAAGAGTTCAACAACATGCTTGCCAAAAAGCTTTCTTCCCACCTACCCAACCTAGTTAATGGTTGATTTATATTCTAAAGCATGAGAATTAATACATTGTTGTACGTAGGTAGCCAGGTAGTCTTATTATCCAAAAAGAACGTTAATTTTCTTTTCTGAATCCTATGAAATTATTTATCTTTGAAACATCTTGTGACAAAGGGTTCCACAGACTAAGCATACGTTATGTTAAATAGAAAAGTGAGCCCTTTTCATCACTTTCAAATTGGTTGTCTTTAATTTTCATTGGATGTCACCTTTATTCTTCAGTTATGAGGAAGGGTAAATAGCAAGCAGGACATCTTTCTCCTGGAGCAACAGTTCCCAACATGTGGTTTATGGGCCTTGGTGGTCAGCGAGGCTACTACAGGGGGGTTGCAGAAAAGAAAAATAATATCCTCACCAAGGAAATTATTAAGTGCATATCATTCCTTTGTTATTACATTAAATTTCCATTTAAAAAGCAAGTGTAAAAAAAACTGATAGCATGTGGTGGTCAGCAAAATGTTTAGCATTGCACTTCTGTTGCTCACAGTGTTGCTGTTCTTTTGATGAATAGAGGACTTCAGAATGCAACTGTCAAGCCAACTTCTTCCGTGAGCCCCACATTCACCTGAAGAGCAAAAAAAGAGCAAATTAATTTTAAATCCATCTCTCCTTGGATTTCAGTTGGGAGCACTTTAGCTTGATAGTCTCTAAAACCTAAGCATACTGCTCTTCTTTCAAGGTGAGAGATCTCATGGCATTGATTCTTTCTCATATATCTTACCAACTCTTGTTTTTACTATCACTCAAGGATTAGACTATCCTAAGAAGAGATTTGAGTTATGGAGTATAGCAACTTTAACAACTCAAAAGTTCATTCATTCCCAGGAGCATGTATGTCAGCTGAAATGGGTTTCAGTGTGCTGCTTGTCTGAACTAATTTACAGATCCATAGAATCACTTCTCCTAGCAACTTAATTTTCCAGGCCTTCAACTCTTTGGTACCACAATAAGGATTGGGAAAGAGGGTGATGGGCAGGAGAGTGTGCATCGGCATGATTTTTTATTTATATACCAGAGAAGTCTTCATGATGATGTGTTTGACCCTTCCTGCATAGGACTTGAAAATGCTTTTTGCAGTTGCTGTCCCACAGTATATTTAGTCCCAAACTAACCAATTCAGATGTGCTGGAAGGGCAAGAGAACAGAGCATGCAGCTTGCCCCTGCCCCTCGACGCAGAATGCAGCCATGACATGCTGCCCTTGGAAAGTTTTGGTGGGGGTGGAGTCAACTACTTAATACCCTTCTTCAGAGCTAACACTTCAGGGAGGGAGCGAGGAGAAAGAAACATGGCGGCAATGTTTTGTTTTTGAAATGACCTGTTTTACCTTTGAAAGGGGAGATTTTCAACCATGGTGGTTTTTGGTTTCTCCTCAAAACCAAGTTTTGCTAAGGAATCTAGAACAACATCAGAGGTCCCTACTCAGGCCAGCTCACACTGATTTCAGTAGGGGTTTCAGCTGAGTAATAAAAAGCCATGTTCTCCAGTCATAACTGTTCGTGACTCACTGAATTGATTTAATGGCCGCCCCTCCCGGGCCATCACTTAAGCATGTAAACTATGTTGAGGGGAGCAGATGGCCCCTTCAACTTAACTAGATGGCCATTGTCACCCCATTGTTTCTCTTTGGCTTGGCGTAGGTGGGCACTGCCTGACTGCAAGGTCCTTTGAAACACCGAAGACATGACTCATATCACCTTTGTTCCCCGCAGTCCCTGTAATCAGGAAATTGGTGGGAACAACTGCTTAAAACTCAGGTTTTGGGGGCTCAGGCAGGATGGTTCTTGACATCCTGCCTGGCCTGATCACCCAGACACTAACCTCCTCTGCTCATGAGTTCTTCACCAAGCGTACCCCACGTTTTGAACTGCCGGCCGAATAACGAGTCTCTCTCTCCCTCTCTCCTGGGATGCTTCTACTGCTGCTAGTGGTGTTGGTAAGAGTCTGCCCCTGCAGCTCCTCTCAGTGAAAATTGTCTTCCTTTCATATTGCTGCCTTGCCACTGCTCTCTCCTTCTGCCCCAACAAGGCCTAGCTTTTAGAGCTGGTTCGTTTGAGTTTTATTGCTGCCTCCCTTACTTGTTTTATCTCGCTATATCTTTCCTTTCCACTGCTCTAAAGTTCCCAGGTCTTCAGCTATTTGCCACTGCCTTATACTAAGTTGTATCTTTCTCCCCACTGGCTGTGTCTCTCTTCTCTCACCATAAGTTGCAACATTGTCTAAGCATAATCTGTGAACTGTGAAAGTGTTAACATAGCGCGCAACATTGTATCATTTGGTTTGGTGCCTTAGGATTGTGTTAAGTTTGTTTGGTAGTTTAGAAGACTGTCCCCTTTGATTTGTTGCCCTTGAAGTTGTATCAGTTTGTTGGCTTTTGTTGGTTTGATTGTCTCCCTTGATCTGCTACCTTTGGAATCGCGTTAAGTTAGTTTACTGTTGTGAGATTGTTCCTCGTGGTTGTGATGGTTGCATTGAGTTGCTTTGTCTTCCCCATTTGTAATCCCCCCGAATAAACTGTTCCTGCCCAATTTTGTCTCTCTGTCCTTGCAGCCACTTTTCCCCGCAGCCCCCTCTCTTCCTCTGCACCCCTGCCGCCGCTTTTCCCCACGGCCCCCCTCTCTGCCTCTGCACCCCTGCTGCCGCTTTTCCCCACGGCCCCCTCTCTGCCTTTTCACTCCTACCGCCACTTTTTCCCGTGGCTTTCCCATCGCCTTCATTCCCCAGCCACCGCTTCTGCCCCCGCTTCCCTAACCGCCACTTTTCCCCACAGCTTTCCTGTTGCCTTCATTCCCCAGCCACCGCTTTTCCCCCCGTTCGCTAGCAGCCGCTTCCGCCTCCGCTTCTCCAGCCGCCACTTGCTCCTGCCTCCACCTTCTTCCCCTCTCTCTCCTGTCCGCTGCTGCCGCGGCTCCATCCTTTCCCCACCGCAGCTCACCTCCCCTCTGCCTCCATCTCAGCCCCCTGGACCCCCCTCCCCACGCTCTAGCTTTGAAACCTTTGGCTTTCCCACTTGCTGTCACCGACCCTATTCCTCCCCCTTGCTCCTACATAGTGTTGAGGAACCCTTTAAGTTGTTATAAATTGATTAAGTCAGCTGAGAACCCCCATTGCCTCCCAACTCATTGCATCCCACAGAGTTGAGCACACCCCAACACCCCCATTGCAGAAACACTGTGACACACACACACCACATGTACACCCCACCGCTCACCTTACTCCCATACCTGTTTTAATAAAGATTACCCCACACCCCACTGGTGCAGTAATTGCTCCCCAGGATCCACAAATTTTCGAACCTGCTGGCAGGGTCAATAACCATCCTCAAATTACAAAGGCAATCACATGTTTGAGAAGTCATTTTAATTAGTTCAAAGCCACTCATTTAAGACTATGATGGCACTCATTGAGTGACTATGCTAAAAATAGCAGAAGAGTGGTGATAGCAACGACAGTGGCTTAGGCTAGCTACTTGAGCACGTCCCAAAGGGGTCCAGGAAAGTTTCCACAAGGAACAGCTAACTGCTGCTCACTTCTGCCCATGCTACTGCAACTACACCATTAATTTTAGCATGCTAGGTTGATGAGAACTAACACAAGGAGGTCTTCTTGAGCTGGGAGTCACACCCTAGCTCCAAGCATAGAGCTACCCTAACTCTGTCTATATGCAAGCTACCTGAAGCCTGGGGGAAGGAGGAGCGCTGAAATGAAATGGCCTATGTTAGATCCTCCTCTGGGTCTCCCAGACCAAGGGGTTTCATGTATGGTTCTGAAATTGTATGCACTGTGAGCAGAAATTGCATTTATAGGTGTCGCCCACAACATTAAGGCCTGAATTGTCTAATCAATGGGAGTTAGGCACCTCAGTATGTGTCTATGAGAATCCAAGCCTAACTCCATAGCAGAAACTGAACCAGGAGCATTGCTGCCCCAAGAAAAGGGTCGGGGGGCCCAGCCCTGGGCCCTGCCCCCAACCCCACACTGGAGGCCAAGCTGGCCCTGAGGCCCAATCTGGCCTCAACCACTGCCAGCAAGTGGCAGGCAGCCCCAGCCCAGATCCAGCTCCTGCCACTGCCAAATAGCAGCAGGTGGCCAGAGCCAGATCCAGGGCAGCCCCAGCGGCAGCAATGCCTTGGAGCCGAACTAGTCATAATGGTTCAAACTCATGACCCTGGTACAAGATCCTATAACCTACTCTCACTCTATATTGATTTGAGAGGAAGGATGTGTGTTTGCCTAATAAAGCCTCTAGTACAAGGCAAACTAATAGTGTATATAGGAAAGGAATAGATTTTCTTCTTTAAATCATAGAATCGCTCTCAGAGACTGTAGCACTTGGATTGTTGTATAATGAGCTACAGTTAGGTACTGTGGTGACAAAGCCAAAGCCACATCATTCACACTTGGCGGTGTAAATTGTCACAGCATAATTTATTCCCTGCTGTGCCTCATTGCTTAATTATACATTTTGATTGCAACAGGATTTTTTTTTAAATGGTAAGTCCTAGGCTGACATCACTCTGATTAAGAACTCATTTATTTGATTACATAGTAACACAATAAGATTTTGAATTGGAAGGAAACCAAGTCCTTTCATGCTCATTCAACTGCTTAGCTAGTGTGCATATGTATACCCTGTAATTTGGCAGTCTTTATTTATAGAGTGAATAAGATTGTGCTTTAATGACCTAGAGAATGGTGCAAGCTGTAAGGTTTATAGGTTTGTTAGATACCATGAAACTTTAGATTTCCTCTCTCTTCCCTGCTCCTTAAGGAACCTGTAGTATGATGGCAATTGGTTTCATCTTCAGTCTTACATTTCGTTTGCTAATGTACTACTGTAGTTATTATACTAGCGTGTAGAGGCCTTGACTGTGTCATAGCCAAGCTGCGCTAGTCATGGGCAGAGATCACTTCAGGCAATCTCTGTCCCAAAGAATTCACTGTCTTAGGCCCCAGTTCAGCCAAGGACGGTAACGTCCTCTAATGCCTTGTTTCACCAAGGCCTAAGTTTCTCACTTTAGGCTTAATGATTGTATCTCCTACTGCAACACTGTCTCTGACCAATGTCTTGTGTAGCTTCTTTTTTTTTAATTACTCAATGTGTTTCCCATAGTAGTTAGTGGCTTAGATCTTCAAAGCCCTTTAAAATGAAACTAAACTAAATCTCAAACCACTCTTGTGAAGCTGGCAATTAAGCACTGCCATTACTTTCTGCTGTGGAGGGAAACTGAATTACAGAAAATTGACCTGCCCGGGCTGCTGAGTTAATCACAGAAAGCTGAGATTAAAAACACGTGAACTCCTGGCTCCCAAATCCATGAACAGTTCATTAGACAACATTATTTAATCTAGGTCCATCCACTTTTCTTTGAGTGGATGCAGGGCCAGATTAAGGGGCTCTGGGCTACCCACCACTGTGGGGTCTCTCACCCATCCTGGGGCTCCCCAGTCTGGGGCCCCAGCCCCCTACCCAAGCAGCCTACAGGCAGGCCGGTGCTGAGAGGGACAGATCTGGGCCCACAGGCTGCTCTCCATCAGCCCCTATCTGGCTGGTCTGCCCCAGCAGCCAGGCCAGCTGGTGTGTGGTGTGACCTCTGGTGTGGACCTCCACGGCCATGGTCCCCAGAGACTGCACTGCTCACCCATAGAGATGGAGCAGACATGCATCAACCTGCCCTGCCTCCAGGTGCGGACCAAGGTGAGACAAGAGTGATGCAGAGCCTGGCCACTGCTCCCAGAGCCCCAGTGCAGGCAGCCCCCACACCCCAAGACCCTGTGGGTGCAGCTGTACTGTGCCAGCTAGTGGAGTCTGGATCATGTAGGGGTTGGAGTCCACCCCCCTTCCCCTCTCCCAGCCATTTAGGACAGGGCTCACCAGGGCTTTAGCCACTGCATTGATCATGCCCGGAGTGGGCGTCTTTTACACAGGGGGGGATGTTACAAACCCTTGTTCATAATGTAGTTCATGTTAGAAAACTAGGAAAGCTGGATGAAATTTCCCCAGTGGAATCATTTTTCCATCAGAAAATGCTCATTTGATAGAATCTAAATATTCCATGGGCAGATGTTGTGTCTGCTGAAACTTTTGAAGGAAAAAACAGGTGCCGAAGCAGCTTGTTTCCTGCCTCTTGCTCATCACCCTCTCCAGGCTCATCCCAAGGACACCTCCCCCCGGGAGGAACAGAGGAGCCAAGGCTTCCAGGCTCTGCAGCAGATAACCTGGGTCAAAGCTGGTTGCCTGGGGAGCTATGAAGCCCAGAACAGAAGATTTTTTGAAAAATTCAATTTTGGTTCTTCTGAAACTGAGTTTTCATTTAAATCTGATGTGAGCCCTGTGAGAAAGTTCACATATCTGACTTCTCATTGTGATTCAGCAACTCAGCCTTTCTGCAGCTCTAACGACTACATCTGCCTTTCTAGATTCCCGCTTGAAGTTTCACTTGCCTAGGATATTCTTTACTACTCTTAGGTTGTAAGCAGGGCTGGCTCTACTGTGAGGCACAGCTTCAGGTGACAGTTCTTAGGGGTGCCTAGCCGCCCTGAAGATCAGACTGGCTCCCGCCTCTTCAACTCTTTCTTAGCAGCTCAGGCACTGTTAGTCAACCTGCAGTTTAAGTCATGTAGGCAGAGTGCACTTTAAATCCCTCTGCAGGCAGACACTGGAGATTTACGCACTTTTGAAAACCATTTTCAGCCTCCATGAATGAGACGGGGGGTGCCAAATCAAAAATTTGACTTGGGGCGCCACAACCCCTTGAGCCGGCCCTGCTTGTAAGATCAACACAAGAAAGACCTTGTCGCCTTGCTCCGTCTAGCACACTTCAGGTGCTCCCTAGTAGATATTTCTAGGAGTTATGTGTTCCAAAGTTGCTCTGTTCTACTCCAAAAGGTGGCTGAATTTCAGAGGTGTATACATGCACAGCTTTCCTATTTGGCAGGAACATTAGGAGATTTCACAGTTGGTGTCTGCAAAGTGCTTTGAGGTCCTTAGATGAAAGGAGGTTACCATGATTAATCAGCATTACAATGATGCCTGGAAACCTCACTCTAGGCCTCTGTGATGCTAAGCACTGTACAGACATGTAACAAGACTATATCTGACACAGGGAGCTCACGTCACAATCGACATGACAGATAGGACACAAAAGGTATAGATAGTCATATTTATTTCCCACTGCCATGGCTATGTATTGGCCTGCCTGAAATTAATCTGCAAGGACTTCCCATCTCTCTTCTTTGACACCCCTTGCAACAGAGATAACAATCAACAGGTGGAAATTCTTGTGTATGGAGCAGCTGGAAATGTTTTCCCAAGCCCCATGGGAAACGAAATATTTTGTTTCCTGTACACCAAGAGCAGCCAAAAAGTTTCAGTCTAAGTGTCATTTAGTTTAGATTAAGAGAGCAAAAAGCAAGAACAAACACGAAAGGGGCCAGCGTATGTGACCCGCTGCAACTGAACTGGTGACAGATTTCAGGAGGTAGCAGTATGCAAATAAATTAAAGGTGCGGCACTTAGGAAATCATAACAAGCATGTTTAGGCTTCCTTCAGGAGCGCAGGGTTAGCCAAACAAAACCAATCTCTGACATTATTACCATGGCCATGGAGAATACACAAGAACGTTCTGTATTCTGCTATGTACATATAGAAACACCAGTAAGGGATTACTCATTCCAGTAGCAGCTATATCCACCATATGAAGCCATCTGGTTTTGGCATTCATCCAAAACCCAGAACACATTGCTTGAAAGGTTAGCAATTCTTCTGGGCCAGTGCTGATCTTGTTTTGAGCAAATCTGAGCAGATACAGAATGGTGAGTCAAAAACCACATAAGGCTCAGTTTGGGACAACATCAATGTAAAACCAGGAGAAAGATTTGTGGTTTATTTCAAGTTTGGGGATTTGTAGGACCTCATCAGGTGCAAGCCCATGCAGATTGCAATGAATCAGCAGAACTCCAGGGAGCTGAAACTATTTCATTAGTGTTCCTTATGCACCTCAGCTTTCTAAGAGGGATAATAAAATGTAAATCATGATGTAAACATGATTGTAAGAACTGACTGCAGTACCCACCCTGCTTCAGCTCTAGCCAGAGGGGGTAAATGCTATGGGAAGCCAGCTATAAAGAAACTATACATGATTATTCCATTATCCCTGTACGTGCTGAGTGCGTGGGTGGGAATTCTTCATTTCCATCTCCTTCATGCTTCCCTGCTTAGCTTTATCCTCCCTCTCTCTACCAGCCCATTCAGTACATTGCTGATAAAGGAATTGCAATGTCCTTTGTGTTAACAGAGATTAAAAAAAAGCAGAACTAGAAATAATGTTTGAGGAAACAGTTCAACAAACATACGGCTGATTTAAAACAAAACAAAAAGCACACCCTTCAACCCTCCATCCTCAGGCCATTTGTTGCCACTTTTTGCATTTCCAGAATTATCAGGTGTGGGGTTTTATGTTTTATTAATATCAATTTTTTAAGTGCAACCATTAGGGATTGTTCAAATACAGAAACACGCTTTGCTTCTGGCTAGAAGTTTTACCAAACTTCTCCTCCCCACATTCCAGGGTTCGGGTCATGGCATAAAGAACTCTTACACTAAGGCTATACTTGTAAATTACTCTGGCGTAAGGAGGCTTAGTCCAGACTAATTTAGCCCCGCCACATTAGGGTTTCCCTAGTCTGAATTAGGACATTTCTTAGTTCGGACTAAGGAGAATTTAGTTCAAACTTGTCAGTACCGGGGTTAGTCTGGACTTACGTGCTTGGTTCAAACTAACTAAGTGTTAGTTCAAACTAGAACATGCAGTTAGTTGGAACTAAAAAGTTCCTGGTTAGTTCAAACTAACCCAAGGTGAGTTGGCTTTAACCTCAAACTTCTTAGTCCAGACTAAGAAGTACAAACGAACTGTGGCTAGTGTAGACATAGATTTATTATGGTGCTGTATAATTATGGTATTTGGGCTAGATCTGGGCCTGATTCTTCATTCACACTACTGTAAACCAGAAGTAAATTGAATAATATTTATTCTCAACTGGATGCCAGGGAGCTAGCCAGCTTTCAGGGAACATACACTCTTGAGATAGAAGGGGAAAGTAAAGGTGGTATTGCCTGTGAACTGGCCAATTTACACATATAGCCCATGCTCCAATGTAGTTGAAGTACTTGAAGCTTCTTTGCATTGTTGACAGGAACGTGCTTTAAGTACCTATCTGTGCAGAAGGGTGTGCAAGTGCATGCAGCATTGCTTGGCATTCACTATGGCATGGTCTAATGCTCCAGTCTAGTGGGTGGGCTTGGTTTGGGAAATCTAGCTCACGGTTGACAAAGATCGGGACTCTTATCAGACAATATTCGTTCCTGATGATACACTCTAATATTGTGGGTAGAGTACTGGGGAAATGATTCTAGGATCACAAAGAAGCTGGGATTAGCAGACTAGGCTGAAGCCAACTTGGTTTGAGGTACTAATGATTTAGAGATGGCCATGGGAATTTGGAGCAGTTGCCAGCCTGGGTTAACTTCAAAGACTAGCCGAAATTGATTTCACAAACCTTGAGAAGTAAATGATCTGTATCAGAATGTGTCTGTATTAGTGATGTTGTTGTGCAATCTGCCAGAGAGTCTGTACTTTTCTTATTCCACTTTGTCATTACACCTCTTGGGGCAACTACTCAGTGTATATGAAGCAAACAATGAGTCCTGTGGCACTTAAAGACTAACAAGGACTCCTTGTTTGTTTTACTGAACTAGACTAACATGGCTGCCCCTTTGGAATGAGTGCATATGGGGTTTCCCAAAAAAAAAAAAAAAATTACTCAGCGGTTATATTTCAACTCCTTACTAAGAATACTCATCTGTAGTTATGGACCTTCTGGCAACCTTCCAACCCCCATTCACTTTAAGATCAGGCTAGATAACCTGACTAATATCACATTCATCCAACAGCAGGGAGATGTGGTAATAGCCCTGAGGGAACAACACTCTATTCAGTCCTTGGCTACTTTTCCAAGACTGCTTACCAGGGTGCCATCTTAATACTGGGTTGGTCATTAACTTCAGCAGGTATCGCTTTCATTGATTTGCTAGCTCCCTGCCTACAACTTATTTGTTTTTATGAATATTTATTTGTTTCATAGAGAGTCACTTCCTTGACTCTAGATAATTCTACATCTGTGTCTAATTCTGTACTTCCCTGCATAGAAAGGATGTAAAATGTTTCTTCTGCTAGCACTGCCTTTTGCACCAACTTTGCACTGCAGCAAATATCTGTGCAAAGTGCAGAGAAAAAGACAGTCGGGCACCTATCTGTAAGTGCATCTTCTTATTCCATGAAGGACACATGGCATATCCAGACTGACATGTGTCAATGGCACTGTAGGAAGGGGGGGATGAGAATCAGAGCTTCCATCATCAGGAGCCCTTTTCTCTCAGGCCGCCTAGTAAATGGAAGCTTCACACAAGGATTTTCAGCCAATAAACTTACTTTACACCTGTGATATTGGCTGTGAGAACTTTTCATTTTTTATACAGCCCAGAGTACTTCTATACAGTGTAAGAGGTAATACAGAGACTATCACTGTGTCACATGCAATATAGCTTTTATTTCTACTGAAAACACATCATTTTATAAGCACCTAGAATGACTTTAAAACAGTGCTTTATCACTTAGCTTGTGCTATCAGCTGTCTTTAAAAATTCTAGTGGCATTTGTATTTCAGTGGAGAGGTTGCTCCTACCCAAATTGTGGCATTAAGAAGTCCATCCTTCAGAGTTTTCTGGCATCATATCCAATGCCTATATACAGTTTGCAGAGTGAAAGAAGGTAGCAAGCACTGTGGTAAAACTGAACTGCGGGTGGGAGTGGTTCAAAGCAAAAAGCACCTCAGAGGTATTTCACAAAGCAATGACACAAATTCTCTGACCATTGCAACACATGGCACCACAAGCTACTGAGTTTGCTGACTTTGAGAGGGAAAACTACCGATGAACCCTACACTGACAATTAGGCCATTCCAGTGACATCCATCTTGAGACAGCAACACTTTTATCTATAGACTGAAGATTTTACTGTTTGTTTTCCTCCCTTCCTGCCATGGGGAGGAAACCCTTCTTCATTACGCACTGCTGTTCCCTAGTTAGGTCTCTGTCATCATCCAGTAAAATCAGCAAAGCACATAATTGCTCCTATCTATCTGATGGCCAGTTTCAGGTAATAAAGAACTACCTGGAGAGGCTGAAGGCAATAAGATATAAGGGTTAAGACACTGGGACCTATTCCTGGCTCTGTCATTGATCTCCTGTGTGACATTGGGCAAATTACTTCATCTCCCTGTTCCATCTTTTGTTTATTTACAGTGTAAATCTTTCAGGAGAGAAATCAATTCTTACTAAGTGTACATGTAGAGTTTAATAAAGTGGAATCCTGATTTTGGGGAATTTTTGGTGTTAAGTGTAATAAAAGTATGTTCATTATGATGTGGTTACTTAATTAGGAGACTTTAAAGGGACAAAATATTAGTGATTGGCCAAAGCAGGATGCTCAGATTGGAATCTCTGTTTGGAAGGGTCAGTATTCCAGTTCTGGTTTGAACACAGCCAAAATCTTACTTTGGTAGATTTTAGAAGAAGGTGGCAAAGTAAGCTCCCAAGACAGAATATTTTGAGAGACTTCAATTGTTCCACTTTCAGGAGGTGCTCGTCGCCCTATAGAACTTAAGCTAAGTAAAAGGTGTTTGTGAGCATACTTTTAACTCCCCCAGACTTTAATAAGAGTTTAGAGTGCTCTGCCTGTACAGGAGATTTCTATGAATAGGGACGACTCTAAGAAACACCTGCTGTAGATTTCTGTTAGTGAGTGGAATAAGTTCAGATTGCCTCAGCAAAATGCCATTACAGTTCGGTGTTCCTCTTGTGTGAGGAGCCGTCAGCTTCAGTGTTTCTGAACCTTCCATGCTTGTGTTGCCCTGAGCACTAGTAACTACAGCAACACAAAACAACAGCTACATGATGCTATTGAAAACCTCACAATGCAGCACTGCAGGCTTTCCTTTCATGAAGCGTGACAGTGGTAGGTCTTGCTAAACCTGTGAATAATTTTTACATCCTTTCTAGCTAAAGACTCCAGTCTCAAGGTTAGCACTGGTTTATAGTCATGAATCCGAAAGTAAGCAACGTATATAACATTAATGAACATTCGTGACTTTTTCCGTGGCATTATCTACATCACTGACGTGCCTTCAAACAAGATAAGCAGCTGGGACCGAGTTGAGGGTCCATTCTAGTTCAGGCCCTTATTTCCATGCCCTTTGTTCAATGGGGTCTAGTTATATATTATCAGCCATAACAGATTAATAAAGATTAAGGTTCACAAAACAATTTAAAGGGTGAGAATGATAGGAAGAGTGGCTACATAAAAATGATGTATTGGTGTAGCCATGTCAGTTCCAGAGTATTAGAAAGACAAGGTGTGTGAGGTAATATCTTTTATTGCACCAACTTGTGTTAGAGAAAGACATGTTGAGCTATATGTAGCTCAAAAGCTTGTCTCTGTTGCCAACAGAGATTGATCTAATAAAAGATATTACCTCAACCACCTTGTCTCTCTCTTGAATGAAAATGACACCAGCTTCCACAGTTATCTACCCTGTAATATCTTCTCTAGGAGTGGAACTGCAGAAAGAGAGTCAAGAGGGATCTTGGTCAGGGTGACACCCAAGATAGCAGGCCGGACTAGAGCTAGGCTGCTTGATTTTGAGCTCCAGAATCTCAGCATGCAACTTTCTTACACCTCCCTTATTGCAAATGCATGGTGGATATAGCCTTCTAATTCAATGGGTCCATTGTACGGCTTCTGCTTTCCCCAAGCAGCTGTGGGGGTCAGAGAGGATCCAGACCTGGAGCATCATTGTTTTTCCCATAGACATGGGGCCTGCCTTTCTCTGAGTTCCAGTCCCACTGCTAGTGGGATTAGTATCCCCAACCCCAAACATGCTTTTCCCTTGGGGCTTGTGGCCTGATAGTGGGCCTCACGCCTGCTGCAGTCATGCTAGTGGTGATGATGTGTACTGTGGGCCTGGCTGGGGAGGGTGAGTCGCTTCCCAGCCGACTGATGACAGACACTACACGTGAGTGTGGTGTAGCAGGTCACACAGCCATTCAGCCAGACTTGTCTGAAAACAGGCCACGTTTGAGGGAGGGCTCTGTATGACTGCACTGATTGCACACTGGTTGAGCCAGGCCTGAATTCTGTCGGTGGAATTGCATCCATGGAACCCAAGTCATAGCTGCTAAAGAAAAGCTCTTGCTACCAGCAAAAGGAAGTACTAGTAAGGATTCCTTAGATAGCGTATGTCTACCTTGGTGCCTCAGGTCGACTTAAGGAAGCTTAAGATGACCTACAGACCCCCCTGGCCACACTGGGCTTTTATTAAGTTGACTTAAGTGCTTCCTTAAGTCGACTTAATAACACCACCTCTTAAGATCAACTTAACGCTTAAGTTGACCTTATTAAGTTGGCTTAAGCCTGTGTAGATGGGAAAAAGCCCTTAAGTCAACTTAAGTGGCCTCCAGGCCTCCTCTCAGAGTTCCTGGCCACCAGAAAGGGTCAACCTAGCACCTGCCAGTGTGGATGCAGACAGTCGACAGGAGTTTCCAGTGTGGACACTCTAAGTCAGCTTAACAAGGTTGACTTTAAGTTAACTTAAAGGTGACCTTGTTAAGTCGACTTAACAGAGCCTCCAGCACAGACATTCCCATAGTGATTGAATTGAAGACCTGAAGTTATTATTGGTTATTATTTATTTTAAAAGAAGGTTTTCGAGCCAGAGCTTATTGATCATTTTTTCCTCAGGAGAATTTTCATGGCTAGAGTGATGGTCATTTATAACAGTCTGGGCAGGAGTCTCAGGAAGGAATGTAATTGAGCCTTGATCTTCTAAGAGTCTGGGCATTCTGGTGCCAGTTCAATAAAGCCTTATGTGCTTTATTTGAAGCATAGGAGTGTTCCTATTGACTTGTTATTTAGTATTGCAGTATTTCTAAATTGCAACCCCAGAGCATCAGAAATTAGTGCCTGTGAATGAAATTTATCCTAGTCACTGCAGATGAAATTTATTCTTCTGAGAAGGGCTGGCACAACACCTATTTACCACCAGTCCCTAATATGCCTTGGCTAGTTACAAAAGTTGTATGGTATTGCTTCTGTTCCTTGACCAAGCTTCTTAGGTAACTACCCAACCCAGTGTAAAAAGTAAATTGTGAAATCTACAGCCAAATATTACCATTTGAAATTTTCTCTCTCAAAGACACCATACCAGTCTCAAAAATTGGTTTAAGCAACATGCATGCAAAGAATGAATTTCATTTCCACTGAACACTCCTTCCCTCCTGCAAGGCTCCAATAGATTGTGGGCCTGTCATTCCATCCTATGTGTTCCCCACCTGAGAGCCTGATATTCAAAATGGCCATATCCTACCTTCTTAAACCTGTGCGAGTCACTCAGCCCTGGAAGGGACCTGGCTGCCCTTTATACCAGACTCCACTGTCCCATCAGGGACAAATAGTGGGGTCTTATATTTTCTGGAGGAGGGAGGGAAGCTATTTTGGGAGGAGGTGCTATTTGAAAACCTTTAGGAACCCCATAACATGTTCCCAGGCCTGAACCCAAACCAAGTTTGCATGGGTCCAAGTCATGAAGCACATATTTCACTCAGTTCTAAACATTATTACAATTCTGCTTTCCTTGGCCTCATAATTATGTTCCATGCCATCCCCCATGCCATGGACTAAATCTAAGCAGCTTAGGAAATGATTGTATAAAATTAGTATTAACTGGTTTCATTATTATTAGATGGAGAATTAAAGCTTTCAACACAAGGCTATTCAGAGGCGTTGCTGCACAACTTCTCTGCAATGCTCTAATCAACAATAGTCATCATAATGAGTACACCTAAAATGCTGAAGAAAACTGCATAATGTGTTCTATCATAATCTACTTTCCTAAAATGGTCCTGCATTTAAAATCTATTTAGAATGTCATGAAGAGGAAACAATTTCTTATATGATCGATAATGTAATTGTTTAGTCATAAATGGAGAAAGTCCCAATAATTAGACTGTGAGGCTATGTCTTTACCTAAAATCTTAGTTCGGACTTGGTTAGTCCGAACTAAGTAGTTCAAAAGTTAGTTCAAACTAAGCACTTTTTTTAGTTCAAACTAATTTTTAGTTCGAACTAGCCATGCTTTTTTAGTTTGAACTGAAAAGTTAGTTCGAACTTATTTAGTTTGAACTAGCATGTCTCCATTGAGCTAGTTTGAACTAAAAATGCAAATTAGTTCTAACTAAGCAGTTAATTTGAACTAAGCAGCTGAATTAACTAGTTCATACTAAGCTTGGCTTAGTTAGAACTAAAAACTTTTTTGCTTGCTTAGTCCAAACTAATTTGCTAGTGTAGACATAGCCTGAGAGAGAACCAAACACTGTTTGTTCTCGATTCGAGATATCAGAGCAACTAGTTGTCTGATTTTCCCTCATTAAAAGTATTATACCTTTGCATTTCAGTACACCAAGAAGACTATGAAGCATTTCAGAAAATGCTATTTTTTTCCATCTTTTGAGTCTTCTTGATAATGATGTGTGTCTGTGAACAAAACACTGTACAGATATTAACCTTGCAATGCCCTGTCAGTTTGATGAGTTAGTATTCTTGTCCCTGCTTTACAGATAAGAAAATGGAGCCAGACCTATTCAAGGATACCCAGTGTCAAAACCAGGCTTAGAACTCGGGTCTTTCAGTGCCTTCCTACAGAGCATCATGTTCAATGTATGCTCCCAAAACTAGACTTGTGTAGATCCCAAGAATGGCAAAGCAAAAAGAATGACAGAGTCACTCTCCAGATCCCCTTCCTATTAAATCTCTTTAGTTATTATATTGTCATTTTCCTCAATACTAGTTAATAAAGGAACAGCTAAATGCAAAAATTAAACAGCAAAAAAGAGTCATAGGAACCCTCTAAGTACTTAGGGCGCAAGACTGGTACTGAAGCCTAGAAAATCTACTGCTTCAAGCAAACCCAAAGATGCATCAACCTTACTATTATAAGACAGGTTGACATTTGTATTACCCTATTCCTAAAGTTTGTATTAATTCATAATTGTTTTGCTAAATTGGGAACAAAGAGACTGGCACTTGGTAGAGTCTAATTTTAAATGTGTAATAATTAATAGTATCATGCTCCTGGCTTTGCCCAGTACCTGATGCTTCAGAAGATGACAAAACAGATTTCATAGCATAATACAATCTGCCAGTGGTACAGTAATATACCAGAAGGGAACAGGAGAGGTTATACCCCAGTTTCAACAAGGTATGCTAGTTCTCTCATAGGACTCCTGTTAGATTAGGTGGCACTCCAAAAAATCTCCCTCCATACACACCGATCTGCTGCAAAATCCTTTTCATGTAAGACCATAAGACAAACTGTGTTTTCAAGATTCTCCAGTATCCATTTTCTTCTGAATTCTTTAGCACATCTGAACACAGAATTGGATGCAATGAACTTTGTATGACTGTGTTGGGCTAGCTTCTACAACCAAATCCACCTGAGCCAACCAATAGAAGTCTGGTCCACTCTTTTCTAAAGAGCTCTAGAGCCACGTTCACACTGTAAACTTACCTTGGTCTGACTATCAGGAGTGTGAAAAATCCACACCCATGAGTGACCTAATTGCATCTCTCTACCTGCTGGTGTAGAGTGCTCTTTGTCACCAGAAGGGCTTCTCCCATCAACATAGCTCAGTGGTTCCCAATCTTTCCTCTGCTATGGCACAACTTGATACCTTTAATTATTTTGAGGCACACCACCATATATATATTTTGAGGATGCAAATAAATTATGGATATTTATGAGCCAATCCAGCACTCGTCAAGTAGTTTTACAAAAAATTCCGTGGCACACCTGCCCAGGCCTGAAGGCACGCCTATGTGCCATGGCACACTGGTTTGGAAACGCTGACACCGCTACTGCCTTGTTAAAAAGTGGACTAAATACACCCTTGGGAAAAACTCTTCTGTCAGTCTCGTAGTGTCTTTCTGCTGCACTGTTTTAAGTGTATCCTCTAGTGTCAAGTGTCAGGGCTCAGAGAACAGGGAGGTTGGCATTTTCAGGAGCACTCAACATTGGCCTAATTTTTCTGCCATTAAGGTGTGTGGTAATGTTCCCATTGAATATCAATGGGAACCTTGGGCTAATGGCAAGCAATTTTGCAAATCCCATCCCCTGTTGCCTCAAATCTGCAATTTTCCAAACAGAAATTAGTTCCACCCAAGGAGGTTAAAAAATGAACTTGAAAAAAAAAATCCATAAATTAGCTCCCATACTCTTCAGCTTTTCAAAGTCATTACTGTTTGTTTCCTTGGAAATGAATAGCACGCAGCATAAGTCTTTGAGCTCACGAAGGTGTTCCCTCTATAGCTATGCATAAAGGATTCAAGCGTTTAAGTGAATGACAAATGTTAAGTAACAAACTCTTCAGAATGTGTCCTCAGCACAAGTGTCCTTCATTGTTAGAATCACAATAGTTTATAAAATCGTGCAGTGTGAAATTCACGACCACGCGAAGTGCCAGTTCTATATGTCACCAAAGTCCTTGTGTGAGGGTTTAAGTGAGACTCAAGTGATGCACAGGTAGCATGCTGACCCCCTTCACGGGTTGAAATTTACCTCACTGTAAACAGCAACTTATAAAGCTGGTAGGAAAACCTGGCAAAATATTTACAATACATTGGGCTTTTTATGGTAATAGATTTTTTTCTCCTTAGAACCTGTGAAGACGAGGCGACTGAATGGTCAGGAGATAGGTAAAGAATTGTATCTGCAGTGTCTTGAGTTGAAAGCAGTCCAAGGCAATTCAGCTCATAAGATGTTACCATCAGAGATCTGTACACTGACCTGTGTGACATGAGGTGGTGGTTGGATTCCCAGCTGTTTCAGATGGCTATCATGTGAGAACTACCAATAAACAAGGGTTTAGAAGGACTGTGGAAGAGCAGAGTTAGCAAAAGACTGGTTACTTCACTGTAGACATCAAGAATTTACACAGTTTACCCTTACCTGAAAGTTCAGCTATTGCTGCATCCATTTGCCAGGAAGAAAGCAAAACTGATGTTCAATAGCTCCAGGACAGCTCAGTAATTTTCCAGATAGCTGGCAATGGAAGATAGTGATCCACACTCATTTCCACGAACATCCATATAGCAGACTTTTCCCTGCTGCCAGGAGGTCACTGCCTCAGCCCCAAATCTTGCAGCAGATCAGTGGGACCTCCTGCAAAGCTGTGAAGGAGAAACCAGAAGTCTTAACACAAAATGGTTCTTCATCCTTCCCAGGCTAAACAGTCTCTTGCCTTGATGATGCAGGACTAAACAGCTCCTTCACCCAGTCCTCCAGGATCCACAATGACTCTCCCCATTTTGGTGCTGGATTTGAAGGGGTCTACTTCACAACTCTGAACAACCTGGAGCCCCTAAACAAGAACTAGAAAGCACATTAGGCTTTTATCTGCACAAAAGACACCATCATGGGACCGAATTAAGCCAGCTACTCCATCAAAGGGTCCTTCACCTGCTCATCCACTAGTGTGATTTATGCCATCATGTGCCAGAAATGCCCCCACACCTTATACATTGGACAAACAGGACAGTCCCTATGCAGAAAAATAAATGGGCACAAAACTGACATCAGAAATCACAACACGAAAAAAAAGTTGCTGAGCACTTCCATCTTCCCCATCACTCCATTAATGCTTTGCTAACGATGGTCCTCAAGAAAATCAACGGGACATCAAGACTTCAAAGAGAAACAGCTGAAGTCCAGCAAATTAGATTGTGTGAAAGCAGGACTTAATCGTGACTATGGATTCTTTTCACATTATAACAGCTAATTTGACTTCACCCTCCTTCTGCGTGCTGTCCTAGAGTTTGAATCCTTACAAATGCTCTGATTTGCTGTTGCAGTATGACCTGATCCCATGTCTTACACTCCTCTGCATTTATTTTCATCCCATTATGTAAGCCCCCCTTCTCCAAAGTGTCTGATGAAGTGCTATTTTCTCCCAAGAAAACTCATCCGATAAATAAATCTGTTAGTCTTTAATTGCCACAAGACTCCTTGCTTTTATTGGGCTTTTAGTCACCATCACTGGTATGTTGCCTCAGGCCTCCTTCCTTCTCTCCTCAGCTGATGGTTTTTTTCCCTCTCCATGCAAAGCTCTCATTTATTCTGAACCAGTAGCAGTCAGCTCCTTATGAAGTCTTTCCCACTACTTCCTAGCATACCTTGCAACAGCCTAGTGTGTATTTTGTGACTACATCTCCCAGAATTCCCTTGCTTTAAAATACCAAATGCCAGTCACAGCTAGCCTGGTAGCACTTGCTCTTAGAGGAGCCAGCATGCTCTGTTATAGTCCACATAAAAAAAAAAACTGCTTCCCTAATAGAAAGTAAAAGGCAACGTATATGTATCTGTAACCCTTCTGCCAGGGGCCAATGAGGGCTGGGTTCAGTTTGTCAAGAATTTTATTAATTTTGTTCAAAAATCAATAAAATTGTAGCTTGAGTCCCCACTCAGAGTCATGCTAGTTTCTTGCTCCAGAAAAATGAAAATAAACCATCTCTGGTCACCTTTGCAGGCAGTTTTTCCAGACTCACAGGCATTCAAGAGGCCTTTGGTGATCATGCAACTGCAAATATAAACCAAAGAAAGAACCAAATGAAACAAAACAAGCTCTATTTCCATACAGGAAAACAAGCCACCCAAATCAGATCCCCAGGAGTTTGGTCTACATCACGATTCCAACACACGGAATGGCCACCATAAAAGAATGGCCCACAAACACCACCCGTGGGTCAAATTAGTCTCAGAGGTAGTACCAAACAATAGCATTTTTTTCTGCTGGGGGGCACCAGCCTTCTCCTGTTCCGTGATTTCAACCCTACTTTTCCCTCCTGATGCTTTGGGGTGCTGTTCAGTCAACTCAGTGCTGCCACCATGTGTCAAGTCACCAAGCACTGTTTTTCATGACTGCCAGCTCAGACCAGCCACAAAGGCAGCTCTGCTCTAGTCAGGCAGTCCCACAAGGCCAGCTCTCAGAGACACCCCAGTGAGGAGATCCCAGAACAAATCAGGATCCTATTCCTCAGAATAGGCATTAAAGGTGTAACTGAAGCTCAGGTAGGCCTAGCCATACTGTGTTTAATCTAGCGAACACAGCTAAAAACAGCAGCAAAGATGCAGCAGTAAAACCTTCAGCACAAGCTACTGTTTCAAGTACATGCCATGCAAACTAGATTACAGCTGACAACTCCCATTGTAATCGCCCCTTCAATTGCCACAGAGACACACACGCACCATTGGTCTGTAGAACACAATTTTTTCCTAGTAAACCTGAATTTTGTTACTCACCAAAGTCCATTACCTATAAACTGAGGGAGACCCACTCCCTCTACAGCATATCCTGCACAATTGTTATGTCCTTTCCTTTCATTCAGAACATACATAAACTCCAACTAAAGCAATGAAATTCAGCAGGTGAAACTATGGGTAAACAACATCATAATTCATGGAAATGAAACTGATCCTATCTGGCTTTCTCCCCTTCTTCTCTAGAGAGGAAGGAGAGAGCTCCATCCCTGTAAGTCTTCCCACTCTGTGGTTTAGGTGCTCAGTTTAACCGGCTATGATCACCACAACATCACAGCACCTTGCTTTTGCTGTATTCCATAGGTCTCTGTTTAGGCTAATCAATATTGGTCTTGCCTTCACTTCTTTTCCACTTGGTGGCAGTGAGAGCTGCCATGGAATAGGTCAGAAACGCTATGTCTACACTAGGAAAAGTCAATTCAAATTTCTTAATTTGAACTAATAAATTTGAGTTTAGTGTGAACTAAACTTGAACTTATTAGTTCAAATTAACAAAGTGAACTAATTTGAACTAATGTTGTTTTGAATTAGTCCACTTGGTTAATTCAAACTAACTGCCCTTAGTTCAAACGTATTAAGTTCGAACTAAGGGTTAATCCTTGTCTACATTGTCCTTGGTTCGAATTAATGATTGAACTAAGGGCTTAGTTCAAATTAACCAGCAGGTTTTACTAGCTCAAACTAAGCTTTCATTAGTTCGAATTAAGGAATTCCTTAGTTTGAACTAATGAAAGCCTAGTGTAGACAGGGACTAAGTTAGTTCTAATTAAACCTCCTTAATTTGAGCTAACTTGTAAGTGTAGACATACCCAAAGAGTGAACTATTATAATTACTAATATTTATACTACAGACATGCCAGAGTTGCAGTCAGGATCAGGACACCATTGTGTTATGTCCTTTAGAAACACATTCGAAAGCAGGCTCTTCCTAGAGGACCTGACACAGTAAGACCAGAAGCATATAACACCCAGTCTCTATATACATCTTTCCATCAGAGGGGAGATTTGATAGCAACCTTCAACTACCTCAAGGGGTTCTAAGAGGATGGAGCGAGGCTGTTCTCAGTGGTGGCAAATGACAGAACAAAGGGCAAAGGTCTCAAGTGGCAGTGGGAAAGGTTTAGGCTGGATATTAGGAAAAGCTTTTTCCCTAGGAGGCTGGTGAAGCACTGCAATGGTTACCTCGGGAGGTGGTGGAATCTCCATCCTTAGAGGTTTTCAAGGTGGAGTTTGACAAAGCCCTGGGTGGGATGGTTTAGTTGGGGTTGGTCCTGCCTTGTGCAGCAGGTTGGACTAGATGATCTCCTGAGGTACCTTCCAACCCCCATCTTCTATAATTCAGTTTGAGCATGGGCTTTTCAAAAGCGCTCAGTACCGGCCCATCTTTGCTCCCACTGAAACCAACCAGAGTTTTACCACTGACTTCCATGGGAGCTGTGTTAGGCCAATGCTGAGCACTTCCAAAAGTGCCAACCTGTATCTCTAGGACTGTGAGTCAGGCACCTTCCATGAGCATTACAAAAGAAAGAGATAGGCTTCAAGGTGGTGAAGGAAAGCAAAAATATCTCATGTCTCCCTTTTCTCCTTCAGTTTTCCTTTGCTGCCCAGGAAAGATCAAAAACAGCAAAGCCAAGCAAAGCTACAAAACAGAGCTCTAAGCAAAGATGAGGACTGGAGGGCTGATTTGTATCCGTGACATTAACTGAGTGAAATGTTTCTTGCACCATGGGAAGGGCAGAAACAGGCTAAGTTTTGAAAGCAACCTTTTTTTGACACAGGGTCTTGCATTCAGTCTTGCTGTCACACTGCATTACCACATCGTATTGTGTGACATAACCGACCCGCTCTGTTGTAACCTGCCTGTGTGTGTCACATCAGGGTAGACATGGGAAAGCATCTCTGCTGTTTGCTTTTAATGTAGAAGGTTTAGAAACTTGGAAAAAAAGTGACTCATGATATTTTTCCTACCCAGAAAATAAAAAGCAAGTGGCCATGAAAGAATCGCTCTGTGTGTCTTCATGGCATGATCTTTGAGCAGATCTAAGCAATAGTCAGTTGGCCCTGGGACATTTCAGAAGTTCCACAGTACATGGCGATATAAAGCAACTGAAATGGAGTAACGTCCACGTTAAGAAACAGAGCTGCCTGTTGAAACCTGACATTTCACATTCAAGTAAGATGTGGTGAGAGAGTGTACACATCAGGTGTCCCATCAGCAACCGATCAATGGAGAAAAATTACAGCTTCCAGAAATGGCATCAGGGGTTTTCCACTCTGTCTATTGTTGACATTGGAACTTGAGATACAGGGAAACCCCATTGCCCTGCCTCCTTCATAGTGTTAGCATCTTTTGGGAAAAGATGCCAAGAAATTGCTCAGATAGTATCTGCCAACTTAATATTTGTCTTCCTTTTGCAAAGCCCAGGAACCTTCAGACACTGCATTTTGCAGATGGGCCCAACAAGTCCCATTTAAACTGGGGCCTTCCTGCTTTATGCTGTTCGTGCAGGATTTCTAAAATATTGGGATTGTATCTGCCGATGCTGAACCATATTCTGTCGTGTCACACATTAAATACATTGAATAAAATGACCATCTTTCTCTCATAATCTGTGGCCCATCAGACACATGTTTAATATTACAGAGCTGCCTGAGAAATGGACATGGCCACACAGCTGAATAAACAGCGTTTCAGACAGCACAGACAAGGGGATATAATTCATCCCTGTGCTGAGGGTCAGCAAAAGGCCTATGCACCCTTAAAACAGGGCTGGACTTCACCCAGGAAACAATTCTGCTACTCATCATATAAAAGTTGAATCAGCTAGAAGGCATGCACCCAAGAACACAAGATGCACCTCCTCACATCATCCTGTATCACCCTCCTTCATCTTGGAAAAGGCGATTGCTGCCACAGACCTCCAGAAGGACTCCAAAGAAAGAAGGGGCCAGGCTGTTCTCAAAGCCTGCCTCAGTGCCCAAGGTGAGAAGATGCAAGGGCACACTTCTCTTTCCCATCCAAGAGGCAATCTCCTCAATGCACAGGAGTAGCACAGTTCTGCACCATCTCACATTTGGGGTTGCACTTCACAGACAAAGGTGTGTTCAGTGTGTAATGCAAGAGCTGGCACTGCAGCAAAACCATAGCAGAAGACCCTATTATTTATGTCATTAAGCATTGTTAGTCTTGGGGAGAGAAATCCCAGTAACAGGTCAAATTCCCAGCTCCTTTGGATAGTGATCTCAGGCCTGCAGTGTTCCCATCAGGCTAGATTCTGTGCTTCACAATGCAAGGCTGAACAGCCATCATGGCTCCCAGATTTTCTGTGTGATGCTGGCACAGGTGAGAAAAAATGGAGTAGCGCAAAGGAAGGAATACCCCTTTGATTTCCTCAGGAATTGCAGGTGCTCAGGACACCAAACTAGACGCTTTGTCTCTGGCGTGATTGGGCCCTCCATGACATCAGCGCAAAGGGACATGACTGAAAAGAGGAGAGAATTTTAGTCCATTTCCTGGGAGGACAATGAGGCAGCATGACTCATAAAAGCAGAACTTGGCATCGATTCCTATGAGAGCAGCAGATAAGATTGCAGCACATTATATTATACAAGTTTCATTCAGGGAAAGTGTGTAAAACATGCTAAGTGATATACATGGCCAAGGACAGAAAACTATGTCACCCTTTGCTGCTGTGAGGGCCAGCAACTCTATCCATATATGTTTAGGAACACTTAGCAATTACTGCACCTGAGGGGTGTATACTCACGGGTAGAGTAAATTGGTGGCAGTTTAAATGCAAGCACGGTAAGCATGGGTTGATTACTACATGGGCCTACAGGGCCCATGCCCAGGGGCTCACACATAGTGGGGGACCCCCCGCCGTCACCATTTATTTTAAGGACCAGAGCCAGCAGGCACAGCACAGCGCAGTCTAGCTCCCTCTGTCTGTCCTAGCATCTGACTGCACTGCATGGTAGGAAATGGAGTCCGCCCACCAGTAGGACTTCAGCCGTGGCCCAGACCCTGCACAGAAAAGCTACAACTCCCAGCGTGCACTATGGTGCATTCCCATAAACTCTTGCAGGCGGCACAGCTGTGCATTTGTGGTGAGGGCAGCTCAGAGGCAGCCTGGCTGCAGTTTGGGTCCTGGGTCAGCGATCCTCCCAGCATTATTAGCTGATTCCAAACCCATTGGAGCAGCAGCTGCGCCCACATCTCCCCTCAGAGCCCTGCCGGCCAGTGGGGAGTGGGAGAGCCCCATTTTCTCCTGGAGTAATCATTAACGAACACCCCCCCAGCTCAGGCAAGAGTTGTTACATTACTGAGTCACTTCCAGTACATAGGTCCCCCCACGCTCCTCTACTACTGATTATAAACAGCACCTGACACTTCACAGGTCACCCTGCCTAGCTGTACTCAATAGCATGGAGTGTAGGCAACAATGGCGAGGCCAGAGTGGAAATCTAAAAGGAAAACTTAGGCTGCAGAGGGAAGCAAAACAAGCCTCCCTTTGGAAAAAGATCCCTGCAATCAACATTTATTGCAATAAGACAACAAGTCTGACGGCAGACATAGAGGGTGATGAAGTGGGTAACTCCTCTGGTTGGGGAAGAACAAGGAATGAAAGGAGTAGGGGGGGCCCTGGGACAGTAGCATCACTGGCGCTGGGCACAGGGGGCACATGTCCCAAGTACCAGTGCCAGTGCCCCATGTGCCCCACAGTGGTGGCAGCTGAGCATTTTTCAGTTAGACCCATTGCAAAGATTAGTTTAGACGTATTCCTGGAGGTTCTCAAGGTACACCATTGTGTATGTACCTGCCAATTTTAATTTCTTTTACAAGTGAAAAGATTGTAGGAGAGGGGCAGAGCCATAACTGCGGTGGGGCCAACAGGGCAAAGCACTGGGCAGAGTGGAGTGGCTCAATGGAGCCGTTTTATTAAAGGGGCGACTTTCATGGTGCCAGCTCCAAGCACCGCTAATGGGAAGGGGCATGTTCCGATTAAAATGTGCTCTGGGAGCCAAAAACCAGTGTTATAGCTCTGCAGAGGGGTGAACAGAAGAATCTCACATATTCAACATCACTACTGAGACATCAGGATCTCCTTTCCTGTCAACAACATCAGGTGTCCAGCCACACAAGCGAGTGTTACCCGGTCAGGAGTAACCCAGGAAGGAAAGACAGGGGTTACACAAGCATCTGACTAGACATCAGCTGTTGTTTTCACAGGGCACAGAACTGACAAGTGGCTACTTTTACTAGAAAAGGATCAGGCCCTTACATCTCCTTGAGCTGTGATCTTGTCAGGTACCACAAACAAAAATGGCTTGGTCTTTATTGGGGAGCCATCCAAAGAACAACAAAGCATGAATTGTGGTGACTGGTAGGTACGAGACATTCTTTACTTCAGACTTATGTCCAACCCCAATTTTAGATGAGCACTAGTCTGCCTTCGGGATCTGTAAACCTGAAGCCCTGATTGCCTGATGGCTCATTAATTATGTTAATAGGTGTTGGGCCCAGTAAACTGTCCAAATTCCAATGTGATTATATTCTGGTTAGCTAAATCCCC
The DNA here is from genome assembly GCA_007922195.1 of Podocnemis expansa. Lineage (NCBI taxonomy): Eukaryota > Metazoa > Chordata > Testudines > Podocnemididae > Podocnemis > Podocnemis expansa. Next base: position 36,743,983 of record ML681998.1, on the reverse strand, counting down.
TTACAATTTCATTTCACTATGGGGTTCTTCTTCGCTTCCTGTCTGAAATTGTGCTGAGGTATGCAATTTGGGATGGTCAAATAGTCTTCACTGCTGACATAAGTCCATCCCCAGCCTTGTGAGTTTTCTCCTTCTTTTACTTAAACTGTATGCTCTTGGGACCAAAGACTTTCTATTGTAGTGATGTGTTTGGACAAAGGGGTCCCTGTCTCTGCTGAGGTTTCTGGATGCTAATATGATATAAGGTGGATAAAATTGTGTTATTGGCAATGAAATTGTCAGGAATCCTGGAAGGAATGGATCTTAAATATTAAAAATGTTATATTTAAAGCTTGTCATTCAATGTCTTCATGATCTTTAATATTTCTGGATTTCACTAGCACAGCAAATAAAATAAATTTTGAGAAGCCAAGCCAAGAATTGAATGAAAACAGCTTTATTCAAACCTGCATAAAATTTTGTGCCTGTGTGATATGTTGACAGATAAGCCACTATCTCATGGGCTTCTGTAAAACATCACAGCACTATTAATAACACTAAGTCCTGATCTCATGCTTCTCATTTGTAGATCTCAATAATCTTTGTATAAAATATTCTTCTCCTTTTTTTTTCTTGCCACTTCCCTATTCAGTGTTGGTACTTGGTGCCTTTTATGGACTCCTTCCAGGACTCATGGTTGTGCTCGTATCCGAGGCTGACATGTAGCTTGGTCTTTCTGAAATACACAGATAGCCAATTCATGTGCCAAACCTCTGCTCTCCCCCCTTGGTCCTCTTCCATCCAGAATCACTGCAAGACCACTGAATTATCCACACTTTAGAGATCAAGAAATTGAGCTACAGAGAATAGATTTGGTCAGGAACAGTTTTGCCTCCTTTCCCTCCCCCTCTTATTTCCAATTCAAAATTTTGAAAGTGGGTGAAATTTTCAAAATTCAGAAAATTGCAACCAGGTCTTTAGTTGGTTGAAAATAGAGGAAAAATTGTAACTGAATTTTTTAAGGGGCTTTCCCTAAAAATGTCTATTCTCTCTAACAAAGAAGTTAGATCATTTATGTAAAGTCACCCAGAGTATTCATTGGATAGGCCAGGGAAATGCAGAACCAGTATCAGAGCCTGAGTCACCTACCCTATATGACCATGTTTTTTCCACTGAACCATGCTGCCTGATGTCAAAATGCCATTCAGGGAAAGAGAAGCAGGGATTTATATGGGAAGGTCTTGAAATGGATGTGGTCAAAGACAGGGAGCCAATGGAGTGAGCCAAGAATAGAAGTGAAGTAGCTGGTGCTGGAAGTACAATATACCTTAGCATGGGCATTTTGCACTGGGGAGAGTTGAGACAGTTATTTCCATACCAAGGTTTTACTTAGCACTGTCCACATTTCTATGACATTGTGGACACACTACTGGGTGCAGAGTGTGATTCAGTGGGCCAGATTCTGCTTTCATTTGTGTCACTATAGAAATGCTTCTCAGGCAATTAGATTGCTTAGTTTTCCAGAGAGTGTTGTACTATACATTCCCCTCCCTCCCAGAGTGCTCGTTAGCATTTGGGTGCGTACTAAACATGCATTGTTTGCATAGCTAGCATGTTCTGTGTACAGCCACCTAAGTAAAGCCCTGCAAATCTACGGATATCTGCTTTACATCCACAGATGGCTGCACCCAAAAAACCCTTTCTGTGGATTGTAGATGGGTGTGGATCCAAATTTGTATCCATAGAGGGCTAAACATTCAGGGTCCTGTTGATTTCAATAGGCTTTTAGTCAGGCTCCTTTTTGAGGCCCACCTGCTTAGCGATAAATAGGTGCCTAGCTCCTATGGAGATAAATGGGAGTCAGGTGCCTAAACATCTTTGAGGGTCTGGGCTTGAAAGCCTATGGTCTGTTGTATACCTTCATCTCTCATTGACTTCCCACTGTAGTCAAGAAAGTTGAAAGCACTTGCTCTTTTGCATTCAACACCAGTAAGGATCAGCCCCTGGCTAGCACTCTGGAACATGCCTCTCTTTTGAAGTTTAAACGCAGGCCTGAAAGCACAAAGTAGACTTTCCAAGTTTTAATCATAATTACTGCACTTAAAACTGGGGCTAAACTTCCTGTTTCCCATCTGGCAGGTCTGGTTTTGAAGGGCCCAATCTGCCTGTGGTTAATGCTACTGGTGTCTCCATTTGTTCTGGAGAACAACAGAAGGAGCAAATGGCAATCAAGGTAGAAAACTGTTTCTCCTAACCCTATTAGGATTAGCAGAGGGAGAGTTGCCCATACAAAATCAAATCATAGGGCTGGAAGGGACCTTGTGAGATCATCAAGTCCAACCCTCTGGGAATTGAGCCCAGGACCCTCTGCATGTTAAGCAGAGGTGCTAGCTACTACACTTGATGGCTTTTCCAGAAGCAGACAAGATGTGCAGCTCAGAGGACAGAACAAGAAGCAATGGTTTCAAGCTGCTGATGGGGAGGTCTAGGTTGGATACAGGAAAAAACTTTCCCTCTAGGAGGGTGGTGAAACACTGGAATGGTTGCCTAGGGACTTGGTGGAATCTCCATCTTTGGAAACTTATTATAAGACTCAGTTGGATAAACCTGTGGCTGGGATGATTTAGTGCAGGGGTTTCAAACATGAGTCCTGCAGGCTGCATGCAGCACCTAAAACTATTTCCTGCGACCTGCAACAACACTATTGTTACTGATATTTGCAATATTGTTGTATGAAAAGATTTCAGTGATGCGGCCCTCAAGCTAACATAATAGCTCTCATGTGGCCCTTGTGGTGATTTGAGTTTGAGACCCCTGATTTGTTGGGAGTGGTCCTGCTTTTAGCAGGGGATTGGACTACATGATGTCACGAGGTCCCTTCCAGCTCTAATATTCTGTGATTCTATGAATATGATGGGGAATTTTGCCTTTCTCTGAAGCGTCTGGCAGCATGGTTCAGTTCATAAAATGTGGGTCAGGTGACTCAGGCTCTAGTCCCAGCTCTGCATTTCCCTCTCTTCTTTACCCTCCTGATTCTTGTATCCTCCCAGAGCTTGCACCTCTCTCCTTTCATGTTTTTTTTGCCCTCTCTCTGGAACAGATTCTCTGCAAACTGTCATAACTCCACTGAAGTACCTTCATGCCTGTCCTCATCCACTTCTCTTTGAAAACCATATTCATGCAATCATCCCTCCCCCTTTCTGACTAGTTCCTAGCCCCAACCTTTCTGTGCTGAGCTGTTCTACATCTATTTATTTTGCCCTAGTCAGATGGTAAACTGCTCCCTAAACAGAATGAAAATGTGATCCCTGCTGCAAGGAGCTTGCTAAGTGAGTTAGAGAGGATAAAGGAGCATTGAAATGAGAACAAGTTAGTAATAAAAAGAGCCATTCTATGGGAGATGACAGTATTTACTGTTACTAACTCTCACAATTTTATTGCAAGTCTCGCCATGTTTTGTAGTGTTCTTTAAAGCCCCAGCTTCTGGAATCAGACTATGTAAGAATCTCAGTTGTTTGGGTGGGGGGGTTGTTTTGTTGTTTGAGGGGATTGGTTGGTTGTTTTTAAACTTAACTTCTTGCTGTCATGGTTGCTGAGAAATACTTGGATACGCATGTAGCATATACCCTAAAGTACTGGGGAAAAAACCAGAAAGTTACATATAAAGAACACCTTCCTTCCCTTTTTTTTTAAGTCTTAAAAATATCATGATTTTTAAGCCAGGCTCATTATTCCTGAGGCCTGACTCATGATTTTTTATTATTTGGAGCTGGCAAAATACTGGTATTTCAATCTTTATTTTCATCTAAATCATGACCAAAGAAAATCAAACTATTGAATTTCTTCATGGGCTGAAAAGTTCAGAAAAAAATTATTCAGAAATGTCAAAACATTTTGGTTTCTATTGCCAGAGCTGCTGCAGTACCTTAAGGGAAATAGTATCTGGATACGTCAGGTACTCATTCTTTTCTATAGGCTAGGACCTTAGCCCTAACCATATCCTCCTTGACAGACTGCAGTCATTGGACTCTCATGAAGCACCATGGCAGCTCAGCCAAAGTGGAGAGCAGAGTGCATTGTGGGTGATATCATAGTCCAATAAGAGCACTTGGCCCATACAGGAAAATGAAGATAGGAGGCGCCTGAACTAAAACTCCCATGAGGTATTGAAGCTACTCAGGTACACAGAGATGGATGTTGACACAGCCTTAAAGAAAATATTTCCTTTTGATTTCCCACTAGGAAAGATATTCCAACAGAAAATTCTTGATTGGCTTTAGCTTGAAAAAAAGGAGAGAGGAGGGAAGGGAAGGCAAGCTACCAAAAACATCAATAAGGTAACAGGGTTACTTAATAAGGGCGACCATATGGCCTGATAGAATAAAGAGAATGGCTTTGTGTTGCCTCAGTCTTTTCTCTTTTTTTTCTTTTATTTCTGTTTTTCTTGGGGTTTTTTTTCTTTTTCATTTTTTGAACAAAAGAAACACATCAGACAGTTAATTTTGGAGTGAATTTGGAGAAAGGTCTTGAATGAGGAGAAGGGGACTTTCATAACAGCTCAGGAAGTGTAGTCAATATGTAGAAAGGAGTTTGGAAGAAAGGTCAAAAGTGTTTACAGGAAAAGTGGCCAAACAGGACATCAGACGTGGCATTGTTGGTGGGCAGACAGAGTAAGGAATCGACACCAAAAGAAACAAGGTTGGATAAGCAGGGAAGGGAGGGGAGATGGAGCAAGGGACTTGAAGGTGAGGACAAGAAGCTCAGATTTGGTTTATTGGCAAAGGGGTAGCCAGTGAAATAATAGGAAGAGATGCAGCCATAGTCAGATAGATGGCTATGAAGTGTCAGTGGAATTTTGAGTGGACTGAAGGTGTGATCTGGTTCTCAGGGAGGCCGTAAAGGAGGAGGTTATAGTAAGGAGCAATCCCTTGTTTTACTTCAGTGGGAGCTGTGATTGTATGGCACCTCTCTGGATCAGACCCATGTTTGTAAAAAGCATCAAATTAAAAAAGAAAAGAAAGGTTGTCACGAGAAAGAGAGAAAAATTGTTCTCCTTAACTGCTGATGATAGGACAAGAAGCAATGAGCTTAAATTACAGCAAGGGAGGTTTAGGTTGCACATTAGAAAAAAATTCCGAACAGTCAGAAGGCTAAGTCTAAATCTAACTGCTTAGTCGAACTTGCTTAGTCTGAACTAAGCAGTTTGAAGTTAGTTTTACCTAATCACGTTTTTTAGTTCAAACTAACTTTTTAGTTTGAACTAAAAAAAGCACATCTAGTTTGAACTAAAAGTTAGTTTGAACTAAAAAGCCACGATTAGTTTGAACTAACTGCTAGTTCAAGCTTATTTAGTTCGAACTAGCATGACTACATTATGCTGGTTCGAATTAAAGTTCAAAATAAGTTTAAACTAGGCAGTTAGTTACAACTTACCATTCAAACTAACTAGTTCGAACTAAGCTTTTTTTAGTTCAAACTGCGCAAAGCCTAGTGCAGACCGGGAGCAAATTAGTCTGGATTAAACCTCCTGAATCCAGACTAATTTGCTACTATAGACATGGCCAAAGTCCACTGGAATAAGTTGCCCAGGCAGGTTGTAGAATCTCCATTTTTGGAAGTGTTTAAGAGCACGTTAGACAAGTACCTATCAGAGATGGTTTAAGAGGGTACTTGGTCTTGCCATGAGTGCAAGGGACTGGACTTGATAGCCTCTCTTGGTCCTTTCCAGTTTTTATGATTCAATGATTAATGGTATCATCTAAATGTCGTGGTTATTATTAGTATCTAGGTAGTATCGATTTGCAGGCTTTGTCACAGTCAGGCAAAAGTCAAATGCTATGGTAAGGTTCAGCCTTTGGGAAGAAATAGCCTGACTTTCGCTGTGTATGTTTGCAATGATTCATAACATTGTCTGCAATCACTGTAAAAATAGCCCTTACGCAATTCAGGAGCTACTACTGAAATCCTGACATTTTCGGGTCTTCCCCTCTTAGTCATACTCATTTCAATTAATTTCCAAGCTACCAAAAGAGCTTCATACGGAAAGGCATAAACCTGAAAGAGGAACCAGGGGAATTAAGAAATGCAGCGAAAGGGGATCATCGTTTCTTTGCAATTGTGATGAGGCAAGATCACAGCTGTTATTCCCCCTATAGAAGTGAAATGTGCAAACTCAACAAAAAAAAGAGACAAATTTGTGGACATCTTCTTCTGTTTTCTGTGGAGGAGATGATATCCCCTTCCCTCCCCCCCCCATTTTTTTTTCTGCCAAACAGGTAAGTGGTAATCAGACACAGTGAAGCCTGTGATCAGGTTAAAAATTTTATACCAATGCTATATGAACCTTTGTTTACTTCCTTTTGGGCCTGGTCCTACTTCATAATCAAGAAAATAGCACTTATCCCTCTAGTAACACTGTTTACTTCAGTAGAACTAGTCTGTTGAGTCAGCTGTCTCTATGTATAGGGGCTACAGAATCTAGCCCTTTTGTCTATAAATAGGCTTGGCAGAATTAGTTTTTAATACTTTTTATCATTTTGACCAATCATTTTAATATACATTTTAAACATTTTTTCAATTTATATATATTTACATTTTCACCATTATGGGATGTTGGGGGGAGTTAAACAATCACAATGTGAGGAAATAATAATTTAATGATAGAACTTGATATTCAAAAATCTAAAGCTTCATAATTGTTAAAACTCACAGTCAACATCACATGTCAAAATGTACAAAATAAATATCCTTAAACCAAACAATAAGTGCTAAAGCAGCATTTTTGTTTCCTTGCCGATCTGTAATTTTGATTATCAATAGGTATGTTTTAGTGTGTGCAGTGAAGTCGACATTTTGCAACATTTACCAATAAAAATCAAATCCTTTAAGCTTATATATAAGGGTGGAAGATTTGATTAATGTGCTGGGATTTAACTACAGCTTCCTTGAAAAGTGCCTAGACTCACAAATGCTACATTTAAAAAGATTTTACGTCTTTTGGGCCAGAATGAACCCCTGGCTCATATTGGCGAAAAGTTCCTCCCATGTATAGTACCCTTGACTCCAGTGTGTGTATTTGTTGGAGTAAATTCTCTACAATATAAGATCCTCACAGAATTGTTCATAGGGTGCCCCCAAATAATCAGAACAAGAGCATATTCATCACTTGAAACTTATTGGGTCTGAGTCACCACTCTATGCCTCCGTCTTTATACTCTGTCACTCCACGGAGCTCTACTGGTGCAAACGTGAAGTAACAAAGAAAGCTTCGCTCACTTCTTCCCCTGACTTCTTTTTCAAATCAGCTGCAATCCAGATGAAACCAACAGGATCTTTGTGTATTCAGCACATCTGAAAAGCAGGCCTTTGAGCTAAAATGGTTGAAAGTTCCCATTAACTAGGGCTGGGTACCCAACTTGGGAAATCGGTGGAAACCAAATTGGTCACTCTAAAAAAGAGAAGTCCAAAATTAGAGGCTGGTTTTGAAAATCAAGTCTAAATTACAAGCAGTATGAACAGACATCAAGGTTGGAATGTATAAGGGGACTAAAAAAGGACATTCATGTAAGGAGCCCAGTTAGAACAATAACTTAACAATTTCCTCATGTACAGTGCCTTTCACAAATCGTAAAACAATTTTCAACATTAGCAAAGAGAATTATGGTGCCAGATGTAATCAGCAGCTGAAATTCAGCATCGGTCTATGGACTTCACTGGAGCTACGTCAATTTACGACAATTAAGAATTTAGCATATGGAGTTCAAATAATGAGTAACAGCAGAAAGAACCAGAAGTGTAAGCCAGAGGGAAAGAAGACCTTTTCTGATCCGTTGTTGTTTGTTGCTCATTTATTGGAATTTGGTGCTAGTTAAAGAGACTGGTGGGAGCTGTCCATGGGCCATCAAGTTTATTGTTTATCCACAGAACAAATACAAGACAGGTGGTGGCTATGCAAACATCTTTACATTTAGCAGCTCATATCTGTTGATGAAATAAAGGGATAAGCATGAGCGGTCTACATGTCCATTCAGTCTTTGGCCTCTGCTTAGGATACCATTTACTGTCAACTGGATAATGATTTGCATGATGTGGACACTTGTGCACTGGGAAAATGTCTTTTCACTGAAGCCACCAAACAGCCCTTGGATGAGAACATTTATTAGCCAAACAGGGCTTGAGCAAAGTAGCAATTCAGTGGTAATGGTTCTGTCAGAACCCTGTTCCCGCTGCAAATAATGACCCTTTTGGAGAAGATCCAAAGAAGATGTGCCTTAGAAAACCTTAAGACTCATGGAGAAAAATGAGAGAAAAGCAAGAGAAATGGCAAGGCTATAAGGGAGAAACGATGAGCCACAAGTCCATTGCTGAACAGATGGTGTAAAAACACAGCCCTACATGAGACAAACAGAAAGAAAGAGCAACAGAGATCATTTTTGTGTCCCACCATTTTGATTATAGCAAACAAGCAAATAAAACCATAGAAACACCATAGCTGACCTCTCCCCTTTGCAGATGAATCATAAAGATATACTCACTAGAGATTGAAAAGGCCAATATAACATCATCTGAGCCATGCCCCGGACTGTGAAGGTGACTTGGGTAGATGCCTGTTGCAAAGCAGTTTAGCTGAGTATATGCTGAGTAAAGCACCCACTGCACTACCTACCTAGTCGTTTATGGCTGCCAGCATGGTGCTGACTTTGTTTTACTAGGGTCTGATCATTGGCTCCACACAACTACCACTGATTTCAACACCTCTCAGAATCAGGCCATGCACTGCTATGTGGTTTGGGACCTGGCTGTCTGAAAGCCATTCCAATAATAAATCTCACTCCTTTGAAATCCTGCTTCATATTCCCCTTTCTCCATTACACACCATTCTTACAAGGTGGCACACTCTCTAGTGCTTTGCCTTTTCCCCTGTTGTACATATTAGCCTGTCTTTCAAAATCACTATGTGATTCTAATGAGCTAGCCAGGGGTTAAAGTAAGGTGGAACGCGGTGGAATGCTGTTCCAGGACCCACTATTTTTAGGGTCTCAGCATTCCAAGGCCCCTAAAAATAGAAAATGGAGCCAGAATGGTGCATTCTGGGGCCCACCATTTAAAAATAGCAGGTCCTGGAACACAGCATTCCAGTTCCATTTTCTATTTTTACAGGCCCCCCAAATGCAAAGCCCTAAAAATAGCAGGTCCTGGAATGGCGTTCTGCCGCATTCTGGCCAGTGGGGAGGGGGAGATTTTAAATCTCCCTCCCTGAGCCAGCTCTCACTGAGCTTTCCCTGAACCTCTGAGCATGCTCAGTGAGAGCTGACTCAGGGCTGGAGCCTCAGGCTGGGCGGGGGCTGGGGCTGGGGCTGGGGCCGCAGTCGCTCTGCCCTGCGACCAGGTAAGGGGATCCTGGACGATGGGTTCGGGGCAGGTGAGCCAGCCTGGTGGGGAAGGGGCATTGGGGAGGGGGTTGGCCTGGGACAGCAGGGGGAAGAGGGCATGGCACGGTGTGGGGTTAGGGGACCAGCAGCCAGACGGGGACCGAGGGCAGTAGCTGGGCTGGGGCAGGAGCTGGGGTGGGGGTCTGGGATGTGGGGGGCAGGAGCTGGCATGGGGGGCTGGCATTTGGGGGGGCAGGAGCTGGGGTGCGGAGGGGGGCCCAGACATGCGGGGAGGGGGCACCCATGCGGGAAGGGGGTCTGCCTGATTAGGAGGGTTCAAGGGCCTGCCAAATTAGACTTTAACCACTGGAGCTAGCCCAGGAGATGAGAATTCAGTGGAGTGGAAGCAAAAGCTAGAGGACTAAGTTACTCAGCTGTACCACTGGGATTCAAGGGCTATCAGAACTCCCAAGTGAAATAAGTGCGGTGTTATCAGTGGAAACCTTTGCCATTGGCATCACAGAATTGCTGTGTCACAATGACAGGAGTTTTCAGCCATTTCCTTCAAAAAGCTGTACCAAGGAGGCAAGTCCCATGATCAGAGTTGGTAACAGTCATACAGCTGGCCAATGGTACAACCACGATTAGCCCTTTCTTTGCTGGAGTTGCATCATCATGCCCCATCCACTCAACCACGTTTCTTCGCCAGGAGAAAGCTGGAAACTAACTGCAGCCCTTGTCCAGGTAACTGTCTGTGCAGCAGTAGCCAAAGAGCTGAGAGTTACTCTGCTAAGGTCACACTGCACTTAGCTATGATGCAGTGATGGCCTATTTATAAGAAACACTAAGGAAGCAAAAAGATTAAGTTGTAGAAACTGTTTCATGGAAATGGTTGTGTTTGGGGCAGGCTGAATCTTTGTAGATTCTCTGGCTCAAGAGGGCAGTGGTGAGAAACAGCACATTCAAATTGTCAGAGCAGGAAACAAATCATTTGCAGGGTAAAATAAAAATTGCCAACTCTGCAGTTATATGTGGTTGGTAAGCTTTCCACGACCTTTCAGTTTTGAATCTAATCTCCTTTTGTTTCAGCACCTCGCTAGGCCAGAGGGCTGACTGTACGCATTTTCTTTTAACATTTGAAAATTAAAATGAGTTTTTTTAGACAGGTGGAGCGGCAAGTGAGCTCAAAGCACCTTTCTAGTTTTCTACTGATAAGCAGAGTGTTAACAGTCATGACAATAGGAGCTAGGGAAAAATCTAGGAGAGAGAACCTCTAACTTCTCTTTCAGATTCAGACATTTAACTTCCTGTTTGACCAGTGTAACTCACATAGTCCAACATTGTGAAAGGTATTTAGGCACCTAAATCCAGATCCGTAACTATGGTGGGGTGAGCAGGGCTTTGCTCCAGGCACACCAGAGTGGCTCCATTGAGCTGCTCCATTAAAGGGCACGCTGCACGCTGCTTGTCCCAGGCACCCGCTATTATAAGGGGCGTATTCTGATCGGAGCATGCCCCAGGCGCAGCATTCTTTAGTTACAGCTCTGCCTAAATCCCATTTATGATCTTAGCAGTGAGGTACCTACATATCTTTGAGGAACTAGGCTTTAACCATTCTCTGTCCTAGTTTACCCCTCTGTAAAATGGGTCTAATTCCTGTTTACCTGGCAGAGGTGCTGTGACCCTTTAAACAGTTAAAGTCTGAAAGCACACTGAGGTCCTTAGAGGAGGGCACAGTGTTGTTTACCTGGACTAAGCTTTACGGACATGGTTGGATCCATATTCAGATCCAAGATTTGCAAAAAAAGTGGAGTGCACGAAACAGTTCCTCTCACTGACCTCCAGGGCAGCTGCTGGACCATTTTAAATCAGTATGAACTTGCTGCTGAGCTCCCTGAAGTTGGCACTGGAAGTCCTGGCCCCCAAGGGACGTAGGGGAAAGCCAACTGTAAGGAATTTGCGGTCGTCTTTCCTGAGTGTGTCCTGGTGGCTTAGAAAGTCACCGGCACCAAAGCAAGGCATTTTACGTGCCTTGTGTAAATGCTGGTCGACTGCTGCTGAAAAGTGCCCTAAGTGTAGACGAGGTCTAAGAATGGAAACAGTAAACTAACTATAGGCACCACAGTTCAATACGCTAGCCAACAAACTTTACTCAGTAGTGGTTAACGTGCACTGTACACTACTAGGGTGGAGTTTGACTCCGCCTCTTTGTTAGCACCATAAACTCACCACACTCATCCTTCTGGGAACTGTTTTACCATTAAAAATAAGTGTAAATAATAGTCACTGACAACACGTCACATAAAACAAGCTTGTTTACAAACAAAATACCTTGGTTTCATAAGCGCTCTTCATCTCAGCTCTAGTAAAATATTGACTTTCAGGGTGGTAAATACTTGCCCATTGCTCATAGCATGGAAACTCCTATCTTTTGTTTAATCAGACACTGGGACCAGTGCATGCTGCCACAGTTCACTTACTCCCTGTATGAACTCCTTTGCAGTATAAATCCCAGCCCTACTATATTTCCAGTCACTGACAGGACCCCACCTTGACTTCACTGTCATTTATCTGTCAGTGGGTCCAATGTACACCTGGTCCAAATGCTCCTGAAGTCAGTGGAAAGACTCCCTCAATGAACCATTGATGGGCTTTACCTCCTCTGCTGTTTTTGCTCCTTAATGCACAGCACATGTCCTTCAGCAACTGAAAACTAAGCTTGATTGCATTTGTAATGATTTTTGTCTGAGTTATAATCACATTGGATAATGCTGATTTTGTAGTGCTAACTTGAATACACTGGCAAAAGAGAACCCTAATTTGTGTGAGTGCACCATGCAGTCCTCTCTGTGCTTGCAGTTTTGGGTGTTTACCAGTGATATATCCCTCTCCTTCCTCTATTTATTCATCCGGAGGAAGAAATGTATCTGCCATTTATTTTGATATACATGACCCCTAGCTGAGAGCAGCTACCCCAAACACTTGGCTCCCTTGACAATCTCTGAGTTCCACAAGTGGTAAAACAGCCTTCCTCGGAGGCTCAAGGGGAACAAATACAGCAGGTTCCTAGCAACAGCAAAATTAAAACAAAACTTTGTTTTTGGCATTCCCTCACAGAACCCCCTGCACTTCCACCACCACAACTCCCCAGTCTCCCAAAACCCCTGCTCTTTGCAAGCCAGGGAGAAAAGCCAGGTGGGTCTCGCAGGGTCCTCTAATGGCAGCTGTTTCTGGGAAAACAAATTCCAGTCAGAAACACCCTGTTGCTCATTAAAACTAAGTGTCAGGTTCGGCTCAGAGATCACAGCCCTGTTGCTCTATGCGCAGTAACCCAGAGAACAGGAAACACTGTACCTGCAGTGCTTGTACACTAATCAGGTAGGACACAATGTCTACACTGGATGGGCCCTTGGAAGTCAACTTAAAATGTCAACTTTAAGTCAACCTTGTTAAGTTGACTTCAGGGTATGTCTGCACTGGGCACAGTGCTGACATACCCAGGGCTGCCCAGACCCCTGTCCTGCCCCCAGTCCCGATCGAGCTAGGCTGCAGGCAAGCGGTGGGGAGTTGGGTCTGGCTCCCAGCCCCTTGCAGCAGGCAGCGGGGACTGGAAGATGGCTCCTGCCACCCACAGCCAGGGGCTGGGAGCCCCATTGGGTCCCCAGCCCCTTGCCACAGGCTGCAGGGGTCAGGAGCCGGCTCCAAGCCTGATCTGGCTCCCAGCTACTTGTGCTGCCTTGCAAGGAGCTTAAAGACTGGTCAATTGTACAGGCTTGGAGTCTGCAAAACTGACCAGGCTCTGAGCTGCTTCTACCACAGCACAAGCAGCTGGGATCCAGATTGGGCTCCCAGCTGGCTCCAAGCCCCTACAGCGTGTGGCAGGAGGCTGGGGGATCAGATTTCCAGCCCCTCTCCATGGGTGGCTGGGGCTGGCAGCTGACTCCTGTCCTGGCCTGTTGCAGAAGCCTTTGCAAGACTCAGCTGCGCACCCCTGGCCACTGCAGGAGGCAGCTGCCAGCCCCTTTAGCCCACAGAGTGGGTCTGGGAGCCAGATCGGGCTCCCAGCTCCTCACCACATGGCAGGAGCTGGATCAGCCCCCTCCCAGGGGCCAGATTGGGGCCAGGAGCCAGATCAGTCCCTGGGGCAGGGAAGGGGGCAGGCCCTGCCCTGTAAAGTCGACTTAAATGTTTAAGTCAACTTTCAGGGCAGGTGTTATTAAGTCGGCTTAAGCAATTGCTCAAGTTGACTTAATAATTTCTAAATACAGACTGGGCTTTGCTTAAGTTTACTTAAGCGCCCCAGAGGAAAGTGACTTGCCTAAGATCACAGCAGGTCAATGACAAAGATGGGAATAGAAGCTGAATCTCTCAACTTAGTCCCCCAAGCAGTGAACTTTGCCTTCCCTTTTCTCACATCTCTCTCCCCTATTTTTCCTTGACTCAGTCCCTCTCCATCCCCTGTTCCCGCCTGCTCTCAGCCCCCCTTTCAAAACTAGTCATATTTTTGCCCTCTCCTACCACTTCTGGATTGATTGTCCCCTTCAATACATGCCCAACCTGAGACTCTCGGATGGGTTAGCAAGAGGGATCCCTAGGCCAGAACTCTGTTGAGGATACTTGGTTAATATTCCTCAGCTTTGCTGTCCCATTTGAGCAAAAAGTTTCAGTTAATGAACTTCCACAGAGCTGCATGCCATGACAGATGCTGGCCAGAGAGCAGTGGGACAGCTGTATCAAGACTTGGCTGGGCTGATAATGAGGAATTTAACCCTCTCTTCCAAATTCTAGGTTCTCTCTGCCTTCACCCAAAGATGGTGGGAGGGACTATTGTGAGACCTTCCTGGCTGCCTAAGCAGGTATCCAAACCTCCAGCTTCTCTGACCCCTCTTTAATACACTGATGCATTATCTCAATACATATACCTGGAATGTAATGTAAAATATATTGAATTTAATATTACCTTGGAGTCCAGTACAGAGCGAACTGGAATGACGAGAGGAATGGGCTGGACTTGGGCAGCAGTGTTTAATTCTGGGTTTCTCACCATCTAATTGGGGACTCTGAAGTATAATTTAGTTGTAATGTGCTGCAGAGGACACAGGGCTTTGCCCCACCTTCTCTGCCAGCACCGTCCATAACTTTGAACATAACTTTCAGAATTACTACCTTCCACAGCCAGCTTTTGTGGGGACAGTGTCCAATCCTGACAGATTGATGACTCCTATGTGGAACAACTATTTTATTAGCTATGTATCTTAGATTTCTAGTACTGCAGCTTTCTCAATAATCTACCCAGTCTAGCAGCATTTCCTTATGATGCTTCAGCTGATTATCTCTCTGTTTTATGGCTTTCTTGTAGAAGAGAAGTGATATATTATATCACAGGCCCTTATAAAAAAGTTTCATTTGTCAGATCCAGATTTTATGTAACTCGGTAAAAGTGTGTGAACTTTCAGGACAGATTGTTTAAGCAATAATAAAATGAATCTCCAGGCTCTGTGTCCTGAAGGGTTCCCCCTTCCAACTTCCCTTTCCTAATGCTCTGGAAAGGGTACACGCCCAGAAGGGAGTTTCTGATCAATGCCCAACTTTCCTTCAGTCATGGCCCCAGCCTGCAGATATTTCTTGGCAATGTTACACCTGCTGGGTGCTTCTGGAGTTTTATTTCCCAGCAGCAAGTAGATCTCTCCTCTACCCCTCAAAGACAGCATTTTTGAAAGCACCCAACATTTATGATTGACCTGTGTCACATTTAGCTTTTATCCATGCCTAACCTTTTGCCTGCAGCCTTTTATGTCACTACCTTTTGCAATGGTGGTCTTGTAACGTTTGCTTGCAAACTTAGGCAACCTGCTTGTGATTGATGGAAGTATCTTGAGTAAACAGCATCTTATGTACACGGCCACTTGCTCAACAGGTTGAATGTTGCATTACTCATTTGCACATGGGGTGTTTTGAAAATAAAACCCAAAACAGTGACTTCTTATCAGATAATGTTTAACTCATTCAAGTTTGCAGAGGCAGATCCTGACATTCCCTTTCTATAGGACCATTCCTCTGAAGATTGCAGAGCTTATAAATAGGTAACTAAGCTACACAACAGCCCTGTGAGATAGCCAAGCATTAACAAAATCCCAGTATAGCTATTTACATCCTGCCTACTTAAAATCTCCCTTTAGTTTCAGTTGGATAAAGTACTGTCCCTACTTCCCACTGCTATGGAATGTTAAATATTTGCCACAGATCACCCCAAAGCTGGCTGCACTTCAGTGGGAGATAAAGTGACCTCTGTGAACTGTTTGTTAATTTTATAGTAGGCTTTGGGATCCTTCAAGAAAAAAAGGCCTGGAGGGCTGCACCCGGAGGTTGCGCCAAGCACCAGCCAGCCTCACCCCTGGGCAGACCAGCTGGACCAGGGCTGGCAGAGAGTGAGCTTTGGCCCCAGGGCCCCCTCAGCCCTGGCCTGCCTGAGGGCCACCAGGATGGGGAGCTGGGGTCCCAGACATGAAGCAGGAATGCTGGCCTGAGCCCCCACAGTTGTGGCAGCCTCAGGCCCCTTAATTCAGCCCTGTCTGTGGATCAAAGTATAAAACTAGACCTCAATTGGACGCCTAAAAATAGAGACTGCCAGAATGAAAACTGTCTGAAAATTGACCCAAAAGCCATTGTGCAAATCACTGGCAGAGTCGAGTTTTGGATATTCCAGTACCTTGTTCCAAGGCACAATTATGTCTAAATCAGGTTGACATAATTCGTCTCTCAGGGGTGTGAAAAATCCATCCCCTTGAGCAGCAGAGTTAAATTGACCTAAGTCGCTCTGTAGACAAGGCTAGGTCGACAGAAGAATTTTTCCATTGACCTAGCTATTGCCCTGCAGAGAGATGGAGTGCCTTCACCATCAGCATAGGTAAAATCCCTTCCACCAGCATAGATAGTGTTTACCAGTGGTTCCTGACCTTTTTGACTCGAGGGCCACAAATACCATTTTTACAACCCTGAAGGGCCACCAGTCTCAACTCCAAAAAGGTATTGACATATGAATCATTCAGGACTACAAGTCACTACACCAGGGGTCGGCAACCTTTGCTGGCCCCCATACCAGCCCCGCTCACTGCACCATCAGCAGATGCTATG
Organism: Podocnemis expansa; assembly: GCA_007922195.1. Lineage (NCBI taxonomy): Eukaryota > Metazoa > Chordata > Testudines > Podocnemididae > Podocnemis > Podocnemis expansa. Next base: position 36,727,499 of record ML681998.1, on the reverse strand, counting down.
GGTGGGGCCAAGTGGGGGGAGAGCCAAGGACTCCAGATTGGGAGGGGGAGGCTAGGGTCCCTGGGAGCAGGTGACCCCAGGGTGTGGGGGGCATGGCTGAGGTCCCTCAGGGTCGAAAGCTGGCTGAGCCACCTCGCTGCCCTCCACTGTGAGGCCGATGACCCTGGGGCTGTGCCACGCTGGCACCCTTAGATGCACTGGCTCCCAAGCTGCATTATGCTGTGCTGGGCCCCCAAGCCATGCCGCACCACACCAGCCACCCAAGACAAGCCACACTGCTCCGCACTGGCCCCCTGCACTGATCCGAGCTGTGCCAGCCTCGTGCGCTGAGCCGAGCTACACTGACCCATGAACAGAGCTGCGCCGCATTGGCCCCCCCCAAGATAAGCTGTGCCGCTCAAGCCCCAGAGTGGCATCACACCACACCGGCTCTTGTGGCCCCAACCTTCAGCCACGCTTGGGGGCGGGGCCAGCAGGGAAGCCTGAGCATCACTGCATGCTGCTCAGGATCGGCCCATGTGCCGAATTTGGCACACGTGCCAAGGGTTGCCAACCCCTGCACTACACAGTTAAAGTAAACATTTTGATGCTACTGTGCTCATTTCTGCATTCAGTATTTTACAGCTACAAATTACACACAGCATGTCACACACACACACACAGACAAAGCACTAGTATAGCTGAGTGACTGTCACCACGTATTGAAGCACACAGCCTGGCAGCCAGCTAAATCACAAGACACTGATTTTTACAGTCTTGCAGCTCTCCAACCATGATGAGTCCTGACTGCCTTGCCAACAGCTTCCTGCCCTTCCTGAATAACACCATGAGCTCCACCTGGGACCCTAGGCACTCGGTCCCTTCTTCAACTAGGGGAACGGAGTTTAAGTGCTCCTCTCCAGCAGGGACCTTAGCACTTATGGATGCAAGCAGAGTGCTTTACTGTGCTCCCTGCTACAGCCAGGGGTAGGGAGCACAGATCTCCTGTCTGCTTGGCTGCAGCATGGATCCTGCACCAGTCTTGTAGCCCCTCAGCAGTACAATTTGCCTGTGTCCTTAGGCAGTAGCTCCATGCCGCATCCAGCAGGAGGAGAGTAGCAGGCCGCTTTGAAAAACATCTCAGGCCACTTTTGGCCTCCGATCCATAGATTGGAAACCACTGGTCTACACTGCAGCATCACCATCAGTGAGCTGTAAGCCCCACAGCTCACTTACTTCCATATAAATCCTTTTTCACCATATACCCAAAGTAGTTTAAATTAGATTTGTCAATACAGATTATCTGGGCCAGCCGTTTACCTTGGTGAATTATATTAAACAGGCGTGTGTGGTCTGGTTGTGAGAAAAAAAACTTGAGACATACAGCCAGATTTGTGCTGGTTTTATTAAAACGTCCTTTGAATATTCAAGCCATTTGTAACTTTTAAATCAGAGTTTAAAACGCCAGTGCTGTAATCCCAGCCCTGGATTAGCACCAGTGACTCTGCTGCAACCCTTGGAATCCATGACCCCTTAGTGACCCAATGACAAATCACTAACCTGAATTTATAGCAGTTTCTGCACTCTCTCCTGCTCTCTGATGATACATTCCAGGTTTTTAGCTTGGCAGCTCTCTAGGTTCTCCATGAAAATGGCAAATGGCAGAGCTGTTTACTGTCACATTCACTGACCCATCCCCAAATGTCAAAAGCCACGCTAGAGAATAGTTTTTAAAATGTCCACAAACAATAGTCATGGAATGCCTGGAACAGCAATAAGGAAGACTCAGCCATACAGAATACATGGGGTCAGCTTTTCAGAAGAATTTGAGAGCAGATTTTCCAAGTGCTCAGTCCACACAGCACGGGACTATATTTTCAAACAAAGTTCCAGATTGGGTGCCAACCTCTTTAGAAAACTTGTCTGATGCAACAGATGCAAATAACACAAGTGCGGTGTCCCTTCGGCAACTGGCCCAAACCAAAGTGTCCAGTAGGGCATGTCACCTTTACATGTATTTATTTAATCTTTTTAGCAAAATATAATGGGGTTGATGGAGAACCTTTCCATGGACTTTATTGGGCTTTGGGGTCAGCCCCTAAAAATGGTGTCCTCTACTCAGAGACAATATTATTTATTATTAATACTGGAGTAAGATTATGTGCCAGGACCCCACTGTGTTAGGTGCTGTGCACAGACTGAACGAAGAGATGTTCTCTTCTGACCTACAGCATTTACCATCTAATAGTATTAAATCTAAACTACACTCTTGCAATCTAAGTACCCTATTAAGTACACTAAGGATGCTAATGAAAATTTAATATCTAGCACGGCTGCAATGATTATGGTACCACATTTTTCTTATTGCAGGAAGAGCCCACAGATAATGGGGCACCTGATATTGAATTTACAGTGCTGTAAGGCTGCCCCATGTTTAAAGTTCCAAAGCATTAGCCATGTTAGTCTAGTTCAGCAAAACAAACAAGGAGTCCTGTGGCACTTTTAAAGACTAATATTTATTTATGGCATGAGCTTTCAGGGGAGAAAATCCCATTTTGTCAGGAGCTTGAAGTGGGATCTTCTCCCAAAAAAGTTCATGCTATAAATAAATGTTAGTCTTTAACAGTGCCACCAGACTCCTTGTTTATTTCATATTCAAAGAGAGCTTGGGATCTTTGATGTAAGCACAAGCTTCCATTCTTACTGGCAGTGTTACACTATTTAATCAGGGCAGTCTTTTTATGTCAGAATTAGAATTTCTTTTAATACCGCGTGATGCATGTTCCTTATTAAATGCGGTTTTTCCTTTGCCGAACCCACATAAAAGTTCTCAGTTGTTTTTTGTTTACCAAAAAGATGTGGTTGGAAGTTTTAAGCTAGTATTGTGTTGGCCTGCATAGTCACACTGGTCAGAACTTTCTTTTTAAAGGGAAAAATTCACCATAAATGAGGGGAGGAGGGCAGCAAAAATTGTAATTAACAAGTCAACCTACAACAACCCTACAAAACTCCCTCTGGGGCAAATGTGGCAAGGTCCTGCTATATCTTTAGGAGATCTTACTGAGTTAAATGGGTGCATCACTGTAGGCCGGGGATCGTATGTGATTCCTTAGGCAAGAATGACCACAGCTCCTCCGTGACCTGTGGGGAGTGGAATAGGCACATCCACTTAGGTTGTAACACTTCAAGAGAGCTACCACTTTCTGGAGAGGTTCACATATACTTGTTCAACCTAGCTAACCCAGAGCCCAAAAAAGAAAGGGCTTTCGGGTAAAGAGCCTGAATTTAAGCTGACTCAGGCCCTTCTTGATGATACAGCAAACACGCAGGGCCTTTTGTCCAAGGAGACAAGGGGGGCACCTTATTCCAGGGAAGAATTGAAAGGACTTTGGCTTATGGAGGCCCCAGAAGATGGATGAGTGACCTCTGGTGAGCTTTTAGCATCCAGGTAGGAGCTATGATAGGTTTTGTTATTTTTCCTCTGTAATTCTTTCAACTTAAGAATAAATGAGTTGAAATTGTGACTGCTGGAAATATATGGTTCAGTCATCACAGCATAACCACAGTGCATACGCTGTCCTGTTTGGGCAGTCTATGTGAGTCCAAACATCTGGGTTCTGTGCCGCCTTCTGGCATCCTGTGACCTTGGGCAAATAACTTACCCATTCTGTGCCTCAGTTTCCCCATCTGTGGAACGGGGGTATTTGGAGCCTAACCAGCCTCAGTAGGGTATTGTGAGGATGGCTACACAATGAGCTGGGGCAGTGATTTCCCTGCTGTTATCACACAAACAAAGCACCTGTGGCACTTTTAAGACTTACAAATTTATTTATAAATAAATAAATAAATTTATCAATAATTCTGTGAGGCCTTAAAAGTGCCACAGGACTCGTTGCTTGTTTTGCTGAACTAGACGAACATGCCTGCCCCTTTGGGACAGCCTGAGTAGTTCTCTTCTTGTTCACGTGGGTTCTGCACCACTTTAACTTCGCTGACAGCAACAGAGTTAACACTAGAAATATGGTACTGCCAATGGGGACTGGAGGCCTCATTTTGCTAGGTACTGTACAAACACACGCTCACTGCCCCAGCGTGCTATAGGCAGACCAACGGGAGGGTGAAAAGGACAGTGCAGAACAGCTCAGCGGCTGGATCAGGGCCAGAACCCGGGGCTCCTGCCCGGCCCAATGGCCCCCACTTCCTGACCTACTGCTGACTAACAGTGGGGAATGTTAGAGGATAATTAAGCCCCCTGTATGTGTTTACACAACAGCTTACAGGAAACTCGTGATCCTTGGCATCCAATTCGGAATCTCATCTGGGGCAGGATGGTGAAAGGAGTTCAAAAGAATTTGTCATATGTTTTTAATGTGCTGGCTGCTTTCAGCCCCCTGCCCCTGTCCGCTGCCCAGGGACTGGTAAACCTGTGACTTTCAGGCAAAGTGTTGCTTCCCAGCAGCTGCTTTGTGGGGACAGGGAGGCCTCTTTCACATTAGCTCTAGTGGCAGACCTGAGCGCACATCTTGCCCCTTGGTATCCTCTTCTGGTCCCTACCATTTTTGGAGCCCAGGGCACAGCTGGCTGCCTTGTCATTCTGGCTGAGTTTATGATCTGAAGCTTTATCCTGCTGCATTGAACCCTCAGTTTATGTGGTTGTGAATGAAGGTTAATTAATCCTGGATTACAGCATGTTGCAGCAAGAGCACAGCAAGAGCTCATTACATCCTCTAACTCCAATTCTCTGCGGAATCTCAGCTTCCTCAAAAAGGCATTTATTAAGAAATATAGCAGTGCACAGCCCAGCAAAATAAATGCCGGTGACATCATTGGATGCTTTTGCACACAGATAGAGTCCAGAAAAAAAAATCTCTTTCTGTACCGGTACTCACCGGAAACCTGTGAACCTTTCTATGCTTCAGCAAACAGGACAGGAGGTCTTTCTGTTATTACGCTTAGAATACATTATTCTAGGAGTGACCTTGCAAATGATGCACATTGACCGGGCCTAGAGAAGGCCCCTTACTCCCAATGAACCAATCCCCTGAAGCATAACCCCCATATTTCTGTGCTGGTATAAGAAAACAGTCGATTATCCCCATTCCCAGATGGGAAGACTGATGTAGAGGGGTAATAAAAAGGTTTAGTTCATTAAGTGCTTACAAAAGTCAATGGGAGCAGGGCCAAATTAAGGTGCCTTGGGCTGCCCACTTTTGTGACCCTCTGATTTGGGGCCCTGCCATTGTTCTCCCCTAGCGTTGCCACCCCCAGCCGCACACCATGGTGGCCTGGACTTAGAGGCAACGGCCGTGTGTGGCACTCCGGCCCCACCGCTGGGCCAGATGTTCTTTCTCAGGGGGCACGTGGCCACCACACTCCAGGGCTGGGGCTAGGTCACCCCGTGCACTGGCTGGCCTCGTTCTCAGAGCGCAGTGGACATGCTCCAGCCTGTTCCACCCCTGGGGCAAAAAGCCAGCCTGGGTGTGGGGTGGGAGCACCATGGCTTGCCATGGATTCTGGTCTAGAGTCCCACCCCTGCACTCATGCCCCAGCCCCACAGCGCCAGGCTAGCAGGGCTATAGGGTTTGCAGTTTCAGGCCCCCTTCAGGTCAGGGCTTAGGGCTTCAGTCCCTATAGCCCCTACATTAATCCAGCCCTGAATGAGAGTTACAGATGTCAAAAATCAGTCCACTTATTCAGGGCCCTTTTCAGCTGTGAGACTTCTGGCCTGAATAACTTGGTAAAGTCACATAAAAAATCAGTAGCAGAGCTGGGCTTAAAGCTCAGAAGTCCGTGGCTCCCCATCTCGACTCAGTTCGCTGGACTGTACTAACTCGTTTTGGTTGCTTCTGATATAACTATTGCTATCAGCACAGATCAGAGAGTACAATTTTTCCCTCAGACCAGCACTAAAACCCTTGTCCCAGTGTGTCTCTCAACCAACATCATCAAGTAATAGAATCAGCATTTAATAAAAGAGCCCAAAACATAATAAGCTCAACATTAAGCATTTAATAAAAGAATAAGGAAAGGAGTTGTTTATGCTAATGCCCTTCTTTTGTATTTTCCCCTAATATGTCAGTTTACTTGCTTTGCCATCTCTCCGGCCAAATTCACTATTCATTATTCGCATAAAAATGCAACTTGCCCTGTAGATTCTCTCCACGGATGAGTTTTGTTCTCACAGAAAATCCTCCCATCACTTTTTGTCTCATGAAATTGCCAGAGGATATACATGTTATTCATATTATTAATGCTCATGATGGGCTAGGCACTGAAAAAAAGGCATGGCCTGTGCCTTGAAGAGGTTCCAGTACCCATTACCCACTATTGTTGGTAGTGCCCAAAACAGATGCTAATATTGGTAACTAGACTGCCCTTTGGCACCCAGGAGAAAATTCTGAGACCCTGAAAACAGGAGAAGCAAGGAGTTTTGTGGCACTTACAGACTAACAGATTTGTTTATCGCATGAGCTTTTGTGGGAGAAAATCCCACTTTGTCAGACACTTTGAAGATGGGGGAACTTACAGACTGGGATGGAAATAAATGCAAGGGAGTGTAAGACATGGGATCAGGTCAGACTGTAACAGCAAATCGGAGCAGTTGTTAAGATTCAAACACTGGGAAACAGCAATCTTAACAACTGCTTTGATGTACTGTTACAGACTGACCTGATCCCATGTCTTACGCTCCCTTGCATTTATTTTCATCCCATTCTGTAAATCCCCCCATCTTCAAAGCATCTGATGAAGTGGGATTTTCTCCCACAAAAGCTCATGCGATAAATAAATCTGTTGGTCTTTAAGTGCCATAAGACTCCTTGCTTCTTCTGCTGAGCTGGAATAACACAGCTGCCCCCTTGGAACCTGAAAACAAGTTCTGTGCGGTCTTCCCCTTCCCACCTGAAAAAAGAAAAAATGTCAGCGGCTCTTCCCAGTTTGCTCTTCCTTCCTTGCTACGTAACAGGGGTCTCTGCTTCTCCATTCATCCCCCCCCACACACCTTTCACTGTGTCATAGCCCCTATCGCTGCCCATGACAGGTTTGCAGGCCTCTTCCTACCTGCTTTCTCCTTGAAATCACAGATAAGCTTCTGTCTCGGCTGTCTGCTACTTTGGTACCTGATATAGTTCTGAAGGTGAAAGATGGGCTAGGGCACCCTACTGAAGATGCAACTGCAATTCTGTTCCAAGGGGGATTGCAAAAGACAGCCTGTAAACATGTTCTTATCTCACCAATGCACTGTACTTTCTGTAGAGGGAGAAGCTCTAGTCGGGACAGGAGGACAAGTCCTTCTCTCCCTTGACCAGATAAGTTTCTTGGCACAGATTTTATTTTGGTCTGGCTCATTTCTCCTTAGGAGATAAGAACCTGATTGGGTCACTGGAGCAACCAGAAGAAAGGAGCAGTCTAGAGTGGAATGTTTTTGGTGCAGGTCCATGAATGATCAGTTTTGTTCCTGTCTCAGAGAAGCGGCAACTAGATCACCAGATACGGGATACCAAGAGCTAGGTGCTATGGTCTTAATAGCGGATAAACATCTGCAACAGCCAGGGAGCCTGGCTGTCTACAAAGGAGATTAAAAGGTTATCCTAGGTAATGGAAAGCAGACAAAACAAACCTCTAAACTTATTTCCATAGATACTTGTCTAGATGTAGAAGCATCTTTTCGAAGTTTCCATAGCCTCTGTGCAATGAACGGCTATAAATCAGCCATGACAAATAGCCCCTCACAGCAACAATGGCCTTTTACTATACGGTAGATACCTCAGTGTATTAATGTTTTAGAAAATCACATTGTTTAGTGTGTTTGTAATCTTCTGTTTGCAAAGGGTGACACCACTGAAATCTTTTTATGAGGTAGCCTCTCTTGAAGAGGCGTAAAAATACTTACTGCATTGTTACCAGGAATAACCTTTGTTTTTCACACAGACACTTGCTTACTTTATGGATATATCGACCTATGCTTATAAGACCTTTCCCCCCTTTGATTATTTCACTCCAGCTGGTGCATACAAGGCACCTATTGATGACACATTCCAATACCTCTCGCCTTGGGGTAAAATCTTTTTCAAAAGTAAAAAACAAAAACAAAAAAAAATGAACTTTTTCTAACTTCCTAATATCTATTCATATTTTCTTCCATCAAAGGACTCTGAATAGGCCATGGGTGCTATGGTTTGATCAAAAGACTGGAAGCTGGAAAGTTCCTGCAATCTAATTTGGGTTGAACCAATGACATAGTGGACAGCTTTAGGCAAGTCCACATGATCTTCTTAAGTCAACCCAGCTGAAAAAAAGCCTTCTTATGCTAACCCAATTGAAAAAAAAAATGGTGAGAAGCAAATGCTACATCCAATCTCAGTCTTCTAGAACAACTCCATTTAGAAAACAAGGATTTGAGCCCTAATAAAATTTTAATCTTGTTTTTTGGTTAATTTTAGGGTAAGAAATAGAGAAGATTGTCAATTCTGTGGTCTGCAACCATTTATATACATGGCTGCATAGCATTGCTTTCATGAGCAGAAGGTTGTGGGAAGTTGCACAGATTCGTGCTTCTGACAGTGTTGTTTAGCTACTTGAACTAGCACATCTCTTTCTCCTGTAAGATTCATTACTTAAAATTTCCACATAGGTTGTGTTTAATTGACCTGTTAGGATGGATTGTGTAACTACATAATGCCAGCATGTGATGACGTTTTTGCTTAGCACAGCATTATAGCCTGTAACACTGCACTATTTGGTTCTGCTTGGAAGAAACCGTGTTCAGCCAAAGGTGATGGACGTAGGGGTGCTGGGCATTTGGTAGCACTGCTGATTTGAAGTATTTTCCGTAATATACAGGGTTGCAGTTTTGTTCAATGACTTTCAGCACCCCCATGATAAAAAGTGGTTCCAATGCCATTATGCTCCATAATCCTGATTTCAGCTTCTACTATGGATTTATCTGGTGAGTTCCTTGAGGAATTTTCCTGTGGCATATAATTTCCTTCACATGCTTTTTCGCCTTGCACCTGTTTTCAGCTTTAGAGCATTGGACAGGCTTTCCTGATCCTAATCTTTATTGTAATCCTTTCTGCAGACAGTGGGATGGTGTGAGCAATATGTTTGCCTGACAGGAGTACTATCTGCAAACACTCCTTTGCCAAGCTCATCCAGGAATTACACTGCAGGGTGGAGACAGTGTTTAGTCATAGAAGGGGGGAAAAAGGCCAAAGGCTAAAAGGAAAAAAGTTCCAGTCTCCATTTGTTGTTGTTATTTTCTCCATTAACCATAACAACCTTTTTTTCCCCACAGAACTGATCCAAAACCCAAGAAGTCACCTGAAAGACACCCAGTGGTTAAAGTATAATTTGGTGGACCTGGAACCCTCCTAATCTCTGGGCCCCCTTCCCGTATTGTCCAGGCCCCCTTCATGCGTATGTGGGCCCCAGCCCAGGTAGGAATTTTTGAGCCCCACCAGCTCTTTCCTCACAAATGAAGCAGAGCCTCAAATCCCCATCACCCCAACCTTGTCCACTGGTGCCCACATCAGACCCCTCCTTCCCCATGTCCTCCTCAGCCCCCATCTCCATTCCCTGAGCCCCTTGCTGCAAAGTCCCCACTCCAGCCCTCTTAACCCCCTACACCCCAGTTCGCCCATCTGCACTCCACCCCCTTCAGCCCCCCCAACCCTCTCCACGCCTCCCCAGACCTGCCCTCCGTACCTCTTCTTCCCACCCTAACCTGCCCGCCAGCTGCCCCGGTTGACCGCCCCCATTCAGCCTCACCCCTTCTTCCCACCTTACCCCCCCAAACCCTTTCCCCACCGGCTACCCGACTGTCCCCAAACCCCCTGTGGCCCCAGGCTGCTCTCTCCCAACCTCAGGCCGGGGCCGCTGGGGACTAGTTGCTCTTTTCTCCCCGAGGCTGAGTCCTCCAGAGAACATGGGGACCTGGTGCAGTTTCAGCCTGGCTCAAGGGACACCCTGCCTCCCCCGAGGCCGGCAGCCCCAAATTGCTGCAGGGCACAAAGGGGAGACTCCGCAAGCCGCCTGGAGTCCTACCCGGCCTGCCCACTGTGGGTCAGGCTGGAAGGGTCCAGCTCCAGTGGGGCGGGGAAGGGGGCCTGCAGGGACTCACAGCCACCACCAGCGCAGTGGCTAAGGAGCCAGGGCAGAGTGGAAGGAAGGAGGCAGCAGCTGTGGCACCGGCTAGCCAGGGGCACAAGCACAGCAAGGCTTGGTTCAGGTCACGTGTGCCACCTGGGCCCGGCAGGTAGAGTTGGGGCCACCACACGTGCTGAGCAAGGGGCGATGGATGGCTGGACTCGCTCCCACCCACAGCCGCTTGAGCTGGCCCTGGGGGGAACACAGCACAATGCAGAGTTCTGCCATATTTTTCTATTTTGGGGGGCCCCGGAATGCTGGCCCCTCAAAATGGTGGGCGCTCCGGGGCGTTCTGGCTTACTTTAACCCCTGAAGACACCTAGTTGACTTTGGTGGGTGTTCCAAAGCATGCTAGGTGCCATGCAAATGCGCAGAACATGACATGCCCCGAAAGATCTCACAGTCTTATGGCCTGAGATGTAACTGGCTATTAGGACAGCTAACAGCATTTAGTGGGTGGCCATTAAACTGGATTCATGCAGGTAATTATTGGAGTCAGAACAGCCTGGTTAGCACAGAAGGAACCAAAATTCGAATCAGGCGTGCAGCTGGCAACTTCATCTTTGCAAACCAAGTGGCCAGTCTTTGGTCCCCATTAACTATGAGCTTTGCCAAGTTTTCATCAAAGTCAATGGCGGTTCTTCCATTAATGGTAGGGGGATCAGACCTTAAATACTGATAGATTCCCAAGTCTGGCATATCAGTGTATACAAGGGTATCACTAACACAATCCTTTTAAGCACAAGTTTAAAACACTACATTCAATAGGGCAAGTTCAATAGGCCTGAGCTGTACACAGGCCAAAAGTTAAGACCCGTGTTAAACTTTTATTTGCCCTTTCGATTGATTAAATTGTAAGTTGGTCTCAACATAGCAAAGCATTGGCAGAAAAAAAGTGCTGTTTTCTAAAATAAATATTTGTTTAAAAAAACTTTTTGACAGATAAAAGCAAAAAAAAAAATTCAATGAGACTGCTCGTGTGTACGTAAAGTTAGCAAGATTAGAGCCAAAATTTGCAACTGTTTTGGAAGGACACCAGGAGGAGTTCTGCTTCAGGTCAGATTGGTGTAAATCTGGGGTAACACTATGAAAATCCACAGAGTTACTCTGGATTTATGCTGTTGTCAAGGTGGGCAAAATTTTGGAAGAAGGTTGTTCAAGACTTAAGGCCCTGATTCTGCAAAGCATTTAAGCATATGTTTAGATTCATCCTTAGTCAGGATCCTTGATTTGGATTCTGATAAGGAGTAAACATGAAGATTAAAAATTTAAGATTTTAAACTCCATGGCTATGTCTACACTGGGAATTTAGTTTGAATTAAGGAGGATTAAGTCGAGCTAAATTAGTCCATGGCCACACTGGCTGTCATTAATTTGAACTAAGGAAATCCTTAGTTCAAACTAAGGAAATCTTACTTCGAAATAGTAAAACCTGCCTTTAATTCAAACTAGCCTAATGTAAACGCATTAGTTTGAACTAACCATTAGTTCAAATTAAACACAATTTGACCTTCTTCCTTCTAAGGTGCATGGCACCAGGAAGGAAGTGCCTTCCTCTTTTTAGGGGATAGGGTGTGGGGATGGCCCTTCTTGGGTGCCAAGTTGCCGCACCTCCCATGGTGCCCCCCTCCTAAGCCAAACTAGCAAGCCCTTTACATGGAGATGCTAGTTCGATTTAGGTTTCTAGTGTGGACATGCTGTTTTGAACTAAATTATTTTCAATTAATCAAAATTAGGTTGCACTAATTAATTTGAACTAACTTAGTTTGAACTAGCATTCTTAAGTGTAGACATAGCCCATGGGAAATGATAGCGGTACTTCAACAAATGGAAAATTAAAATAATTTCTCTGTTCCATAAATAGACTCTTGGTTTTATCTAGTGGATTTAGCAAGATACCTAAAAATTTCTTGGAGGTGGGGCTGTCTTGATTGCTGGTGAAACCTGTCCTGACCATTCAGCAGATGATATTACATCATATCACACGGTACCCTGAAACTCCAGAACAGTTCTAATTCTAGACAGTAGAATTATCTAGTGAAGAATTACAGATCAGAACACCATGTGAAACAAATGTAATCATGTTGGCATACACACATGCTCTGTTTCCTAGAAAAAGCAAGTGATTACAAATTAAAAGTGAAACTCAATTAAGTAATAAAACAATAAAATTATTAAGTGTGTTTGGCATTTTTTTTGTGAGTATGTAATGTAACAAACCTTGTACCCTCACTGACCTTTTGAGAGAGACTCTTCAAAATAGCTTCTCAAGGAATTGTAGTCCTTTATTTTATGACAATTAAATGAACTACGTAGGCTTACAACACCTTGCATTAAATTCTTCTTCCCATTGAAGCCCTCACAATAGGATTTAATTTGGATTTTAGTGGTGCATTTTGGTGAATTTTACCCACAATGAGTCAAAAACCTAATTTGATTCAGCAAAAGGAACCACAGAGCTGGACTTGTGAATCTGAGAACAATCATCATGGCTCTCCTGGGCTTTTGCAGATCTTCATCCAATGGTGAGCATGTAGCAGTGTTTTACTTTGCACGAAGTGCTGATGTTAACAGATACCATAATAGTGGAAGTAACTTTAACAAAGCATTGCCAGCTAATACAGAGCTGCTTTTTTCTAAACACTGTTTTGCAAGTTAGTTTGTTGAGCCTCACAGAAGCTAGAGTTGGGCAACTGTTTCTGCCAAGGTTAAACTGGGTCAAAGCAGGAGCTCCAGACGGGGAAGTTCTGTGTTCTGTGGTCCACAGATGAGCAAAATTCCATTTATTTAAATAGGAATTGTCCATGATAAGGAACTATAACGTGTTCCTCGCTTGTTACTCAGGTTTGGATCCTCATTGCCTCACTCCCACTGAAATCAATGAGAGTTAGGCACCTAAATACATTTGAAAGGTGGTCTCTCTCTCTACTGAGCTGAAACCTGAGTACAGACCTGCAGCTTTGACCCAGTGAGCATTAAAGCTAGATAGCAACTAAAGCTGCTCAGAAACGTTCTGACAAAACAATGTAGTCAGAAAACTGGCAGTTCAGCAGCACAAAGGTTTTGTTGAGTCTAAAAAAGATTTGATTAAACTTTTGCCCAACACCATCTGCTCCCCAGGTCCAGGGTGTGGCAAGGCACAGCCTAATGCTCTATGGTCTCTTGCCTGCCCCTAGCTCAGGAGACAGGCAGTGCCTCTTCAGGGTACTTTTTGTGTTTGTAAGGCTGCACTGCAGCTGAGGCTCTTCTTCGGACACTGCTCAGATACATGCAGTATTAGGTGTCTATGCACCGCAGTGCATGATTGGTTGGAAGCTTTTGCTCTAGCCTGTCAAAGCAGGGTCAGTGGCCAACACCCCCTCTGGCCACTCCCGTGGCTATACATATGGCCCCGACCCTGAGCCTCCCCAGTTCCTTTTTCCACCCTCAGCGATGGTTTCAGAACAGCCCATCCTTGCAATCACAAGTGCCTGTTATTAGCTGATTGTATGAGCCGCCGGTTCAAACTAGAGGACCTGTTCATGGATAGCATTCCAGCAAGAACCAGCTCTTCTACAGAACATGCGTGTTTGGAGCCAGAAGACTGCTCCCATCGCCCACAAAGGATGCCAGACTTTAAACCCTGAGCTTCTTGCAGCAAGAACTTCCCATGGGATGACCCCCACGAGAAATGCCTCTGGTGTCAGGGTGTGTCTCACTGGGCCACCAATTGCTCCATCTGTCAGCTCGTCAAGCCAAGGACACTGAAAGACAGGGGGCAAAGGCGCTGTGTGTTGGTCTTAGAGCAAGCACGGCAGCCTATTCCCAAAGAACCGGGGTCACCTTCAGCACCAGCACTGCATGCCAGGTTGGCACCGGAGCCATCTCAGCGTTGCTCCCCTGCAGAGCAGAAGACGTGGTCGGCACCAGCCTTGGTGCCAAAGCGCTCCCACCAGTCTACTTCTCCCTGACATTTGGGATTCCCTAAAGAGATTCACAGGCCTCCTTCCCCAGGATCAGAGGGAGGATTTTGAGTCACTCCTTGAGGAAGGCTCTTTGGCATCCTGCTATGTGCTCCTAGCCGCTTGGGATGCCAGAGATACAGCGAGCCAGGGAGTAGCCACTGCTGTGGTTACCTGGCACATGGCATGGCTCCAGGAGACAGGCCTACCCCAAACCACCCAACACGCCGTCCAGGACCTTCCCTTTGAAGAACGGTCCTTGTTTTCAGAGGACTCAGACCTCCTCCTAAGCAGCGCCAAGGACCCAAGTTTGGACCGCTGATCTCTGGGTATGCTCCCTTCTCAAACACCTCGCTGCCCTTTTAGTCCTCGCCAGTGTTGGGAGCATGAGTTACCCCGATTGGGTAGGGTCCAAGATGAGCCTGTTGGGGACCCCAAGCTGTCGTGTTCACAGGGCTCCCCGCCTTAGTCTACTGGACCTGTGTGAGACTATATTGCCACCTTCGGGCAAGCTCACCCCTTCTTTTATGCAGATGTTCCCCAATGATTATCAGAAGGGTCTGCAACTCAGATGGGGCAGTCAAACACCTTCTCTGCCTCCTCACACCTCCCCATATTACAACAAGACATTTGACCAGGGACCCTTATATCCCTATAGTTAAGGGACCCCTCTTTTCCTATATAACTAACTGGTTTCGCAGGGGACGCTACTGGCTTCATAGTACAGATGGGCAAATCTCCCCCTCTACTTCCTGGGTTCCTTCCTGGTTTCCCAAGAGTGCTCAGGGGCCAGCCTCTCAAGACCCTACTCTTACCACCCTTAGTTCTAACAATTCTAACGTCTCTGTTTCTAACCCTAAAAACCTGTTTTCTTGGTTCAGGGACACAGTGCTCCATAGTTTAACTTAGGCTATGTCCACACATACATCATTATTTTGAAATAAGTTAGTTCAAAATGTGTTATTTCGAAATAAAGTCCTTATTTTGAAATAAGTTAATTCAAATTAAGAAAATGTTAATTCGAATTAAGGGAAAGCCTGCTTTTGAAACAGCTGTTATTTTGAAATGGTTATTTTGAAATAAGGCCATTTGGAAATGTTGTTTCAAAACAATTGTTTCGAAACAATGGTATTGTTTTGAAACAACATGTCCAAATGGCGTTATTTCGAAATAACCATTTTGAAATAACAGCTGTTTCAAAATGAATGGGGTTTAAGCTGTTTCGAAATGCCAGCTCTTATTTCAAAATGACAGGGCCTGTCATTTCAAAATAAGAAAATGTTGTGTGGACATTCAGTTTTTTATTTCGAAACAACCATTGTTGTTTCAAAATATAAGACTCGTGTGGACATACCCTTAGTATGTCTCACCAGGGCATGATGAAGATCAGGCCAAGCCACGGGCCAACCCCACAGAGCTCAATCACATGGAAAGATAGACCTCTTGTGGCATCCTATAGATGTTAAGGTAGGAGGACCCTTAAAATTCTTTCTTAAGAGGCTGCCATGCTACAGAGGGAACTGCTCTCAAGCCAACGCATTTTGGATGCCCTCAGCTCTCAGTCCCATGTTCCTGCTGTACACTGGATTATTAGGTGAGCACCACATGTTGTTTCTCGGGGTGGGGGGGGTGATATGCAATACACCCCACCCATCTTCCTCCCTTCCTCCTCTCTTCCCCATTCTTGCCGGGCTAGCAGGAAACAGGGTCCAAGCTGGTTGTTGATTATTGGGCAGCCCAGAGCCATGCCATGCTCCATGTGGTGAACCTCTGCACCCCCTATTCCCAGTGGAGTCCATGTCTGAGTACCTGAGGTTTTTAATCTCTCTCTGTCCCTTTACAATGGGTCGAGGAAGATTGCCATTAAGTCCCATCCATTTCTTCTATAAAGCTCTTTCAGAATAAGCTGCCCTTTGTCCAGGCCCCCCCCCAGAGAGGCTTTTATTCACAGGGTCTCTAGGCTCAGAAGGCAACACCTGTAGCTTCCTAACCTTCTGCCAACAGGATCCTTGTCACAGAGGGCTTGTGAGGGAGACTGTCCCTCAGCTGGTAGTGGAGATATGTCCCTAACCATTCACATTACCAAGGGTGGAACCCTTCCGGTCTGGGCTTGCTTTTCCCAAGTCTTTCATCTTGCATTTTTGGCCAAGGGGGGATAGTTTCTCACTAAATAGCTAAATGCTGTGCTTGGGGAAACTGTCATAGGGTTATGTTTGTACCTCTCACTCCTTCCCTCCTCCTCCTCAAGGAGTCTGGCTAGCTCAGCAGGTAGAGATGGTGACTCGAGCTCAACTTTGAGGTGTTGAACCCCATGTTGGTTGCTACTCACCTATGGGTCCCTTGATGACTCTCCAGTTTTACCCCACCATTAAGGCCTAATGGGACATCATAATCCCATGTGAGTTAGTGAAGGCAGTTAAATCCTCCCCCCCCCCTGCACTATCTTACTCAATAGGTTATTTCACCCAGGGTGGTGACCCTCTAAGGGCAGAGAGACAATGGAAATAAGTAATGAAGACTCTCCCTGAACACCCCATATACTCCATTACATGGGTTATGGTACTACGAGTGCCATCCTCCAGTCTTGTTTCTTAAAACAAACTTCTTGGTTCCTTATTTGATTATGGTCCTCAGGCATCCCCACCCCTTGGGTGCACAGAGACTTAGAGTTCTGGGTCACACACTTTGTGTTTGTGCTTTTCTCCGCTTAGGAGGCAAGGCACCCGGATGCACAATGAGATTATCCTCAAGCTTGTTGTCACATTTGTCCCTCCTTTTCAAGCTCTCAGCCTTGATACATTAAGGTGGGTCCCCAGTACCTGAAGTCACGCTTGTACATCCCCTTCATGAGTGCAACAGAGAAGACCAAACCCCTTCTCCCTCCCTCACCTCTCTTTCCATGCCTATCGGGGGGGGGGTTTCCCCCATTTTCAGCAGTGCCCCTATTCTGATGCTTTGGACATCTGCATACTCCATGGTGCTATTAACCATTGCTTTGCCCAGGGTACCCCTTTTTTGGAGAGGCTCCCCTCAGAAGTCATGAACGTCCCATCCGTTTCCCTCACCATAACCCCTAGGGCTGGTACACCTCAGGTGGTCCCTACCTTGCAAGGAGTATCATCGTAGTGCCCTCGTCTGAAGTTTTCAGTCTACCACCCACAGTCCTCCGGTTCTGGGGTTACTTTCTTATAGCCCTAAGGCAGACCTTTCTGTCCTCACGGTTACTGCACTTGGTTCTCCACATGGCTTAGTAGTATGGGGGTACAATGGAGCCATTCCCCCCACTCCATCATCAACCCCTTCTTTGTTTCCCAGGGTGGGTGAAGTAGTTCCCTACCCATTCTTAATGGGGGGGGTACAGTACAAGATCACAATGTCAATAGATGACCCATCTTTGCCACTTCCTGCTACCTGCAATTGGCCCACTGTGGCCCAAGATTGAAGGCTTAAAGCTTCAATCGGATTAAGAAACTGGGCATCCCACTCTCCCCCATATAAGTCTTAGTAGTAGACCTCCAGTGTCTCCTAGCATTCGTTAAATACAGTCCTATCTTGGACCCTCTAGGGTGGTGGGTAGGACTTGGCTGTGTAGGGCCCAGTATTGGTCCTGGTGCACATGGAATAACCAAGACAGTTTCCTGGCCATCCTGCTGTGGAAGTGACCCACTTCCTTACTCTGGTTTTCCCTGTCTAGTGCTCACAGAGCTGGAGAAGAGCAATTCTCTTTGCCTAGGGACAAAGAGGCCCTCACACACTGAATTTCTCAATTTCCAGGGTCTGGGTCTTGCTAGGCTTGCATAGCTGAGCCTATGAACCCAACCTGCCTCATGCTGAAATGTAGTTCTCTCTAGGGTCCCTTAAATCTGCTTATTGTGGGACCTCATAAAAGCATATAAATTTTCCCCTTCATGTCGGCAATATGCTTACTTCAAGTGGTCTTTGGTATGGAGCCTCACCTATAGGGATTGCTGTGCTGAAAGCAGAAACTCCAACTCCACCCCCTGTCCACAGTACGGCTAGTAGTCACCTAATACTGAATGTATCCGAGCAGCGCTTGAAGAAGAACAGTGGGTTACTTACCACTAACCATCCTTCTTTGAGATGGGCTGCTTGCATACATTCAGGGCCCCACCACCACCACCATCCCCACTACCCAGAGTTGGCTACTTAAAAGGGACTGGGAAGGCTCATGGTCGGGGCCATGCATATAGCCACAGGAGTGGCCAGAGGGGGGCATTGGCCACCGACCCTGCTCTGACAGTCTAGGGCAAAAGCTTCTGACCAGTTGAGCACTGTGGCAAGCAATATTGTGTATGCAAGCAGCCCATCTTGAAGAAGGACGGTTACTGGTAAGTAACCTATTGTGTTTAATTCCCAGCTTGGGGCGATGAAGACAGTACACTAGCTCTGCTCTAGTTAAAGAATGCTAAAATACCATCTGCAGTGCAGTCAGGGTGGTGCAGCAGGCTACCAATATAATCCCAGCCTAGGTACATACACCGGGTGACTAGCCCATGCCATTTTGTCCACACTGCTGATTTTAGCTGGCAAGCTGCTCTAGCCCAGCCAGTTCTGGAAGACAGGCTATGCCTCGCTGTTCCTTGGTGCTCTGGGCAGGGAGTGCAGGTTTGGCATGGAGGCAGAGCCGCTAAACTCTCTGTTTCCATCCTGTGGAGTTAGAGAAGAAAAGCATCCAGAGAACAGGAGTTGCCAAGCCTCCAGGATTGTCCTGGAGTCACTAGGGCTTAAAGATTAATCTTTAATTAAAAATATGTCACATGATCAAACCTCCAGGAATATGTACAGTCAAAACTGGCAACCCTATAAGTGACTCTGGCTAGCAGACACAGCAGCAATAGCAAAGCAGAGACCGCTGGACATTTGGAGGCCATTCTACAGGCATGAAAGGACTGCGTTTGGGCCAACCCTCTCCCCTCCTGTCTCTTTGCCTTAGCTTCACTCTACACCTGCCCCTTCTACCTTCTTCTCCCCAGCCCTGTCCCCTTCCCTTTCCATTCAGCTGATCCCTTCCTAACTAAACCCGATCTCCTCCCTCCCCCAAACAGTCATGGCATTAACACACAGTTTGCGGTCATCAGACCCTGTTCACTCTACTGGTGTGTTATATCTCTTCCCCCACCCTGTGTCTGTCTGGTCTGTTTAGACAATATTGGCTCATTGATAAAGACCCAGGCAGGAGTACAAGTAAACAACCTTTTATCTCATAGCTCATTCTTAGACGGCAAGCTCCTTGGGGCAAGAGCTGTGTTTTTATTCTGTTGTCTGTACCTTGCCACCTACCACGAAGGGGTTCTGGGCTGTGACTCCCGCTTCCAGGCACTGTCCAAACACAAATAACCATCTTGTCAAGGAAAAAAACTGAACAAAAGCTTCCCTGCAGGAGCCAAGAACAGTGTGTTTCTTTAAATCCCTTTCTGCAAAACCAGTGCCGGTTTTCACTTTTCATCCTGCTTCGAGACTCAAATTTTGTCTCAAAATGATGAACCTTTCCAAGTCAAAGAAGCCCCCCCTTTTGGACCAGCTCTAACAGCAACACAGTGGGCCAAATTACTCCTTAACTGATGCCACATTTCAATGGCAGTAAATCCAGGGTACAGAAGCTCTACTCTATTTTGTATCAAACCAGAATATGCAGCCAGCTACTGAGGATTGGTGTGCAAATTTCCAGTGTTTAAACCTTAAAGGCCAGGTTCTTTCTCGCAGAGAGAGCTGCTAAGCCCTGGAGATGGGTGGGGGGGGGCCTCAGGGCTCTGATTCCAGCGCCCTGCTTGGTATGGGTTGATCTGTGCTGTGCTGTCCCCAAGTGAGACAGCAGAGCAGTATGTGTGTGGTCCTTGCGGGACTGCACGCCAGGGAGAAACAGCAAAGTGCAACAACACTGGCCACTGCCCCCTCCCCTCTCCCTCTACAGAGGAGGGTTAAAATTGGGGAGGGTGATGGCTGGCAAAAGAACTGGCTCAACCAGCTTTGGCTGAGCGCTCCCCTTTACAAGGGGAAATCTCAGCTCCTTTGTACTAACTGAAAAAAAGGAGCAAGCTCAGAGGTGAGACTTGCTCTGGCCCTGAACGGTTTAATTGACTAGCCAGCTATGTCATGCAATAAATAAATTTGTTAGGCTTTAACTGGCACAGGACTCCTTGCATGCTTTGCTGAACGAGACTAACACAGCTGCCTCTTTGGAACTCAGTAATTTTTATAAGTTTCAAAGGAGCAGTCATGTTAGTTTAGTAAAGCAAGCAAAGCACAGAGTCTTGTGGCACTTTAAGACTAACAGATTTATTTATCGCATGAGCTTTCGTCGGAGAAAAATCCCACTTCGTCAGAGTATCTGACAAGGGGTAGCATGGGAGGTGTGGCAACATGGGCCCCTCCCTGGGCCATGCCCCCACCCAATATATAGATAAAGGAAGGCACCCTGGGAAGTAGAAGGGCAAAAGTGTTAAATCAAAATAATGGTTATTTTGAAATAACATGTCTGAATGCCTATTTCGATTTCAGCCTAGGTTTTGCTATTTCAAAATAAGCTTCATTATTTCAAAATGACGGAGCTCGTCATTTTGAAATAACGAAATGTCGTTCGGACATGACAACTTTTAAATCAAAACAACAGTCATTGTTTTGATTTAAAAATATCATGTGGACATAGCCTTCATCTTTAAGAGCCACAAGACTCCTTAGTAATTTATATTCTAGTAACCTATGTTTCTATGATTCTATATAGTGCTTTACTTTGAACCCAGCCATCCGCTGCAGCCTGGCCTTCACCTGCTGACAGCTGTGTCCCAATAGCAGCACAAGCCTGCCTGCCCATGCGGGGGGCATCCCGCTCCCTTCTCAGATGGCCCCTAACTTCCAGCCAGAGCAGAGGAGAGCCAGCAGCAGCAAGAAGTGGGGTTGGGATTTCCACTCAGGTCTAGCTAGTCAGAGCTCAAGGCTGTGGAGAGCTCATTCACTGCACTCATGTAGGCCTGGAGTGGGAGCTGTGCAGCACATAAGAAGTACTGCTATTTCCATTTTTATATACAGGACGCTGAGGCACAGGGAAACTATGGGACTTATGCAAAGTCATACAGAAGCCTGAAATTAAACGCAGGTCTTCCGAGTCCCTAGCTAGGGCCTTAAACACAAAGGCTATGTCTACACTAGTGGGCTCAGTTCAGCTAGCTTAAGTGGGATCTTCTCCCACGAAAGCTCATGCAAAAAATAAATCTGTTAGTCTTCAAGTGCCACACAACTCCTTCTTGTTTTCTCAAAGTAGACCTTATTAAGCCAGTTTAGAGAGTCCACACGCAAATGCCAGGAGATGGCCCACATCCACACTGACAGCTGCTAGATCATCCTAAAAGAGCTACATTGTGGATAGCTGGTTCACAGTGCACCACAACAGAAGCGCCCAGCTCTCCCAGCAGGAAGTGAGTGACCACGCCACTCTTCCTACTGTGCATGGCAACATGGAGCCCGAAGACGTCAGG
Organism: Podocnemis expansa; assembly: GCA_007922195.1. Taxonomy (NCBI): domain Eukaryota; kingdom Metazoa; phylum Chordata; order Testudines; family Podocnemididae; genus Podocnemis; species Podocnemis expansa. The sequence goes on along the minus strand of ML681998.1, from coordinate 36,705,940 downwards.
GACCCTGATGTGTCCCTTCAGTGTGCCAGAACGGCACTCCATACCCTCCACGCATTGCCCAGACTCCTCCAGCTATGGACCAGCCACTGCAGGGCAACTGCCAGCATGGGGGCCGGCTGCAGCAGGCCAACCCCCACATTCCCCAGGAGCTGGTGCACCCTCCGTGCACGGGAAAGCAGAAGCGACTGGCAGCACCAGATCATTCTCACCACCTGGGACGATGACCACCAGCTGCAGAACCTGCAAATGAGGACGAGCACCTGCCTCCAGCTGCTGTCACCATCCCCACCCACCCATTCCTCTGCCCCACACCCTTTCCCACCTGTCTCTCCCCCCCATCCCCAGCACTGCACACAGAATGATGGTGTGGGTGTGTTTTATTTATGGGGGGGGGTGAGTGAGGGGTGGACGCTGCAGGGGTTGGGTGTTTGGGAGGGAGTGATGGGGTTTGGGGGAGGGGAGGCCGGGGGGAATGAGAGGGGTTGGGGGGGGGCAGGTGTCTAGAGGCCTCGGGCTAGCAGGTCCTGGGCCTGCAGCCAGCCAACTCTACTCCTGGGCCGCCGGTGGGAAAGGCTGCTGCTGTTGGGGTCCCCGACAGGGGGATCCTTGGCCCGACAAGAGCCCAGGCTCCATGCCAGGAACTCTAGGGCATGGATCGGTGCTCCAGGCTGTGAGTCTGCAGCTTGATCAGGTGATTCATCTGGGTCTGCTCAACCCTGCAGTGCACGTGCTCCTCCTCTCTCTGCCGCTCCCCTGACGCTCGCAGCTCTGACTCAGCACACGCTGCAAGCTGGAGGTGGTCCTCGAGTATCTCTTCCCTGGACCTACACCCTCTCCTCCTCCAGGTCAGGGCTGGGCAAACTCTGGGAGTGGCTGGTGACATGGGTGCAGGGGCTAAGCAAAGAACAGGCGTTCCTCTCATTAGCTGGTGCAGAGTGCAGGCTGACAACAGCTGCTGTCCCATGCAGAGCCGTAACACGGCATTTTGCCGCCCAAGGCATGTTTCGATCAGAACATGCCCCTTCCCATTAGTGGTGCTCAGAGCCGGAGCCGCAAAGCTGCCCCTTTAATAGCGCAGCTCCACTGAGCCGCTTCGGGCTGCCTGGAGCTGTGCCCCATCGGCCCCGCCGTAGTTACAGCCCTGGTCCCATGCCCATGCCCCTGCTTCCCACTCCGCCTGGCCTTTGGGAAAGGGACCCCTTAGTATATGCCACTGTGCTCTGCTGCATGGGGCACATGCAGTGCCCTGGGCGGTGAGCCCCAGACAGCCCTGCCCTGGGGGGTCTTGTCAGAGGCCACGTGCCAATGGTGTCCGGTGCATGCTGTCTGGCCTTGGCTGTTGCACCAACAGTGCCCTCTCCCCATGTCCTGCCAGGCCCCTGCCCTGCTCAGCTCTGGGTCCCCTTGACACATGACCCCCCTGCCCCTGTGCCCCTATGACAGTGCCTCTGTGCCCCCCGGGGACCCAGCCCATCCCCATGCCCTGGCCCCTGCAGTTCCTGTCCCATCTGCCTGCTCCATCGTGTGTGCAGCAAGGGAGCACTCACAGGCATGTGTACCAGGAGCCTGGCATGATGTTCCCTTGTCTGGGTGGAGGGCCTCCTCCTGGGTCCCTGGGATGAGCTACAGGCTGGCACCACCAGTGGCCGGTGCGGTGCCCATGTACTGGTGTCCCCGGGGCTCAGCACCACGTCCTCGTCAACTGAGCCCTCCTCCCGGTCATTGACCTGGGAGGGGGGCTCGGCAGCTTTGAAGATGCCAGCTGGCTGGCCATCAGCAGCCTCCTGGCCCAGGAAGGCATGCATTTGTGTGCAATAGGGGAAGGTGGTGTCGGCTGCTCCTGAGCACTGCATGGCCTCCCAAGCTTTGTGGTAGGCCTGGCAGAGGCCTTTGACCTTCATCCACACCTGCTCGGTGGTATGGGTCTGGCCCCTCTCTGCCAGGGCTTCTGACATGGCCCTATACACGGCCCGGTTCCTCTGGCTTCCCTGGAGTCAGGCGCGTATGGCCTGATCCCCCCCACACAGCCAGAAGATCGAAGATCTCCTGATGGGGCCCCACTCATAGCCTGCCAGCCTCTGCCTTTGGCCATGCTTACCACACAGCCAGAGTCCTGGCTAGCTCCGGCCATGGAGCATCGTGGGCTGGGCTTTACCCTACCCTGGGCTTGGGTAGGGCAGCCAGTTCCTAGTTGCCAGCAAGGTTTGCAGGTGGCCAAGAGGCCAATTACGTCAACTTAAGCCTAATACCAGGCTACATTGGCTTAAGTCAACTTAATAAAATTGACTAAAAAAATTAAGCCACCTTAACAAGTGAGCGTTAGTAAGTCGACTTAATTAATTCCAAATGAAACCTAGGCTTTGCTTAAGTCGACTTAAGGGGCTGTAAGTTGACTTAAGCCCCTAGTGTAGACAAAGCCAATATGCTTTCTCAGCAGGCCTAGCAGCCAGAAATTGCCTCTTTTGTCTGTGGCTAGGTAAGAGGATGAGTCCCTACCTGCAAACATGGAGTTGCCCTTCTTTAAATGACATGCATGTCTGACTGTCACAGTACATTGTATCAGAGAATGAATGGGAAGAAGCTCCGCTGACACAATGTGTGTAACTGATAACATGCGGGGACTATTTTGGCTTCCCAAACACTTTTGGTTCAACCTCCAGCTCCTTGTCTCGGTATTGAGCATTCCCCCCAAGTCTGTGATAGCTAAATTCATCCAGAACAACTGTCAAGAACTAGACTGAAACTGATGAGAGCAGGACAACAGCGCTATTTTCTTGGCTTGCACGTGTACATGAAATGCCCTTCCAAAAGAGAATAGCATGCAAGCTTATCCTCTCAGGATGAAACGTAAATTCCAGCTCTCCCCCACACACAAAAGAAGAAGAAGAAAAGCTTGAGAAAATTGTTACCATGTCAGTAAACGGGTCTGGAGGAGGCAGTGAAGTTCCTCTAACACGTGCTGTGGAAAGAAGAACTCTTTACTGACTTCATCTCTCTTGGTCTATTTTTTTTTTTTTTTTAATCTTGGATGCTGCTCAGAGATGGATCCTCAGCGCTTGTAACTAGATATAGTCCCATTAGCATACAGGACCCGGTCTCTAGTAAAGGGGTTAGCATGGGACAGATACATAGAATTCACAGGATGCTAACCTCAAATTGTCAAAAAAGCATGAGTTAGGCACTGGAAATTGTAAGATAGGCTCAGAAGCCATGAGCTCATCAAAAGAATACATTCTGGGTTCTTTTTTGTTTGCCTTTCGCTCTCCTTGGGCCTGGTTCTTAATCGCCCTGCATTACGGGCAAGCATTTGCCTCAGTGCCAGCTGAATGCAGAACATTCCTGTGCTGATTTGGGAAGGGTTTTCACCCACACGTCACTTGCTGTGTGTGGGTGTAAACAACGGCACTATGTGTAGGGTACAGAGAGGCCACCTTGTCTTTTAATGAGATATAATTACAGTTTACTTTGTAGTTTTAATTTTTCTGGGTGAAACCCTGACCCCACTGAGTTTTGACATGGACTTCAGCAGGGCCAAGATTTCACCCTCCATGTTTCACAGCCTAAAATTTGCCTTTAGCATCAAAGTGGAGCCCAGACTATATGATAAACCAGTGATTCCCAACCTGTGGGCCAGAGCTCAAAAACAGACCCTGGGGGCTTTCAAAGTGGCAGGTGGCTCCCAGTGGTGTCTCTGCCACTGGGCAAGGGGGGGCAGGGTGAGTCTCGAATCACAAGTCCAATGTCCCGTGTCCTGCCAGGGACTTGGGGGCCGTGCCAGCGGTGGTGGGATTCGGCACTGGCCCCAACCCAAGCCAGGGACCTGGGGCCAGGCTGCCAGGGCACTCACCACAGCAGGGCGAGCAGGGCTTTGCCCCAGGCACACCAAAGCGGCTCCATTGAGACACTCCATTAAAGGGCACGTTCTGCGCCGCTTGCTTCAGGCACCAATCATTGTAAGGGGCACTTTCCCATTGGAACATGCTGCGGGCGCCATAAACAGTAGTTAGGGCTCTGCAGGCTGCCCACAGCAGCAGGGCTTGGTGCTGGCCCCAACCCTAGTTGGGGACCCGGGCCTGGGCCTGGGCCGCCCATGGCAATGGGGCTGGCTGGAGTTCCGACTTTTTTGGGGCAAGGATGTGCCTGGCGGCTCCCCATCCGCTGGCTGCAGAAGGGAGCTGCTGTCTAAGGATTAAGGCAGTGCTAAAAGACTGGTACAGACTTCTTGCTGGAGCCAAGAGGCAAGACCATAACTATGATGGGGCAGACGTGGCCTTGCCATGGGTGCCCTGGAGCGGCTCCATTTAGCCGCACTATCAAAGGGCGCACTCTGCGCCGACAGCTCCAGGCGCCACTCATTGTAAGGGGTGCGCTCCAAGCAGAACATGCCCTGGCCGCTGAAATGCATAGTTGTGGCTCTGCCAAGTGGATAGGAGATCAGCGTTCCCCTCACCTGGGCTGTAGCTGGGAGCAGAGCAAAGCACTCCACCTAGGTCCATAGACACTGGGCCCCCTGTGGCGCCAGAAGTAGGAGAGCACTGATTTTCCATCCCCCTGCCTGCAGCAGGGCTACAGGACATGTGCGGTTTCCCTGCTGTAGCCCAGGAAACAGGAGATCACTGAGAAGGCAGCCTCCTTGTTAAACAGTTTTTGTCTGGCTGCAGAGATGGGGAGTCTGTTGGAGGAGACTGGTGGTCCTTCAGAGTTGTAAAAATGATGTCTGTGGCCCTCAAGCCAAAAAGGTTGGGAACCACTGCACAAAATGTGGCTAGCACCTCTGCTTAACATGCAGAAGGGCCTGGGTTCAATTCCCAGGGGGTTGGACTTGATGATCTCACGAGGTCCCTTCCAGCCCTATGATTTGATTGATTGATAGATGTTCTGTATAAAATTTTCATCAAGATACCAAGTGCCAAATCCTGCTTGCTTTATATACACCCGTCTCTCCCTCTCTGGCCTAGTCCCATGAAAGTATTTAAGCTCCTAACTTGGATTGAATTCCACTGAGGCTCAGGTGGCCTTCTTGCCTTATTCTGCAATCCTTCCTCACAACGAATAGCATTTACTCAGATGAGTAGTCCCACTGGCTACTTGGAAAAACAGGCCAGGAGTTAGATGAGTAGGATTAGACCCAGACCTCTTTTGACTTCTTTTCTATCGGTCTGTTGCACTGTGGAAAACATTTAACTTTTAAATAGCAGCAGCTGGACAAACCCAACATGTTGAGACTTGAATATTATTGGAAGGCTCAACAATAGTTAGTTGCATTTATGGTTTCTGTGACTCATCTAAATATTTACAGATTTGTCACTACCTAGAAGTAAAAAAAAAAAAAAAAAAAAAAACCCCTCGAGTGAACAGCTTGCTGCAGCAAGACACTGAGTAACAAAGTAGAAATTGAACTGCTACCTTAGGTGATAGCCAGTGTCATTTTCCATGATGACCAGCGTTATATTTGATTTGTTAGGCAATGTCTACTTTTGCATCTTCCATTCCTTGGCTAATAGCCAGTGTTATGTGTAATACTTTAGCCACGCTGTTGTTACTTAATCCTTTCCTAATCTGCAATTTGCGCAAGAGGAGTCAAATCTAAGCAAAGCCACTGAGAACATCACTAATAATTTATCAAACTCAACTTTTGTTGTTGGCTTTGGTTAGTGGAGGTGAATGTTTTCCTGCAAACAAAAATGTAAAATAAACAGAGGGCAGCTGATTCGTTCTGTGTTTCCTTCACCTGTATGGAACTCCCTATCACCCCGATGGTTCTTCGAATAATAAACTCACATACTTGCTCACAACAGGTCACCATGTTTCATCTCCTTCCGCAAATTACACATTAGCCATTAACAATAACAGGAGTTGCATGCAGAAATCCACACCCAATGTGATGAGACTATGCCCTTGGTGTTCAACAAAGATATTAATCATCCACATTTCAGCGTGAGAAGATAAACTCCATTTGTTCTGTATAATCAGGCAAGATGAGTAAAAGTCCCTTCAGCTGAAAGAATACTGGCATCCCTTCAGCCCATAACATTAGTATAAAGAAAATGTATGAATTTATTTATTTTGGTCTTCTGTGCACTGCTTACTGTTGTTAGAAACATGATTGCTTTATACAGTTATGTTTATGTTTGTATGTGACAAGATGTAATTAATACGTCTGCTGCTCCTACATTCAAAGCCAAATTTGGAAGTGGAGTGCCGTACATCAGCTTGGTTATCTGCTTAAATACTGTAAATAAATACATACAGAGAAGAAAAAAAACTATCAAATTTCCATTAAGGCATTCTTAAACAGCTCATGCTTTTCTAACCATAAACTCACATCTTAAAGGATTCATAATTTCGTGGTAACAATTTGATCCAGGTGGAAATGTGGCATGAGGATTTCACTCAAAGATATAGAAATACTACAGAAATATTGCAAATGTTACTGCACATTTGTCACCAATAGGTCAAAAAAAGCTTTTGTTTAACACCACATTTTTGGCAACAGCTTAATCAGAAAGTAGCCTTATGAGTATAGGATAATTAAAAAATGGCCTTTAAATAATCAAGACAGTTTTCATAAGTATAATATGTGAAAAAAAATTTAAAGTGTTTGCATAGCACATTCATATAGTATTGTATATATGTGTATCATGGTAAACATTTTTTTTTGATGGCATCTACCAACATTAAGCAAACTAGGTTAAAATATACTTTTACAGAAAAAGGTACTCTGGCTAGAAATTTGCATGCTAATATACACTGATTGAAAAAAATGTGCTTTTAAAATTCTCCTTTAATCATTGACTCAATCCATTGAAACAGAACTCTAAAAGAGCACAGTTTTGGAATTCAGTTAAACTGAATTAATTTCAAACATGTGCCGCTGTATAAAAATAACACCATTCTTTTCATTGACAACACATTCATGCAAAAATGTATTTAATGAGCACTAAGGATCTCATATAAAATCAATTTTTTTTAAACAGATAAAACTGAAACTGTTTTAACACTTCCAACTGTCTCTCCGATAGCACAAGAAAAATATCACCTGCTGTTCAAAGCTCCAGGAACAGGTGGCTAGGATAAGCAGTTTTACCTTTAACTCTGTGTTTGCTGCTCTTTTTTAGCAAAGCACTAATGTCATTCTAATTTACACTTCTTTGCCACAATTTTATTTTTTAAAACTTCTAAACTAGTTAAAATTTAGGATCTGAACTAAAGAGAACTAAGAAAAGAATAAAGCACTAAATCCTGGCAAACCCAATGGGAACAGTGGAGTTTTGGTGCCAATGTTACAAGCTACTGAGCACACCCCCTTCTACTTGTACTCTGTGGAAAATCCATAGCAACCGAGGGCTCGCAACACAACCTAGGAGGAACTTAATGACTTTTCAGCTTCAGGGTGAAAAGCGACAAATAGCTTAAAAAAAGAAGCAAGCAGACTCATCCAGTCCTTGCCCAACAGGTCACAATGGAGCACGAATTGTGACTTCCTGCAAAAATGCTTCCTGCCTTCGCCAAATAAAAGTTTCTCACACCCAACCATGAAAGCTTTAGTTACTTCATAGGCATTGTCTTTCAACATCCTCTGAAATGTCATGAATAGTAATGTATGAAATATGAGGTCACAAAGCAACATCAATTTATTCTGCTGTCAGAATGAGTAGTATGTTTTAATCCTTAAAGCAGCACTGAGGTTGTTTGCGGATGTTGCTACCATTTGCATTTATTCTAATTGCTTAATACATTGCGTGTGAGAAAAATTCAGGGGCAGCCCAAACAAAGATAGTAAGGGTGAGAAAATCATAGGAGGAAAAAAATGTTTTGAAAGCTTTCAGGCATTTATCAAAGCACAAGCCTTCTGCAATTATTTAAAAAGATGCATCAGGGCTTCTGTCCAAGCTACAAGCCATGGTGGGGCTGTGGGTAATTTAATCAGACTATCTAGGTAGTGTTTATATTTATCACCTCCTATGAGAATAACTTTAGTAAAGTAACTTGAGATATTTTGGTGTCTGACGCACACTCAGCAAATACATGGAAAATATGCTGACCGCATACACAAGTCTCTCCCAATAGGAGAGGAAGTGCAGCAAAGGTAAAAGTACTCACGTTGCACTGACCAAATACTTTGCCTCTTCTTCCCTTCAGTCCAGCCTTTAGAAAGGAGATCTGGAAAAGCTGATATAGTTTGACACAGGCAAAGATTTCACATAAAGCCACTGCACTGGTAAACAGATTTAAACTTCAAGGAGAACATTATCTACAGTGAAAGGAATAAATAAAAACTAAGAATCCCTTCTTCAATACTCGATAATGATCTCACCATTCCTGGGTGGGTCACAAGGGGAGCTCCCTAAGGAAGGCACATTCTATAACCTTGATCCAGTTACTATTTATATTCCTCATTCCTCTGTGTCCAAGAAACACATTTTATTTTCATTTTGGTTTAATAGGCACAACGCAAACCATCTTCTGCATTGCCTAGTGGAACTAGAAGCAAGGATTCCTGGGATTAACTCACAACTGATTTGCTAATGTCCTTAGGTATATAGTTAAGGATTACATTTTCCAAAACATGAGCCTCCGCTTTCAGCTGTTCAGTTTGAGCCACCTTGGATGAGATTTTCCAGTGGCTTGTACAAAGCATATCCATGCCCACCAGTGCAAAAAATTACCGCTGTCTGACATGGTAGCGCTTTCTGCCCACAAAACCGATGCAAATAGTTAGACAAGGGTGCAGGATAACGGATTACAAATCCTTGGTTTTTTGTTTTCTTTTAAGATGAGTATCCAAAAGCATGCACATCCAAAATTAAGACTTACATTTGCAAAAGCAGCTTCTAACCTCTGTTTCTCAGTTTCCCCATCTGAAAATGGATTTAATACCACTTATTTCATAGTTAGGTAGATCTACTAAATTAGTTTTCCCAAATGCCTTAAAATCCCTAGGGAAAGGGGCTAGGCAGCTCCCACAGGTTTATGGAAATTTTGCTTGGGTGACAACTGCAGGAGTTGGCTCTCAATGGAAAGCGCCATCTCCTGTGTGGACAAACAGCTGCACATTTCTAGGTTAAGTGCTTTTGGGACCTAATTTTCAACTCCCCCCCCCATTTGCAGACCTCCAAATTATTTCAAGGGAAATGCAAATCCCTTTGGAAATCTTAGGCACGGTCTGTGGAGCTCGAAGAGTCCACAGACCACAGGCTGAATATCACTGTTTTAAATTAATACGGCAAGTCTAAATAGGTAGACAAACTTTACCTCTTGACACCAAACAAACAAAATTGAGAACAACTATTTATGAAACCAGATTTATTAAAATTTTTCTACAAGTCAGACTTTATCATCTAAGTTTCCACATATCTACATATTTACAGGTAGAACATAGTGTTTTTAGCTTTTGCGGCAGCTTTTCTACCAATATATACAGATTTACTATTTTAGGTTTAAACTGTATCACAGATACAAATCTGAAGCAATCATGAGAGATTTAGTGCAATAGAGGTACTTCACTCTTCTCAAATACTCATGATTCTGTCAAGTTAGTATTGCCAATACTAATTCACATTTAACTGCTCTCTGACCCCCTAGTTATTAGGATACACTGAATTAGAGCACCACCCGCCTCCCCCCACCTTAAAACAGATATATGTACAAAGTACACAGTACATGAGGTATGCAGAACATTCTCACAATGCATGACAGTACTGTAGCTTGCCAGCGGGTTAATCCAGTCCTTAAGATAACTGCATCGTTACAATGCTATTTTGTCAATGTACAGGATAGTCATTTACCCATTTAGCGATTTCAGGAACGGTTTCTCTCTCATTTTAGTGAACTACTTTTGCTTAATACAAGCTGATGTTTCTGTACGTCACCAACCAGGCACACACATGAAACAAAGCAGAAATTTTAGGCAGGACTGGGCTTTACTTATTCTCAACCCAGGAATCTAATGAGTTTTTAGAGGTGTTCATTATCCATAGAAATTTGAAATATGATGAGTAATCATGCAAAAAAATAAAGACAAAACAGAGGCAGAGGCAGATGATACACCTGAATAGACAAATAGGCAAATCTGGAGAGTTCACTTTTCAAGACCAATCGAGTTTTTATATAGGATTTTAGCCCCAGGAGACGCAGTGCTTTGAAAAAACTGAGCCCATGAGAAAACAGAAGGGTTTACACAGACCATACCAGCTAGCCCTTCTCTCTTTTCCAAGACAAGCTGCTCCACCCAACAGTGTTGTGTTTTTAGACGTGAATATATGCTTGCATTCTTAGCACTTAGGAGGGCTCATGCTATTTAGAAAGTTCATCTTGGGCACAGAATTGCGCATGATTTGTCACAGTTAGGCTTAAACACATTTAAAATGCATTTTATGTTCAGGGAGACTGTATTATATAAAATCCAACTAAGTTCAGGTTTTTTCTCCTCCTTAAAAATGTTGTTGGATTAGCCTGCCAAAAGGAGTAGAGGAAGACAGCCATATACATTTATTTTACGGATGGATCTTTATAGCTTCATATCACACACCTGCCAATAGTAGGATCCACCTGATGAGTGAGCAGATAGCTGGACTCAGTGGGTCAAGGCCTCCCTCCATCATTAAAGTGCACTTATAGTCAGAAAATTACTCTATAAAATTGGCAACATAGTGCTCTTTACTGATCCTCTCTTACCGATTTCAATGTCAGATTTATACTTTCCCCTTTTAGTCTTTTCACTGTCAGGGCTACAAATTCCACTTAAGACCTATGGGGAAAAGTGGGAGGCCTAGCTTCTTTCTGTCTGTCTCTTCCATCACCAACAATAAGATTCTGCAACCAAGGATCACCTGTCATTTGGGTTGATGATGATGATGATGATGATGCACGAGGCAGAACAGAATCCAGCTTCCTCTTTCACAGTTTCGCTGGCCCTGCAGTGCCTACAGTAAGAATGTGCCTGCAGACCAAGCAGATGCAAGTCTGGATCCACTGAGTAAGTAGCTGTCTGCCCTGGTTTTTAACATAGTCAGCTTTCTGATTACAGTGACACTTCAGAACACCAAGCAATTACAGCATGGAAAAAATGAAACCCTAACAAGATGCCATGTGTGAGAACTGTATGAGGTTTCTGGAGATTTCAAGACTAACAGAAGAAGGAACTGATATCAGTACTGTCTTCGTGATGCTCTGGAACAATTTGATCAGAAGTTCCTCCGTCCTGGTCTACATATCCAGGTTCCAAAACTGCTTCAAACCAAGGATGAAGCAAGATCTCTGGAGCAGTCAGTCGTTCAGAGGGTTCCCGTCTCAGCAGGCTGCGAATGAGACATCGGGCTTTGGGAGAGACATGATCAGGAATACAGAACTGTCCGCGGCGGATTTTAGAAAACAGAGTACTAGGGTCTGAGTCATGGAAGGGATAGCGTCCTACTAGGAGAGTATACAGCATGACTCCTAAACTCCAAACGTCAGCTGATTTCCCAGAGTAGGTCCCCGTTGTGTTTAAGATCTCCGGACTGACGTACGCTGGACAGCCGTGTTTATCTGACAAGGCATCATCTTCCCCCTTGATGATGTGAGTGTCTTCTAGGCTTTCTAGTCTCAGCTGAGTCCTGAGGAAGAGGGAAACACAATGTACCGGTTACAAAACTGTTTTAATAATGAGCACAGAGCTATTTTAACACATGCGGCTGACTGCTATCGCCACCCCAACTACAGTTCTCCATGCTACAGGACGGTAACCAGAGGGACCAGAGCTTAGCTGTGAATCCATGGCACAGACACTCAAGAGTACTGAGCTAAACCTGATCCAGGGTAACAAAAGTGCAGCTACAGTACCAAGGTTACACAATGCTGCATATGATGGGGAAAATAATATTATTCATAACCACGGATTGTTAAAGTTCCTCAACCAAAGAACGCCACTGTGTGCTGCTGTACACAGGCTGTACTGCAACTACACTTGGTTAATTTACTACAGTGTAATTACTATTTCTCATTTAAATTTGAGAAGGCGCCATACAGAAGCATGCTTTCTAAATTTCAAAGTCCAGATCCCTTTTGCACAGGCAGTGGTGATTAACCCTCCTGTTCATTTATAATTTCTTCCAAATGGCATCAGGTCGTGCTGCAATGGCTCTCTCTTCTGCAAGTCAAGGTCTGTTCCAGTTCCTAACCGCTAGGTTAAGTAGAAAGATTTTAAATCAGTGGAGGGGCTATTCCTTTGCTCTTGAATTGCAGTTCTGCCTTACAGCTTCCTGGTGTGTAAACACATTAAGTGCAGTATGTCCTCAATGTGACTTCCTATCGTAATGTAAAATACCCATTGGTTCTGTAAATGGAAAATATGACTCAGCCTACGCTGCCGGCCTCCAATGGGCTGCTGCAGCACTAGAACAATGCACCTGTAGAGAGTCTGCCTTGCATTGCTTAACCCTCTTGTTACCAAATTTGAGGCATATGATATTAGCCTGTGCAATGCATATTTCCAAATTACCAAGGCTGTGTGCAATCTAACATTTCAGCAAGGGTTTCATTTTATCATTAGGTGGAAAGAGCTGCAACAGTTTCCTTTAAGGGAGTTACTCTTTTGTAGGTTAACATTTTTTTCTGTTTTAATAAAAAGAGGCAGGATTGGAACACCTATCTTATTTGGTCCAGAAATAAATTAATTAAAAATTTAGAAGTACTAGCCAAGTTTAACTTATTTTAAAATAATTTTTATTTTCTTCTGTTTTATTAAGACCTCAGCTATTACCAGTGAAGGAATTTGAAAAATGTTCTTCCCACCATTCATGCTGTTTACTGATTGCAATTACAACAAACTAGTTCCTTTCAGTTTGGTTGAGAATTTTACCTTTCAGGTTTTGCGTTGTGTCATGCCGCAACTCAAGGGCAGCAGACACTACAGAGAAATGTTTGCTTAAACATTTTTTCCTGTCTGAATAATTAAAGAATTAGAAATGGTTCTACCGACCCAAATTTTGTAATCTGGTTTTTACAAAGCCTATACTTTCGATTATATTTGACCAGACAGTATGTCTTTAAGCTTATATGTTCTAAAATTAGCCCATTTAACATTTTAGTTTTCAATGTAAGATGTAAATGTCCTTCAGGATTCAGGGTTATCTGCCCCATTTTAACTCTTCATTTTATAATTTGTGTGTGTGTGTGTGTGTGTGTGTGTGTGTGTGTGTGTGGTGGGGGGTGCTCTGACCACATGCAAAGTGCACCAGATGTGTGTCACTTATGGCTTAAAATGCGGAGACTCTTCTTGGTAGAGGAGGAGAGATAAAAGCTTCTGCTTTCACATTGTGTGCAACCTGGAGTAGGAAGACTCCAGCTGCACTAACACAATGACGGAAATGAGATTTTACAGACCCCTTCTGCAAAAGAAATTGCACCCTTAGGCCCTCATTCTGCTAGGAGATCTGTGCTGGTAGATTGTTGCATTGATTTCAGCGGAGCTTTGCAAAGGGACAAAAGTCCACCTGCAAAGATCAAATTACAGTACTGCAGCTTACGCCTTTTATTTTTAAATCAAAGGTATTCTCCCTTTGTTATATAATGCCCCAACCTCATTTCATTTAATGGCTGTGCCTTTTTCTTTTTGATGTTCAAATGCAATGTATTTTGACATCTGGAGCTAAGAAGTGCTTAAATCATTATCTGTTTGTACACCAAACAGTTTAATCTGAGCAGCTGCTGAATCAGACAGGAATCTATACCAAGCAAGTACATACGCAGTCAAGCTCTGAGGAAAAATAAACATTTACAAATCAGAGCCATGACATATTAGGTGCACACGCTAAACAAATTGTGCACAGGACAATTTGCAGAGGCCAGCTGGTTTAGGACCACGTCTCATCTTTCCACATTGTTTCCCCCCAAATCAACTCCCTTTCTTTTAGTCCACTAAAGATTTTCCAGAACCGTGATTCTGCAGCAGAAATCTGTGCATGTTAAAGGCTATTCCTCTCCATTACCTCCACACAGGGTACTGAGAGATCACTGCTTACCTTTCCTCAGTAGAAAAGACAAATTTCCTGAGCTTGAGGTCACCCAGCACAATGGCTGATTGATGGCAGTGAGCTACAGCTGAGACAATCTGCTTGAACAGCCTGGCAGCCTCCTCTTCTCGCAGCCTTTTGCAACTCCTCACATAGGAGTGCATGTCGCCAAAGTCCTTCTCAAAGAAAACATAAGCCTCTGTGTCTCCCAGAATCACTTCCACCACCCCAGTGATATTTCTATGCGATGGCAGCTGAACATAAGGTTGAATTTTGTCCTGGTAGTGTTTGAGAGGGAACACCTGTAAAGAGGAAATGGGGCAGGGAGGAGAGAAGAGAAATCTCTATTATCAGGAGTGCTACAACTTGCCTATCATACAGTCAATTTCTATGGACAATGTTGAGACAACGGGAAGGGGACAGCCCTGAGTGTCAACCCACTTAAAATTGCTACTGAGACACTGTCCAAAAATACACTGATTTTATTATTCTGGTGGAGAAGAAAACTGTAAGAACCGCTGATAATTCTGCCTTTCCGGCACTCTGTGGTTTCACACCAGGGTGATGAAAGCTCCACCGTAAGGTTGCAGTACGCAAATGGCAATAGGCAGAAGGATTAAACCAAGGTTTGACTCAGGAACGGCAGATGGGTGTTTTGTAAGGCTTTGAGTGTGCTCTCTGGGTGACCTGTTAAGCTCTGTTGGAGTTACTCACTTCCTAGGCCTGCCTGGAATCCGTGACATACATGGAATGTCATCATTTCTATTCATTTCATGTCTCCATGGAGAAACTTGGACACACAATTCCCACTTCGCTTCCTTCGTTACCCAATAGTACAGTCATTAACCCCCCCCCCCCCTTTTTATTTTCAGTCATCAAAGATGCCTTTAAGCCCATCTGCCAAAGGCGGGCTGGAAAACACTCCTGATCTCATTAGAGCCAGGCACCAGGTGGCAGCAGTAAACTCGGAGTCAGCAACTAGTCCATTCAGAAATAGGTCCAGAACAGTGGAGCACAGGGTGCTCTTTAAAAGCCCTGCTGACATCTCACGGAAACCTCTGAAACCGGTGTCTCACCGTCACAGGGGACAGAGGGTGGGAAGTGAGCGGCTGGGGCTCCCTTTGGCCCTCTCTGCATGGAAAACTGACTAGTTTCCTTGCTCCAAAGGGGTAAAAATGAATCTGTTAGTTTTTAAGTGCCACAGGACCCCTCGCTTTCTCTTTCCCCCCAAATGGGTAGCCCTGTTTGTCTAGCAGTTCCCAGCCTTCTGAGAGTTACAACACACTTGGCAGCATATTGTGACTACAAGACACACTGGCCCACTCCCTCCAGACCAAATCCAGCCATCGCCCGGGCTCTCCGTCACACATTTCTGCTGTGTGCTGATGCTAATCTGTCCTGACACAGAGGCTGAGAATCATCAGTCCAGTCCAGCAAAACGAACAAGGAGTCGGCTGGCCCTTTTAAAGACCAACCCATTTATTTACGGCAAAAAAAGCAAGGAGTCTTGTGGCAGTTAAAGACTAACACATTTATTTATCACATGAGCTTTTGCGGGAGAAAAATCTCACAGTCAGACACTTTGAGCAACTTACAAAATGGGATGAAAATAAATGCAGGGAGTGCAAGACATGGGATCAGGGCAGACTGCAGGAGCAGTATTCATGGTAGGAGCTTTCCTGGGAGAAAATCCCACCGGGTCAGATGCTTGCACAACAGGACTCCCAGGAGAGGGGCAAAATAAATGCCAGGGAGTGCAGGACATGGGATCAGGTCATAAATAAACCTGTTATCGTAAGTGCTACAAGAGTCCTTGTCTTTTTCTGCTTTACTAGAGTAACACGGCTGCTCTGGGCAACTTAGGAGTATTCATAGTAGGAGCTTTCCTGGGAGAAAATCCCACCGGGTGAGATGCTTGCACAACAGGACTCCCAGGAGGGGGGCAAAATAAACGCCGGGGAGTGCAAGACACGGGCCAGGGCAGACTGCAGGAGCAGCATTTACACTTGTACCAATCCCGGCAGAAAATCCCACTCGGTGAGAGGCTTTGAAGAGAGGGAACTTACAGAACAGGATGCAAATAAACGCCGGGGAGTACAAGACACGGGATCAGGTCACAAATAAATCTGTTAGCGTAGGTGCTACAAGCCTCCTCGCCTTTTGCTGCTTTACTAGACTAAGCCGGCTGCCGGGGGCGACTTAGCACTAGTCACGGCAGGAGCTTTCCCGGGAGAAAACCCCACCGGGTGAGGTGCTCGCCCACCGGGACAGCCAGGAGGGGCCCGATAAAGGCCGGGGCGGGCTCGGGGCAGGCTGCCGGAGCAGGATTGAGGCTTGCGGCAATCCCCGCCCGACGGCCCGGGAAGGGGCCCCG
>ML681998.1:36475326-36689172 GCA_007922195.1 Podocnemis expansa | reverse complement strand
TGTGTCAGTGTGTGTGTCAGTCAGTGTGTGTGTGTCTGTTGCTGCTCTTGTGTGTGTGTGTTTGTGCCTGCTGCTTGTGTGTATGTGTATGTGTCTGTCTGTGCCTGCTGCTCCTGTGTGTATCAGTGTGTGTGTCAGTCAGTGTATGTGTGTCTGTTGCTGCTCTTGTGTGTGTGTGTGCCTGCTGCTCGTGTGTATGTGTCTGTCTCTGCCTGCTGCTCCTGTGTGTATCAGTGTGTGTGTGTCTGCCTGCTGCTCCTCATGTGTGTCCCTGGGTGTATGTGTGTCACACTGCTCCTGTCTGTATCTGTGCCAGCTGCTGAATTGTGTCAGATTCCACCAGTTTGTGTGTACACGTGCGCCAGTGCTGCTGTGTTATGTGCATCGTCCTCCAGCAGTGACTGCTGCACTGCTGTGTGTGTCCCACTCCAGCCGTGCATGCAATGCGGGGGCTTGCAGTTCTGTGTCACACCCCCAGCCGTGCAGTGGCATTACCAAATCCCGTTCCAGTAATACACAGTTGTGTGTCCATGGCCCCAACTATCCTCAGTGGATTTGTCCTCGCACAACTCCGAGGCAGGGCAGTGTTGTTAATCCCATTTTAATGGGATACAGAGAGATCAAGGGACTTGCACAAATACAGGAAGAAACTCTGTAGGCAGCAGAACTGTGAACTGAATCAGGAATTTCTAAATCCTTGGACACTGACCTTACCATACAACCATACCCTCAAATCACCTCTCCCCTGACGCCATCCTCATCCACACTAAAACTGCATATGCAAAACTGCAGTCCTGCACACAGCTGAATTGCACAGGACTCTGCTGTGTTTCTTAGCAACAGTGCATTGTGGCCTCTGCGAGCCATTTCTAATCTAATGGGAAGACACGCAGTTTGTTGTGGCTCTCCTGTCACATTGCAATGCAGGCAGCCAGGTATTTAACACAGTGGTGATATCCATGTGGCAACACATTAAACTGGGGATTACGTTTTCATTTTCTCACCTCAGTGTGGCATTCCTTACCTTCAGCTCAGATATTTTTCATGCCAAAAGGTCTGAATACAGCAACAGGTCAGTTATAGATGAGTTTTGATACACAGATCTGATCTTCCATTTTTAAAGATGCATGCAAAAATTGTGCCCACACAATGAATATACAGATGCAAATCTAAATACAACCTGATTCTAAGCCTAAGTCTGGTTGTTAGAGGCACAACCAGATGGATGTGGAGACAAAACTGGATCATACATGTAAAAACGCAGGCACAAATGTGTCCCTAAAAGTGGCTGCAACATTCTTCTCCACCAGCAGCATATGCAGCTGGGAAGCTGGCCCAATAATTTCAAAGGCTAATGCAGTGGCTTCCTACAATGTGGGTCGTCATTTAGTTGGTACTTATCCAAACTTCAGCAAGCGTGGAACTCACTTGGCTGGCAGGGCTGGACTTAGTGGACTGGGACTGAAACCGGGGTGTTACTCAGCCTCTCTCCCCAAAGGAGAGTTGGTGCTGAAATGAGGATGGGACCTGCAACAAAACGGATGACGTTGACTAGCGAGCCTAAAGGCAAGGGAGCCCCAGTGGGGCCACAAATCAGCCAGACTGCTCCCAAAAGTCCAACTTGTTTTGAATTGTTCTAATAAAACAAAACCGAAAAAGAAAAATACATAGATTTCCCTAAAAATGGTCCAAATGGACACAGCTGACATCCTGCTCGGGAAGAAGGCACAGAAAGCGACAGGACACGCACGTACGCTCCGCTCCTGCAAGAGACACTAATAGCCTCAAGCTGTTCTTCATCAAGCATTGAGACCCATGCAGACAGTGCTCAGAGGACTACCACTTTTTCCTTCTGTAACCCATTCCTCTCAGCTTTCTTCTTTCTTTTTCTCCATCAACTGCTTTCTCCACTCACTGCAGGCATGGACTTTTATTTTTCGCATTCAGTAACCTGAGCTGTGTGCCAGTGGGACATGGTGCATGGGTGTGATATCAAGAAAAGGCTAAACCAGCTACTGATGCTCCATTGAGTACAGCTGTACGTATGCTATCATATGTATCCCTCTATTCATTACAACTGTATTCGCACGCCCACCCTTGCTGTTCCCTGCTTGCAAATACTCCTTTGAACTTATTATTATAGAATGGGTGCTTTCAAATATTTACCAATATTTACATTTGCACACGTCTTTGCGTGTGACCCAACATATTCATTCTTTGCCATTCTTCTGTTTACAGACGTTTCAAGGATCCTGTCCGGAAAAAGAAATAATATCTTGTGACTCAGGTGATCAGTCGTACCCTGTGAGTTGCAGTGTCAAACTGAACAGCTTGCAAAACCACTGGCTGAAAAGGGTGGCTCCAAATTAATAACGAATAGATTGGCAGAAATCAGGAGGATATCACAGATTATTTACAAATGGAAAAAAAGAGCAATATTGCCAACAAATGTTCCCTGCAGATAATCCAGCCAGCTCGAGTTTTGACAGAATTCTTCAGGAGAAACAAAAAACAAGATCTGCTATTTACACACACACAAATTCTCTGTAATATAGCACTGGGACTTGGACAGCAGCACAATGGGCCTCTCATCTGCTAAAGTGTGTCTTCAATGAGTGTCTAGATTCTATTGGGTTAGTCTATTTTAACAAAATGATTCAGATAAACTAGATGAGGTCTTTTCCATTTCAAATGTTTATGACTCAATGAATGCAGGTATTGGTTATGATAATAGCTAATCTCTCTGCTGTATCATACATGCCTTCAGCTACTTTCAGTGTATTTAAGGAACCACATGAAACTTTTCTGCTGAATGACTCATAGCATAGCAGGTTTATTAATGCATTTGAACATAAAAAAGCATATGTCACAAAGGGATTTCCCAGGGGCTGTATTTTCTCTCTTTTCAGAAATACAATTCTGTTAAAGGTCTGCAGAGGGTTTCAGAAAGCAGGTCTCTTCCTCATTCAAAACATGCTATTTTATTTTCTCTCTTTTGGAGATGAAATATTCCTAAGTGAGAATCTGACCTTTGTCCTGCTAATTCTAGGAACCTTGCAAATTTTATTTGACTTGTAGGATTTCGCCCAAGTGAATAGGAGGCTATTTTCTACACCTGAAATAATGTTGTTTTACAGTAGTTTTTGAGGGGCGTAGTTGTGATACGTTGCTCAAGACCTATAGCTTCTTTTCTATATGGACTTTTTATTCTCATTACAGTTCAGACCCTGAAAGAAATTACTGTATCACCTACAAAATCAGGCTGCACTCCCAACCTACAAAAAGTGGTTAAAGCTTTTAATCAAAACCTTCACAATACAACTATGTACAAGATGTAGTACGTGCCTTCAATCCCAAGCCTGCATAGGGATCCACCCCGTGGGCCCTTTATGCCTGCGCAACCATTTAATCTCATTTTTAGATCTCTTCTCCTGTCTTTCCCACACACGTCTTTGTAGCTTCCTTTGACCTCTACTTGCTGCATTAGGTCTCAAGGTGGGTGAGAGTCCTGCAGACCAGTGGCACTGGAGCCATTTTTATAGTTGGGTGCTGAAGCTACTGAACAAAATTGTAAGCCTTGTTGACAATGGAAACAATTTCAAGTTAGGGTGCCATACTCCCAGAACTCTTAGCTCCAGCGTATTTATTGTAGATGGCTCCCTATGGCAAATAGCCGCACCCGCCTAGATTTGTTTGCAAAGACTTGCTTGACTATACTTGCTGTCATAGCTGATTTGTGTTACGGTAATGCCAAGACGTCCTGTTGCGCTGATCACTGTGCAAACACTTAACAAGAGACAATTTCTGTTCCCAGGGGGCTTACAGAATTTGTTACTTATGTTGAACGATCTGTTCCAGTATTTAGGTGTGATGCCCAGGGTACCTTTCCCAGGCTCAAAAGCTTGTTTCTCTCATCAACAGAAGTTGGTCCAAAGAAAGATAATAGCTCAGCCACCTTGTCGCTCTACAGACAGACAGATGAAAAGCAAGAGAAAACTGAAGTACAGAAGGGAAATGACAGAAATGCAAACAGAACCCACCCAAATCCCTGCCTCTCATTCCAGCACCCCATTTACTAGACCAGTGGCTGTCAAACTTTTTTCCTCCACACCCAGTTGAAAAAAAAAAATCATTTATGCCCATGACCCAACAAATACATCTTTGAGCAATGCATTCCAGTCTTTTGATGGCAGCAGCAGGGGGGGCCATGACCCAGTGCCTGAGGGTCCACGACCCAGTATTGGGTCCCGACCCTAAGATTGAAAAACAATGTATTAGACCACACCGCATTTCCAAGGAATCAGTGTCACTGCTCATTCTGTGTAGAAGTTAGGACATATGGAAGGCTCAAGCTCAGTTTTCAAACTCAGGGCCTAAGAACTGTAAGGTGTTTGGGTGAGGAAATGTATCTTTCCTTCTTTCTACGAAGTGCCTCGCCTACCGGTAGTTTTGGGAACAAATGATTAACCACCATAAAGTAACTGTAAAAGGGCAGCCATTAATAAACCCATTTAAAAACAATCAGTAGCTGTGTGAGTCATACTGGTTGGGTGCGCCACACAGAGTTGCCAAAAAAGGTCTGGATTTTGACCCACAATGTTTCCTCCATGTGCTGCACTGTAAAAGTAGAACTAATTTCAGTACGCTTGTGCTCTTTTGCCTTACTCAAGAAATGCCTGAAAAACATATGCAAATCCATGCTGTTTCCTGAGCCTGTTTAGCAACCTGGTTTTTCGCAGGGGAGGATGCAGGTGACAGTTTGCCCTGCTTAGCGTTGGACTCCAGAGATGGCATGCATGCATGTCTGACAGCGGGGGTCTGCTAAAATGACTAAGCATGAGAGGAATTCAAATAAAAGAGGTGTGAAGAATTACACATACAATTTGAGCGTTACACTGTTAGTACAGATGGCAGGCCAACAGATTTTTTTATAATGCAGGCTTTCCTTTATATTTTGTGACTGATTTTAGACATCACATGATACATTTTTAATCATTACTTCAGGACGTTCCCAAGAGTTCTATTTCTTCTCCCTCCGTTCTTCTTAGTCAGCTCAGCATCCAGAACAGTACAGTACATGGATTTTTACCTGCTTAGTAAAGAGAAAGGGTGAAATCCACTCTTGCTTAGAGGGCCAGCATGTAAGCACCATTTAAAAGCTATTTGAGGACTTAAGTGGGACACAGGCCTTTGGGCTATTTATCCCTGCGTTTTGGAGCCTTTCTGCAGGCTAATCCACAACAAAGTAGCTGCAAGCCCAGACTGGCATGGGAGGCCATACAGAAAGCCCTGGCATTGGGGCACGGCAGACTGGGTCAGGCACAGGCTGGTGAGTATGCGGGGGAGCCACTGACGTCTCTCTGTGCCGCTGCAATGGTCATAGGGCACACGAGAGTGGTTGGTGAGGCTCCTCTATAAGCCAAGTCCTCAAAAGGGTACATGAGTGTGAACCTAAACTGGCATGCATGCGCTCTGCAAATACACCTAATGTTATCATCTATTTATGGAAGCCCCCACTGTGTGATATATGTCCAGAAAGTGCCATCTCTGAGAAGCTCACAGCTTGAGGACGGGACAAAACTCAGCTGTAAAGATGAAATCCTGCTCTGGAAAGGGGTGATGAAAGAAAGCACTTTGCCTGCTGCATCCTCTGCTAATGGACTCCCAAATGCTAGGATGGGATTCCTCACTTGCAGCTGAGGTAATGTGCTATGCGATTCATGCTGCAGCTCGTTGGAGCATAAGCATCCTGCAGTCAGCTAGTACTTTCTGCTGACCGTGGCATATGCTTTCCAAGTGCTAGGACAGATCTTACAGAGCACTGAAAGTTCAGGGCCCTGGGTGAAAGGCTCCACCCTTTTCCGCCCATTGAGCACAACGTTTTGCTGTATGTATTTTTAACTGAAACAGATATTCTTCACTTGTCTTTTCTGGCTACATTTCCTACACCTGCTAGATTCACACTTTAAAAAGCAGAGAGAAGTTTCTCTCACGTACCGTAGTCTGTCCAGAATTCCCTTAAATTGATTTGCTATTTTATTTATTTACAAGAACTTCTAGGGGCACTGCTTTGTCACACTTATTCTTGGTCTGCCTTGTGCTTCCCTCTACTACGAATTAGTCAAGTTTCCCTAAAAGAAAACAAGGAGTGTTTGTTAGTCTTTAAGTGTCACAGGACTCCTTGTTTGTTTTGCTGCACTAGACTGACATGGCGACCCCTTTGGAACCTGTCAAGTTTCCCTAGACTCAGAAATTGTCTCAGCAAATCTGATTTCTAGCCCCCTTATCTTTAAGTTGAACTGCCTGAGACAATAAAATGAGTATTACGTAACCAATTGTATCTCCCTTCTCAAATGCTAGGGAGAGACACATTTCATTTAATAATCTCTCACATGATGGGACAGATTCAAAGGGGTAGTCATATTAGTCTAGTTCAGCGAAACAAACAAAGAGTCCTGTGGCACTTTTAAAGACTAATAACTTTATTTATTGCATGTGCTTCCATGGGAGATGATCCCACTTCATCAGATGCTTCGAAGATCTTCTCTCACAAAAGCTTACGCGATCGATAAATTTGTTAGTCATTAAAAGTGCCACAGGACTCCTTGTTTGTTACGATGGATAGAATAATCTAAATTAGACAGGTCACTTACCTAATGGTGACTGACCTAAGTGACTGACTGTCTATCATGGGAAAAAATGAAATAATTTTAGTGGCAATTCAAAAAAGCGATGGCACACAAATATTTTAGCTAATATTAAACTGATATTCAAAATTTTGGAAAGTTAAATATCTTATTCTGCACCAAAAACATTTCAAATGTAATGATATTTAGATTTGTTCTGAAGACTAAATCTCACAAAATTGCTATATGGTACTAGGCTGGTCACATTGTAACAAAGCATGGAGTTTGTTCAAGGGGATAAAGACTGACTACTTATAAAAGACACTACAAGTCATATTTTCTGTCACGGAAATCAAGTCCATAGCAAACAAAAATTCTTGTATCTGTAATTCTGGTATAACAGATTTTATGCTAAAACAAGATTTTCACTTTGTTTTGCTGTTGTGTGTGTTAATCAACAAACTTACATGTAATGGCATTTTTATGTGCTGCCTTAATTTATAGCCCATCCGGATACAGTGTTAGAGATGGCCTTGGCAGGAAATATAAACAGTCCTCTTTGGTCAACTGATGTTATCAAATCAAAATGATGCAGAGTCTCATGAACAGCATCTTCTGACTTTGCTCCTTTCCGGTCTAGAGAGCATGAAAGCGTCTTCTGTTATTTGAGGTCTTTTTGAAGTTCTCAAATTGGAGGTTCTGATTTTAAGCCTCACATCACAATTTTGCTCCAGAAGTTGTTTTGCTCCAGAAGTTGATTGCTTAAGTGAGAACAGTGAAAGAGTGTCTTTTCATTTGCCTTCTGCTCAAGATACTATTCATGCCAAGTTTACAAGCAGATAAACTCCCAATGCTATTTAATTCACATGCATGTTTTCAACCTCTGTTGGAGTAAAATCAACATAAATTTCATAAAACCAATTGCCTATTTAGGCCTTGATCCTAGGAAGAGTGGTGCACAATGAGGCCACATCTGGAATACTGTGTCCAGTTTTGGGCTCCCCACTATGAAAAGGAAGTAGATAAAATAGAAAAAGTCCAGCAGAGGGCAACGAAAATCATTAGAGGGCTGGGGAATGTGACTTATAAGAAGAGACTGAAGGAACTTAGTTTATTTAGGCTGCAGAAGAGAAGACTGAGAAGTGATTTGATAACTACCTTCAACTACTTGAACAGGTGCTCCAAGCAAGAGGGAGCTAGGCGATCCTCAGTGATGACAGAGGACAGAAAAAGGAGCAATGGTTTTAAGCTGCAACTGGGGAGGTCAAGGTTGGATATTAGGAAAAACTTTCTCACTAGGAGGGTGGTGAAGCACTGGAATGGGTTGTTTAGGGAGGTACTGGAGTCTCCATCTTTGGAAGTTTTTAAGACCTGGTTGGACAAAACCCTGGTTGGGATGATTTAGTGGGAGTGGTCCTGCTTTTAGCAGGGGGTTGGACTAGATGACCTCATGAGGTCCCTTAATTCTATGACATGCTTTTGTATGTACACTATGGCTATGTCCACATGTACATTGTTAGTTCGAAATGAGTTATTTCAAAATAAAGTCCTTATTTCAAACTAAGTTAATTCGAAGTAAGGGAAAAGCTCAAAGCAAAATAGCATGTCCAAACACAGGACTTGCTATTTCACTTCAGGAGAGGGGCACCATGGGAGGTGTGGCAACATGGCCCCCTCCCTGGGCCATGCCCCCACCCAATATAGGCTAAAAGGAAGGCACCCTGGGAAGGAGAAGGGCAAAAGTATTATTTTGAAATAATGGTTATTTCAAAATAATATGTCAGAATGGCATTATTTTGAAATAACTGTTTCAAAATAACAGCTGTTTTGATTTAAAGAAGGTTTAAGCTATTTCGAAATGACGGCTCTTATTTCAAAATGACGGAGCCCATCATTTCAAAATAAGAATACATCGTGTAGACCTAATCTCTTTTATTTTGAAATAACCAGTGTTATTTCGAAATAAAAGAGACATGTGGACATACCCTATGATTCTATGGCATGCTTTTGTTTGTACGCTATGTGTAAAATCCTGGTCCCACGGTTCTGCCACTGACTTCAGTGGGGCCAGGATTTCATCCCCTGAGTGGTTCCCTTGACATAATTGAGGCTAATCAAAATGTATAGAATTAAGCATATTCATTGTATTTTGGCTGCTTAATGGTCAATCACTTTTTACCTCTGATATGTCAGCTAGTAGAGTTTTCCATCTAGGCATGTGATTCTCCTGTGAGAATTCAGTTGGCAATATTTATGTCATTGATTATACCATTAAATACTTTTTTCCCTCCTCCAATTAGTAGTTCATGGCCAGAAAAACAACTCATTATCCATACAAGCATTTGCTATCTTACTCACAGAATTTTTATCAAGAGACATGGCTTTTGATTCCTTTGCAGACTAGGTCTGTATTTGCAAGAGTGCCTTCTATTTAAAGCTACTGGGTGCAAGGAGAAGAAAGTAGGAAGTTGCAATTACATAGCACTTTTCATTCAGAAGGACCTCAGCTCTAAGATACTTCTCTAAATTATTGTATTTTTTTCACCTATTCTCAAAATGCAGCTCCCCAGTAAATAACATAGCACAGCAGACATCCAAGGATCCCGATGCACAGATGTTTAATCAAAGAGTAAATAAGCATCTAGCTACAGACTGAGTGGAGTTTAGATAGAGATACAGTTAATTCTCACATTAGATCTCTGACCAGTGGTTTCCAATCTTTTTGACTCGAGGACTACACGTCAGTTTTACAGCCCTGAAGGGCTGCTAGTCTTTTCCAGCAGCCAATCGCTCCCACTCCACTGCAGACAGACAGACACACAGTTCTCTCCCATCCCCTTGGCTGCGGCAAGGAGCCTGCAATGGTGTAGCAGCCCCAAAGCTAGACGCTCCACCTGAGTCTTTAGGCAGCAGCTCCCTTCTGCAGCCAGCAGAAGGGGAGTGGTGGGCTATTTTGAAAGACCCCCCAGGAGCCATTTTTGGCCCAGGGGTCACAGGCTGGGAACTACTGGCTTGGAGCAGGATACCAAGGCTTGCACCCTCTACTCTTTAACAAAGGCACATGAAATATTAGTGACCACAGGTAGTCAGGACCCCTGTTTGACATCACATTAGAAATGAGCAACTCCGGCTGATCACAAAACATACAAATTCCAGAAGGGTAACTGCATTAGTCTAATTCAGCAAAACAGACAAGTTGTGTGGCACTCTTAAAGACTAACAAATTTATTTATCACATGAGTGTTTGTGGGAGAAAATCCCACTAAATCAAGGATGGGGAATTTATCATTTGGATATTGATTAGGAAAGAGTGCCCTTTCATGAATCATCAACAGTACCTTCTGCAGTTACATTGTTTGCCTTGGCAATTTCTTTTTGATGTCCTGACCTGGCCTGACTTGTTCCATTTTTCCAGACTGGATATGCTCACAGCCCAGGAGTAGTGATGATGAACATATCTTTGATGCAGAGCAATTCATGTTCTTTTAAGCATAAATTTGCAATGGCTGACTTGTACTTCCACAAAGTCCTGGTACAAATTCTTTCCTAATCAGATGGAGGTCACATGTAAATTCTTTCAATTTGAAAGTGTCAGATATTCCCTAACTTTGAAATAGGGAATTCTATTAATTCAGATGAATCTTTACCAATCAGAAAATATTTTAAATGGCACCCACTTTAGGGCACTCTGGAAAGCTCTAGGGCTACGTCTATACCACAGGGCTCAGGTAACTGGACTTAATAAGGTCGACTTAAAGTCAGCTTTATTAAGGTGACTTAGAGACGCCCCATTTGTTTAAGTCGACTTAAGCCAGGGGACCCATTTAAAGCTAACTTTATAAAGTTGCCTTTAAATGGATTCCCTGGCTTAAGTCGACTTTATAAAGTCGACTTAAATGGCTCTCCTGCCTTAAGTCGACTTTATTAAGTCAACTTTAATGGCCACATTTTGTTAAATCGACTTAATAAAGTTGACCTAACTCTTAAAGTTGAATTTAAGGATGAGAGTTTTTAAGTCAATTTAAGCAAGTGCTCAAGTCGACTTAATGAACTTCAAATGTTGCCCTGGAGTTGCTTAAGTCGACGTAAGCCTCGAGTGTAGACATACCCCAGGGTAGTGCTGCATGGATTCTTTTGCATATTCTTTCGACCAGCTATACCTTTAATCAGCGCTTCTCAACCACTGTGTCCAGACACATTACAGGGTCACCACACAATGGTAAGGGTGCTGTGGAGACCTGGGGAGGTGGCTGGATTTGGCCTGGGGGAGTGGGCTGGTGCGTTCTTTTGGGTCATGACCCATGAAAGTTTGAGAACCACTGCCTTTAATCATGCATAGCCTAACTTCAAGAGAATCCTTCATTTTAGTGGGTGTGACAGGTGCTCAGTATGACTTAGGAACAAGCCTGCGGTTATATGCTTCCTGCTTCCTTCTTTCCCTTTCTTACACTTTCCCTTTACAGAAGAATGCCAAATCCTGATTCCCTTTCCCATAGTCTCACTGCAAAATTACTTGGTATCAAAGAAGGAGATACAGTATAGTCAGTGATCCTTTAATATATGCATGATTACATATGATAGCTTATAGCCAAAAGGAACGATGCCATGAATCTTTAATTGTGCATAGGGGTCCACTTTCATGTATCACGGTGATTAGTTCATTTACTCTAGCTGGATTTCTGTGTAACATGGACAGTCTCTGAATAGACAAGTTGTCTATTCTCCCCTATTCACAACTGCATGGATAAAATCAATGCCCAGAAAAGTTTTTGGTAAATGAACGCTACAATGCTCACAATCAAGAATAAACAAAATGGGTCTCCTTGCGAAATCCCAGGACTTGACTCTAGGCCCTGCTTTGGTCATTTTTTATCCCCCCCCCCCCCCCCCCCCGAGCCCAGCAGCCCTAAACCTTGTGGGCTAGACCTCTCAGAGCATCCTCCTTCTGTATGGGAATTCTGTGGTAGCACCAGACTTGCTGTAGGAGCTCCTCTGCCACCCCTCTTGGCTTTCAGCCTGAGTAGGCATGACACAGGCTTTCCTTTTGTTGCATTGTGGTAAGAGACCCTTGGAACTGTTGGGAGCTGGTGTGATGTTCGAATAGACTGTTCTAACCCATCTCAGAGCACTGGCATAAGAACCCCAGACTGGGACAGTGCAAAAGATGCCTCCACATATCCCTACCCACTGTGCCAAGTATGCATCAATGGCACGTGAGGATCTGACCCTCAATATTTCAGTGTCCAGTGGAAAAAACTACAAATAACTACAAATAAAGACCCACTCATTCTACAGCAAAGAAGGGCAAACTTCTTTCACCCCTCCTTGATGGACTGCAATTCCAATAAAGTGACCAGTGGAGAAATTCACTGGTCCCAACAGCTGTTCTTGCACGTAATGAAATTAATCAAGATCGGTCACACAGATGCGAGAACAAAGTTTGCCAAAGGAATGCAATCAATGCAGTTAATCTGCTTTAGGCGAATGAAAATCATATGCAATGTATCAGTGATTTCTATGACATTCACTTAATGTGTATTATTAGAAATACTCTATCTGGATCCCATAATCATTTAAGCCCTAGCTTTACAGGGTGTCCTGGACATTCTCAAAAAGGAAAATCTCTGATTAAATTGCTATTGATTTCTTTCAGAAGTACAAATATTTTAAATGGCAATCAGAGATGATGTCTAAAGCAGTAAGGCCGGTTTCTTCTGCCAAAGTGTTCCATTTCTTTCTTTCAAAGAGAAAAAGGGTCCCAGGGTTCATACGTTGTACTTGCTATTCAAGTTTCATGACTTCACAGACATTGCCTAATCCAAGCTAAAGAAAGGAAGGAAAAAATCATTTACTGTGAAACAGGAATGTAAGCATTCAAAGAACACTTCCCTCTTATTATATAAGTGATACGGGTGCTGACCTACTTGCTTTCCTTTTCCTTATAATATTGCACTTCAGGTTTGCTTGTTTATTTCTCATATTTTTACAGTGTTATCCAGCCACTTTAAATACTAGATATGAGGTACGTAGCTTTTCTCTGGATCAGCCACTTTGTACATGGTGAGCACCTGCAGCACCTATTAGAATGCTCCACTTGCTCTCTGGATCAAGCTCTGACACTTTTAAAAATCTGGTAAACAAATATATCGGAGAGAGTTAGCTCTAGTACAGCATCACTTATTGGAAGGCAAGGACAGAGAACTTCAGGAATAGCCACATCTGGTATCAGAGGGTACATGGACACGAACACCACACTAAAGCAAACAGGGCTAGCTCAATCTAGCAACCGCCCTTCACATTCTGTAGATACAAATAATTTTGAGTACAATTTTGCATGTTTATTTATGTTCCTTAGATGGCTGAATACCTTATTTTCAGACACATTCAAGCATCCTGTCATCAAAATTAAGGCTACAAAATAGTGTCCACAATTATTGGTGCCCAAAATTTTGCACTTTAACACCCAGGGTCCATTTACACTACAAACAAACCATAGCAGCACGTCTCAGAGCCCAGGTCAACTGACATGGGCTCACAAGGCTAAATAATAGGAGCTAAAATAGCAGTGTAGACATTCCAGTCTCTGAAATCGTCCTCCTGTGCTGAGTTTCAGAGCCTGGCTCTAGCATGAGTGGGATCATCCACACTGCCACCTGTAGCCCTGTAAGTCAGCTGATCTGACCTTTGAGGTTTCCTGCCTCAGGGTTTGTGTTGCAGTGTAGACATACTGAGGAGGTACATCTCCACTGGAATAAAAGGTATGAGACATGGCCACACAAGGTACCAAAGCTTAGCCTGCACTCTAAGCCCAAACATTTATATAGCAATTTTAGACCCCAGAGCCAGAGTCAATTGACCCAAGCCAGCCAGGGCTGTTTAATTGCTGGGCAGACATCCCTACAGAGGTCTGATTAAGCCCAGCGTTAAAATTTGACCCAGGAAATGCATTATTAATACAACTTAATAAAAGTTACTGGAGACCTTCTAAAAGTGTTTTCACAGGTTTTGGTGTTTTAGCTGGAGTAAATCTAAGTAGCTTTGAAGGTGAAGGGAAAAACATAGGGCAGTTCGGGACATCCTCCTCCCCGTTACACCTAGAACTATAGTTGAAAAGTGCCACAGGACTCTTTGCTTGTTTTAATTGTATCGTTTCCCCCAAATGTAAAGGCCTGCACCGTCAGACTGACTAATGATTCTAAATGCCTAACACGATGCATCGTAGAGGCCTGATTTTCAGAACATATTAAGCACTCAGGGTTTGAAAACCTGGCCTTTTTAAGATGTTTTGAGGTAAGCACCAGATATTGAGGCACTCGGAAGCATGAGTCATTTTTAAAAATTTAGGCCCAAGTGCTAATTTCATAGGTGCATTATGAAAATTGCTCAATTCATTTCTGTAAGACGCTCTGAAAGTCCTTAGTGCATCACCCATTTTTACAACTGAAATCATTTTACATTTAACAATTGCAAAATTGTGTGTCAACATTAATATGGCCTGTACGCTAAATACAATTTGGGTTAATAAAGGTCTAATGAAGTGAAGCTTATAGCAACAGTAAATTAGTGCATGCATATATGAAAGCTGTTACTATTACACTGTATAGTCTTTGCAACTCAAGGTAGGCAAGCATTTATTTGTATTGTTACTGCACATAAGGTAAATGAACTGAAGGTATTTATAAATAAGCCAGCTCTCCTCATCTACAATACTAATGCAAAACCCTTTGGGAATTCCAAATACAGTAAATCTGAAATAAAAGATTTTCAGTATCAGAAGTACAGTAAAATCAAGCACCAGGAATTGCAATTAATGTTGGTCACAGACCAAAATTTTCCAAAGGTACTAACGATTTTGCATGCCCAAACCAGAGATCTGGATGTTCAACGCTTTCTGGGAACCAGACTCCCTTAAGATGTCTAGTGTTGGGCATCCAAAAATACAAACACCCCAAATCATGGCCCTTTGAAAATCTTGGACACAGTGACTCCTCCCATGAACAGCCGCAGCGACAACAGAGACTTTTCTGGGATAGCTCAAAGCAGGGAATAGTGCACCCTAGAGTAACTGTTTTTGGGCTTGTACCTAAACTGATTTCTTTAGAATGCTTTAAAAATGAGAACACTGCCAACAAAGAAGGTTACATTTCACAAAACACATTTAATTTATAAAACAGAAGATTTTAGAAGTTCAGGAAGAAAAAAGCAAGTTAAACTGGAATGTGTTACATTTGCTTAGTTAAAAATGCTTTCAGTTACTGATGCCACCTTCAACTTTGTCTTCAAATTAAATGCTTTAAATAACGATCAATCAAATCAGTTACACAACCTGCTTACAATCAGCAGCTTATCTCACAGAACCTCAAACAACAAATTTTCTTTGCATTAACAAGCTTGTCCAGATGACTTCTTCAGCATCAGTTGGCTTTGTTTATTCTGACTGTCGATTGCTCGTTTAAGCACTGCATCTGGCTCGAGATCTGATTTCTTTACATCTAAATTGCTACAGCCAAGTTTAGGGCAGCTGTTAAAGAGAAAAATACATCAGAAAAATTATATTTCTCATATGAATGTAGCATTTGCTGTTTTGTTATTTATCTGGTCCAGCCCTGTAAGTAACTTTGTCAGTTTAGAAGCAGTTCAATAAAATTAAAAATAAGCAATTAATGAGACTTTTGGGAAAGTTTTAAAGGGAGGAGACTGTAAAAGAATGCTGTGAGAAAATGCAGGCTTAAGGAATTTTTAATTGGTGTTTTATTGCATTTTTTTTGTTTTAGATATTAAGTATTTTTGACACACACAATCTTGCCTTATCATACTGGTATAAGCTGCCTCAATCCTTTTGTTATAAGCTGCCTCAATCCTTTTGTTATCATCTTGTTATGTGAGATTATTACCCCTCCTAACCTTGGTCCCTTTTATGGAATAATGTTAGCCTGTACCAATAAGAAAATGTTAGATCTTATTATTGTTTCTTTATGTATATGCATATATGTTAATGTTGCTAATAAGCTATAAAAGTTTCTGTAATGCATTACAAAAACAAAAACCAGCACCTAAATGCTCTCTCCCCGCTATAGGAATTCTATTCTGTTATAACCAGTAAATAAATCTGTTTTAGCTATAATCCTGCACCCAAATTAAATTAAGTTGTATTTTTTCTCCAACAACTGTCTTAAATCCAATGTGAGTTGCCTCCATCACTAATAATACATAATACAGTTAACTTGCTGTAATCCTTGTATGGTGCTTTACTTCTCCAAAGCATTTGTATTCTTCCCCCCACCAATCTGTGGTGTGTATGAGCCTCATTATACAGACAGGGAAACAGATGAAAGAGGTTAAATGACTGTCCAAGAGCCACACAGTGAGTCAGTGGAGGAGGTACGGTGATGAAAAGTGACGAACCCTTTCATGAACAGAGGGGTATTTCACATATTAATGAGCAGTAAAAATAGAACAAATGCAGAATTTGGTATATGGCTGCAGCAATATAATAAAGTCATCTTATTTCTACAGTGAAAAATATTCATGGACGGCATAGAGTCAGATGGTAGTGGAGTTAGATGTAAATGAATAATGGCCTCGGTTAGAACATTTGAGGACTCAGTTTCTCTGGAAGCTATTTTTTTTTTCTTCTTCTTCTTTTTTTTTTTTTTGGTGGGGGCAGGGAGGAATTTTGTCTAGGACTTGGTACACAGTCAGCTCTCATTGCTTCTATTTCAGACTTTGTCCCTGGCTTGCTGTGTCTGCCTTGGGCTAGCCACTTAATCACTCTAGTGCAGTTTTTCAATCTACAGACTAGTTAGAATAATAATTATCTGTTTGACAGAAATGTTGCAAGGTTTAATGAATGTTTGTCAGGTGCCTTAAAAGCCTCATATAAAACACTTCCTGTAAGTAGTAGTGCCACTGTGACCAAACTGTGAAATTCTCCCAGGCTGCGTAAGACACAGTGCAAACTGTCGAGAAAGCCAACAGTCATATGCAACAGTCCCTTAAGGTGCATTAGAGATGAGCTACACAGCAGGTTTTTTGTGGAAGCACTGAAGGTGCAGATTGTGGGCAGGCCAGGTGAATGTTTTAGACACAGCCATTGTGAAGTACCAATCAGATCCACAAGACTTAATAAAGACTATGTTGTAGCCAGTTCTAGGACGCTTTACCTATCAGCAATAGCTGTAGCTCTAGGATAAGGAGGAGAGGATTCGATTCCCCATCCAGTTCCTGCCTCAGCTACATACTGAGACTGCTGACAAAACATATTAACTTGGGCTTTGCCCAACAAACTAGGTTTTGCTTTTAAACCATGTTAAGGAGGTTTGTTCCCACTTGAGCGCTGCTGTGAACTATTTTGCAGCAACACCATGGAAATGGTGCACTCCTGCTGGGAACTTGAAAGGTAGGCCTAAATGGTCCCTACAGACTTGGAAGTTTGCAGCATTTTGAAATCTGACTGTTTCCAGAACAAATGTTAATTACAAAGCAATGCAACTCATTTTAACATACAGATATATGCAGAAATTCCACGTAGCATGCTTAACTGACCTTTCTAAATGTAATTACAGCAAAACCCTGTAGTTGCTGTTCGCGTGCACTTCTAAAATTCTATACATTTATATAAAAATACCTCCACATTAATATTAAGATGGCAGGTTAAGCATTCAAAAGTTAGAAAATTCTACTTTAATTAAACCAATCAGGAATTTATCCCTAGAAGATATCAGAGTGACCATATGTTGTGAGTAAGAGCTGAGAATACTCAAGTGAGACAGCTGTTCCTGGGTCCTGATCTGAAATCACACTAAGAGGTAAGTAATAATGTAAATATAAAAGTCCCAGAGTTTCGGTATTTACAAGTCAAATGTTTTATTATGAAATCTAGACATCAGATGACTCTCTCCTTTAACCACATTTGAGGAGTTGACCCAGAACTAAGCAGGAACCAAAAGTTTAATTTCTAAGATATACACAATTTTGACTGAAAAAAAATGTTGACAAGAAAACAACCCAGATGAAAAGATGGGAAAGACTTGCACAAACCAATTCATCTGGATGATTAGGTTTTACTGTGGGGAAGGGCATCCACATCTTCAATCATAAAGAAAACATTTATAAACATTTATAGATAGCATTTGACTCCAGTTACAATCCATCATATTTTTGCTAATAGGGAGTGCCTTGTACTAAAGGGTTTAACCAGAAAGGGGAATCTATTTGTGTACAGGAATTAACTGGCTTTTGGAGGAAATTATTAAAGAGATTCATCTTATGACAAAATGATGACTTCCAAGAGATCGCATAGTCTGCTAACTTAATTCTCTAGTAAAGGATCTACATTTCAAACAGAGCAATACATTAATTTTCCTTTTTTTTTTTGTTTTCTTTTTAGCACATTATTGGAAAAAATATGACCCTATCTCCTACGGGAACATACAATAGTTACAATAAAATAAGGGCTGTTCTTGTAATGGAAAAGCTTTCAGACCAAACACACACACAAGAAGTACTCAAAAAGAGGTTAGATGCTTCAAAATCTGGTCACACTTTCTAACATGTTCAAAGGAGGAGGGCTCCCTAGCAAGCAAATCAGAATCTTTAACCAAGTTCTTTGAATAGTAACCAAATGCTGGCAAGTAAGGTGCAACACAGCATGTTGACATTTTATTTTAGCTTTGCCTTAACAGAAAGTTTTAACAGTTAGGAAATGCCAAAAATGCAACCTGAGCTCTGGCATTTTCTAAATTTTAATCCTTCACTACACAACCTTAATGTCCTTTTTAATGTAGGGATGTGTGTTTCTATGTAATGTCTTTAGTTTCTTAAAAAGCAGACTGAAAAAACAAATTCTATCACATGGAAGCATCTGGCTCTCATGGGATCATCAGCAAGATTAGATCCACAGCAACAACTTTTGTGACTTGAGCTAACTGAGTAGCAAGGGCTATTATCATCCAGGTGGACCATCCTCTAGAGAGGAAAGAGAGATTTTGCTAGTGGATTTCATAGCTATTTACTGACAATAGAGGAATGCTGACACTTGGAATTATTTTGTTCAACTCCAGGTTCTGGAGCTGTGTGTGTCTAGTGGTTACAGATTGCTCTGATCCTGTCCCCAAAAGCCTGTTCCCATTCCTGTTTGCTCCTACTCTTTGGCTCCTATTGCTGACTCCCTTGACTTTTCTTCCCACCTCCCAATGGCTGTTCTGCTTTGTGCCTGACCTCCAAACACAGCTCCTGTGTTTCTGTCTCCTTATCCCCTTTGCTCCTGTTGCTCCCAGAGCATCCAACTCCCTTCATCCTTTTGTATTCTAGTCAGATTGTTTTCTCTGTCATCCATGTGAGTGCCTAGTGCAACAGTAACCTTCCTGAAGTCAGGAAGAACACTTTCAGGGTGAGTCCTACTCAGCTTGTGCACCCCTGTGATGATGTGTGCTTGGTCTCTCTATCATGATGGTGCCTGAGCTGTGTGGAGATGAAGTATGTTTGTGCAGACAGAATCTTTCGAGAATAATGGCACCAGCCTCTCACAAATCCCTCTTGAACATGTGCACATTTTTCAGAGGCTTATAACTTGGCCAAATTTAGATTGATTTTCACCAAGCAGCATGCCCTGACACCAAGGTGACCCCATTGCCAAATATCCTGTCATTGCCCCTCACCATGAGACAATGATATGCGTATGTTTTCAACGTCAGCAAAAGCACTCTTATTTGCCCTGATTTCATTCTCAAATGGCTGAAACCTTTCTGCTGAAATTAAAAACAACAGCAGCCGCTGCTGCCTGAGCTAGACACCCAGCATGGAAAAATGCATGCCCTAATTCTGGCAAAGTTACAAGCAGTGGAAAATAGGGTCTTATTATGGAAAATGACAGGAAACCTTAAACACAGGTGGTGTTACCAGTATCATCTATAGAGAAAAATGTTTTACTGGATTATGGAAGGAATGCACAAGCTTTTTCTTCTGGCTGAACATTCTTCCTTTTATTATGGGCTTCATAATTTTTCATACTAGTTCCTTTTTCCTATTGTAGTATGGTAAATAACCTATAAAAGGGAGGGCAGTGCTATCTTTTCCCTTCGATCTGATTTATTTATTTATTTATTTTACATTACCTTTGACAGTTTTAGAACACACATGGTTAGAAAAAATGAACTAGCAACTGTAAGGTGTTAAAGTTTCTCTCTATTGTTGATGGCTGTATTAGATCTCTGTTATTTTGTTGTGCAGGCTGTTACTTCCCCATACATTTTCTGACCATTTCCTTAAATATTGTTTTTATTTTAAAAAGTTATCTTTCATGGGCACAGCAATAACAGTGAGACTGTGATTTGGAGCAGACATTTAAATATTACTTCCTTCAGTCTCGCCAACACAAATACATTTCCTAGAACAAGTGGAATATGATTCCACATCCAGAGCAAGCCAAGAATTCCCCCTCCTCCCAAACATACATTCTTGCCATCTTACCGGGCTTTTTTCTTTTGACGCTCTCGGTGCTGGATTATTTTTAGAATGGCTTCTTCTTCATAATGATGCTTACAGACTTTATTTTGAACTGGCTTCTGCATCTTCACCTGCAATCAATAAGACCATACTTAACAAAATGAACAATGACCTTGAATACATTCTCAGATGGATTGTGGGACAATGCTAACAGCCCCAGTTAGAGGTGGCTGGAAAATGAAAATCCGCTTTGTGAATAAAGAAGAAAAACCTCAGTTTTAAAAAAGAATTTCATCCCTAGGCAGGATAAAAAGCCCCCCCCCACACACACACACCCCAAAAAAACCCAGAAACCCCCCCAAAAATGAAAACCAAAAAACCCAGTATTTTTGGTGGGAAGAGATTTCCAAAAAATTCTGCTTTGGGAGGTCCAAAGTTGAATTTTTTTGATTGCTAGTCACCTGACTGAAGGTATGTATAAGTTTAACTTTCTGTCTGAAAATGAAATTGGTGAGGACGTTACGGACAGGCAAATGTCATTTTGATTTTCCCAGTGGAAAATTTTGATTTTGTGAAAAGAGCATTTTTCTTACAGCAAACCACTCAGACAGAAAATTCCCAGCTAGCTCAAGCCCTGAATGTAGAGGATGCCATTTGCATGTATCACCCTGGCTTCTCTCTAGCTATTTGAACATACTTTTTTATGACCAAGTTTAACTTTCATAGTCATCCAGGCCTCCATATGTTAAAAAGAATCCATGTGATCATGTGGAAAAAAGCATTGGCCTCTGGCAACAGAATATAATTAAACTCCAAGCTGGGCCAGACATGAGAATCCCTTGATTAAAGCAGCAGGAAATCCCTGTGATACTCTGCATGCTGTACTACTCATATGTAGCTAACAAGTATATTATATTGGTAAAAACGTGAATAGGATTATAAAGGCTACAAAGATGCAGTGAAGTAATTAAAGACAAATATTTCTCATCTGTTACAATATTAGAGATGGAATACCTGTGTGATAGGACAAATAAAGTTGATTTGACTTTGAGTCACTTCTATATCTTCATCTATTTGTTCATTGGCTTCATCGGCATCAGTATCGGATGGGAAACCAACTACAACGAGAAAAAACAAATTATTTTTATCCGGCATTTAATATCCAATCATCATTAAAAAAATGAGCATGAGTCAGTTACAGGGATAACTACAGTTTTTCCTTCAATAGGAAACATCAGTAATAATTGTGTGCTATCTGCTAACAAATGTTGATTTTTAAACGGTGACCACTGCGGACATGATTTTTATATAATTTTAAGAAAGGGAAATGGAAGCCTGATTCAACAAAATCCTACATGGCGGTGGGATTTGTTACTTCTGTTAAAAAAAACCTCTGCATTTGCCCTAGCTGAGAGACATTCTGTTTTTGCCCCCAAAGCAAATCCAGAATAACACTACTTACTTCAGTAGAGATCAGCTGAGTTTTCACTGGTGTAAATGAAAATAGAAGATGGCCTCAGCTTTTTCATTAGCTAAAGCAATCCCTACAATCTCTAAAAAACAACCATTTTATTTAATCTAGTTATCAGTGGCAGAGGTTCACATACCTTAGGAGAGGTTAACAGCCCATTTTCTTTAAGTGACATGTACTTTCACAGCTCAGTCAGAACAGTTACTGTACATACCTGTACATAAGTTAACTTGTGTATAGGCATACCTTTATTATTTACCGTGTATATAATGATTAAAATTCAAAGACTCCCATATAAGATAAGCAGATTTTATTTTAAAAATGATACTCTATAAACAGGGCCGGCTCAACCATTTTCGTAAACTAGATGGTCGCCTAGAACTCCAGGTTTTAAGAGGCACCAAATTAGACGGAAGTGCATTTTTTTTCTCTATTTAAAAATATATATATTATCATTTTACTCTATACTGAATGTGGGTAGGGGGCCACCAAAGTCATAGCTCACCAAGGATGCCAAAAATCCTTGGGCTGGCCCTGTCTATAAATAACATCCCTGAATGCTCTCTCCTCTGGCATAGTGGTGCAACTCCAGCACCCTGTCTATAACTCTTTGCATTATCATCTCCTCATTCTTCAGTCACTTGGGGGCTTTAGTAACTCTGTCACCCATGCAACATGCACCAATTTGCCAAGTGATATCAGAAGATATTTGTTCTTGGCAGCATCCACCCTTCATAGACCCCAAGCTGTAGTCCAAACACTGACCCACAGGCGTACAGTGGGTACAGAACACTTGCTGTTGTAGTTCAGTGAAGGGTGCCACTACCGATTGTATTTTGTTTGTACATTTTTACTTCTTGCTTGCCCAAATCTCCCACCTCCCTCCCACTTCTAACTGCTGACCTACAAAGAAGTGTCAAAATGGGTGTGGGTTGATTCTGATGTGAATATGCATTCAGACTAGTAACGATGACATGCCTATTTTTGGAAAACACCTTTGTTAATAAGGCCTCATTCACTCAAATCCTGGTGAATCAGCGAATCAGACTGAGAAGTACCAACAAAACAGATTGGTGAGCTTTATTTGCAAAATAGGCTGGTCAATAGAATTCAATAGAACCATTCGCAAGCCTGAGGGAAAAGACTGAAAGGGACACATTAATTGTCTGTACATACAAAAACAGATGCTATATAAAGAAAGGAAGGACCAATTGTCTGCCTTAGTCATCACTTTTCAAGCCTTTTTTTATGCTTGTCTTGGAATGTACACATGTAATGTCCGGTGATCACAACTACAGTGTATTTCGACAGAAGTTTCTTATGAAAACCAGTAGAAAACCCCCAAAGTTTTCATCATACAGCAGGTAAATCATAACAAATTTCAAAGCAAACAGGCTACTTCAGCAAAAGAAGCAAGGAGTCCTGTGGCACTTACAGACTAACAAAGCGTGTGACGAAGTGGGATTTTCTCCCACAAGTGCTCATGTGATAAAAAAAATTGTTAGTCGTTAAAAGGGTCACAGGATTGCAATACAAATGATAATAAAGAACTATGGATAATAGTTTCTGGGTATAGCTCCCCCACTATGCAATTGATATTATCAACAGCCATTGTAAGAATGGAGGTAAGCAAACAGCACCTAAAAATACAGCGGAAATCTAGCATACTTTGGATAACCACTTACATATTTGTTGTTACTGCTTGATGCTTTGTGTTATGGAAGGGGAGAGGGAAAGTAGGTTTTTCTAACTACAGTACATCCTGTAGAATTACACAGAATATGCACACAGGTGTCTGTGGTTTTAGTCACACACAGACTTTGAATTAGTCAGAACTGTGCTCCAAGGCAGGTGTTATGAACTGTGGACCCACTCCTGTAAATTCTTACTAATATGAACATTTTCTTTCACATCAAGGGACTCCTTATATTACTAATGACAATGTGAATAAAGGTTAGCAAGATCAAGGCCTATGCTAGCAAGTCTGAATTTTCTAGTGATTGGAGTATATCTACTTAGGTCCATGTATACACAGTGCCCCAAAACCAGGGGTGTCACTGAAGCCTGGTACAGGGGCATGTGCCCCGAGTCCAGGTGCCAGTGCCCCAAATGTCTAGTGCGCCCCTCTGCCTCTCCCATCCCCATCGCCGGCTGGGTACCCAGGACCAGGCCGGCCACAGTGGTGCCTGCCTCTCTTGGCCTGGGATCTGGGCTGGGCCTCCCACGGCAGCCAGTGCCTCACCCCGCTCTGTCCCTGGTTGGGGACTGGGGGCTGGGCTGACAGTGGCAGAAGTCCGGGGCCCCGATTCTAGATCAAGGCCAGAGGCTGGGGCCCGGACTCAGGCCTCCGGTCTTTTCCCAGGCCAATGACACTCCTGCCCAAAACCAGAGAAATTTGCCTAGCATAACCTGCATAGGGGCAGTGTTTGCATCATATGACCATAAACCCTGCCCTGGCTGTAAGACACTGCCACCTCAACTCCTTCTGACTGTCCACGGCTGCATGGTTCCAACCTCACAACTTCTCAACTAGTTTAGTTTTTTCTTTTGTTCCATATAGCTAGAGATACCCTTAGTGTTAGTGAGTGCTGTATTAGTTTTATAGTTTCCTCTGGTGATGCCCTCACCAGGGTTTAAACATTGCTTCCCACATGAAGGACAATCTTGAACAGCAATTGCCACACATGGTGCTCTGTCTCTCTGAGGAGCGCTGTGTGATCTTCAGATAATTTAAGACATGGATTCAAGTGGCTTGGGACTGTTAACTGAAGCAGTACCTGATCAAACAAGCCAGGAGGCCTGCTTCAGTACTAAGGCTCTCAATGCATTGATGCTTGGCCTTAGGTTCTGAAAGCTCTGCTGCTTCACATTCAAGAGCAGGTGCCTTTCTAAAGAAATGGAGGAGCTGTTCCCTGCTGACTTCACTGAGGCAAAGGTTGTGTAAGATCAGTCAAGACACTTCAGAGCTTGGGGTTATTCTTTCACCTCCTCCATGAAGAACACGGGCTGGCAGTGAGTGGGTATACCACGCAGGATGGTGTGGGTACCTCCTAGGGACATTAGAAACCCTATATCTTTGGTTCCAGTTTTAGCATCCAGCGAGTTTAGTACTAATGAGGGAAGTGCTAGCACAAACTTTCTATGGTGGTTGCACGCTAGGCAGCTACAGACTGCCTTTGCCTTTTGGTCTTGGTCTCTCGTTTAGTCCAGGTCTTTGCCTGGACTGCACCAGCTACAGCCCCTTCAACTGAATGAGCTGGTAAACCCTGAGGTCTGTCAGCACTGTGTCCCAATGGTCCCCTTCTGCAGGTAACAGAGTAGGGTAGTGCTGGGATTTGTACTGGGGACCTTTCTTGGCTCCACTGCAGTTAGCACCAGAAATGTTTCTGGAGTGGCTTTCGCTGCACTTAATGTTGGAAGCATTAAACACTACAGTATTGCCATGCATCTCAGAACAGATGTAGCTTTTAGCACCAGCTTGTTTGGTACTAATGGTACAACTTCCAGGATAGTGCTTCTTCCTGCCTTGTTCTGGGTGACAGACAAGTCAGACCACCTAGCTGCTCCCTCTGGTCTCACTCCTCCCTCATCACCAGGATCCTGAGGCTACTCTGCATCTCAGTTCGGTGTCATCTTCTCATTCTCGATCATCCAATTAGTGTCAAGGATTGATAGTGAACCAGGAATAGGTACCAGGAATGGTGTGTGTCTCGTGGTCAGGAGAGAGGTCTGTGGCTCAGAGCCTAGTGTCCATCAATGCCTTATACACTGCAGTGACCTCCATGGAATCTATGGGACATGGCTTGTTGCAGAGGTCCCACTATTCATCTCGCTCAAAGATGAGGCCACAGGACAGATTCTGACTCCTTGATCCAGCCATTATTCTTCCCTCCTCATCTCCCTGCGTTGGGAACCCGCTGGCCTGCTTTCACAATGCTTGGGGCTCCATCACCACTAACAACTGCAGCCTAAGCATAGGTTGGGCTATGCTATCTGGTTTCTTTGCATACCTCCTCTCACAAGATACTACTCTTCAAGCATGTCCACTCTCTGCTGGCTTTGGGAGCAATGAAGGAGGTTCTGCTGGAACACCAGCTCACAGCTTCTGTTCTAGGTACTTCTTGGTACCCAAATCCAAGGGAAGGGTAGTATTCAAGGCCTCAACAACTGTATCAGGTACATGAAGCTCTGAATGGTCCACTCCATCAACTATATTCCCCATGTTGTCTCAAAATGGTCCACTCCATCAACTACACTACCCATGTTGTCTCAAAATGACTGGTTTGCTGCTCTGGACCTTCAGCACCATTTCCATGCCTTAGGTGTCAGCCAATGTCTAGCCTTTTATCAGGGCAGGACTAAACGGTTTCATGATCTGCCTTGTTTGTTTGTCTTGCACAAACCACAAGCAAAGTCAAAGGTGTCTTTGCAGACAATCTTCAAATGGGTAACATCCTGCATGAAGATGGCATACCAAATAGCCTCAGCTATGCCACCCTCAATGGGTGTGAGATCCTTCTACCAGGGCAAAAGAGAAGCAACATCCATAACACCCTTCAGGGATGCTTCCATATTGGATATTGGCAGGGCTGCTACATGGTCATTGATACATACGTATATGAACCATTATGCCATATCTCCATCTTCCATGGCAGATGCAAGTTTTTTGGTAGAGCAATCCTGGATTCCTTGCTTAAATAGTCTCTGAGCCCCACCTCCTGGGGGTGAGGGTGGACAGGTACTGCTTGCGTTGTCACCTAAGTGGAATACCTGGCTATGGTTAATTTCTGTAGCTGATATTCTTCAAGTTGTGATGCAGATGGGTATGGGCTTTCAGTGAGAAGGAACTGAGGAGAGGGGTGGGTGGGACACTGTTGCAATCCATAGCCAGGGGAGGAGGTTGGGCATGTGGTGTGAGTGCCGTCCCTCCCTGAATATTGTTAGGCAAATTTCTCTGACTTTGGTGTCCTGGGTGTGCACTCACACAAGTGGAATACACATCACATTTCAAAAACCCCAATTAAAGTAGGCAACCATTTCATCTAATTTTTGCCTATTGTTGCTGAATTTCCAATGTTGACAGAAGAAACCTCAAATATATACATATATTTTAATTTTAATGCTCAAAGTTATTACATTTAAGAACCCTTCTGAAATTTTTTCTGCATCCTGGCTCTCATTATGATTAAAATCTATTATGAGTGTTTGTAATACACATTATATTTTGCTATCAGCAATGATTGGGGCAGCTAATTAGCGCCCACTATTGTATTAAAAACATGTTCCCATCACACTCCAAGGTAACTGCTTCTGGTCACATGCCATAATGAATTTTGCAACTGCATATCAGTTTTTTATTTACTCAATGTTTGTTCAAAGCTGAAATTTTATATTTTTCTTTTTCATTGTATCTCAGGATCAAGCAGTCATTAACAAATATTAGCTAACCATGCTTTACACAACTTTATTGAGAGATTGGGAAGTATTAAAGTAATTTTGACAAATGAGGAAACTGAGACACAGAACCATTAGCTGATATGCCCAAGGTTACTTCAAGCATAGATAACAACCAGGACAGAAAAAAACACCCTCATATCTGACTTAGCATTAGATCACATTGTTACTAAATAGAATAAGTTGTCATTAAAAATTAATTTTTCAAAGCACAGATCGTTTCTCTCTCCACATGCCGTTTTTAAATTTCAGTTTAGCATGTAACAGTACTATAGAGCCTCACTAATTTATCCTTTGATAATCCTTGTCTCTACTCTTATAATTCACATAGTCCGCCTTCTCTGAGCAGCTTCAACAGTACAGTGCTGCAGTAATTCTCCTATGACTAAGACATCATTATTTTGACACATTACAGAACATTTACTAGTAAATTAGTGTTCACATTTCGCAGTGATGAGTGCAAAAGAAACCACTAATTTAGACAGACAAAACTATATTGCACTTATCAAATCAAGTAGCAAGAATATAGTTTGCAGTGCATTATCCTTGCTTATTTTTTATCTGTTTATTCACTTACATGTTAATTTATAAAATTAATTTTTTTAGTGGGTCTCTCCCAGTCATTAGCAAACATAACACTATGTTGTATAAAAGCATAAAGCTGTGTTTTTATATAAAAAGCACACAGAGGGCTGGATTAAGACACAGGTCTATCTATGCCTAGGGCCTCAGCTCTTGCAGTCAAATGAGTACATCAAAAGCCACCCTTAAAAAGAGGCGCCCTTCCTCAAACCCCTCCCCCCCCCCCCAAACAAACAGCAAGTTCCCTACTCTGAAGGAAAGGTTGAAAATGGGACCCAAGTGTAATCATTCAGTCATGGCTGCCTTTGCTGGCAGCCTGAAACAATAGCTCTTAGAGGCTAACTTCAAGGTCCTCTCAATTACATGTTAACTCTACTGCTGCTCCACAGAGAGGGCTGTAAGTAGCAGGAGGAAGTGAAGCCGGTGTGCTCAGTTTCCAAATCCACCTGAGCAGATACACGTCCTCCTTGGGACTTTGTACTGGAGGGCCCTTTTTGCAGCCAGTGCTGCTGCTCTAAGGGGAATAGGGCATCTGCAGCTTCTCCTAGGATTAAAAAGGCCACTAATACAGCGGCCTAACTCTGAGATGATCATCTTCTTGCTGCTGCTCTCAGGAGGATAGGCCTGCTTCTAGCAGGACAGAAGGTTCCTTTCCACCACCCGTTTTCCACAGCGGGAAGGAGTCTCACCCTGCTACTGCCTGGGGGTGATGCCATAGAAAGCCCTATGCCATTGTGTGTCTAGTTCCCCAG
Organism: Podocnemis expansa; assembly: GCA_007922195.1. NCBI lineage: Eukaryota > Metazoa > Chordata > Testudines > Podocnemididae > Podocnemis > Podocnemis expansa. The sequence goes on along the minus strand of ML681998.1, from coordinate 36,660,841 downwards.
ATTGCCCAAGTCTAGCCTAGGCACAAGATGTGGTGAAGTTCATAATGCTGTTCAATTTTTGTTGATTCCTTTCCTCATCCCTATCAATTCTGGTTCTGTTCCTGGATGCCAGTCAGTAAAATTAAGCTAATATGCAAGTCTGTCCAAGATCTGGGTCTTAGACTGCACACTTTTTAGAGCAGGGACCTCTTCTACACTGGCTCTTTAGAAATAGCAATTCGAGCTGTCTGAGAAAAGTTCTGTCACTGAGAACCCTGTGACAAGAAATGCTGTCTATGCAAATCAAAGGATAAGGGTTTCCTACCTACTGGAGAAAGAGCGAGCAAGGTATGAAAGAAAGACAGCTTCTGGGGAAAGGGGAGAAAAGGAGAGTAAGGCAAAAGATCTGACCCACCCATCAGAGGGGAGGGAAGAGGCCCAGTTAAGTACTTTAAATCTATGGTGACTGGAGAAGTTTGAGTCTGGACTTTTTATCAGCTATCATCAAGTGCTGTAAGAGCCAGTTCTCCTTGCCAGAGAGTCGTGCAAGCATTTGACTTTCCTTGCAAGCTTATTGGAAGCTGCTTCAGGGCTGTTTAGCTTGATTTTTTAAGGAGAAAAAAGTATGCAAGCTCGATGCAGCACAGATAGTTCAAAGCCTTTTGAGGCATGGCAAGTGATAATTTAATTTGCCAATCAAGCCAAGGCAGGCTTTGTAGTAAAATACACTACAATTCAAGTCCTTGTTTGTATTTCAAAACATATTCCAATTTGAGGAAAGCAGCCTGTATAACATGTTGCTGCCACCTTGCAACTGCAGATTTAGCACTGCAGCCAAAGCCAAGAAATTGGTTGTTAGTTTGTAAATCACTCCTTGACTTACCATGCTATCAATCTAAAAACTGTTTCCACAGAAACTATGGACACACAGAAGGTCTGATTTTTAAAACCTGAAGTGTCTGGGACATAAACCATCCAGGTTTTTCTCTTGGACAGGGGGAAGATGTAGTAACTTGATAAGCTGCTAACACATCTTACACAGGAAGAATGAAGGGGAAGAGAGTGCTCTACATCAGTGGCTGCCTCTAAAGTTGAATTTAAATGTTATTACATCCACAGAAGTGACAGGGGCATGCTTAACAAGGCTTTGACACCAGCAGGACACAGGCCTTCTAGGATTCATTGCTCTTGGTTGAAATACTATTCCCATTTTATCCTGTATCACTACAGAAATAGAACTAACATTCGTTTTCCACAATGAGTTTACTGAAAACAAGTTAGGTGATGCAAATGACAGGAAGACACTTAAAGTTAGATACAAAATACTAATGAAACAATTAGAAAAATTAAAAAAAAAATCTATAGATGCCCTATAGTAACTAAAACTTTAATCAATCTATTATTCAAAGTGATTTATAGGATTCAATAATTTTTGCCTCTCATTTTCTGGAAAGGTGGCATTGGGTGAAAAAGGTGTACAATCTCCTCAGAAATGAAGATTTCAGAGGGGTAGCATGTTAGTCTGTTTCAGCTAAACAAATGAGGAGTCCTGTGGCACCTTCAAGACTAGCAAATTTATTTGGGCATAAGCTTTCATGGGTTTATGCCCAAATAAATTTGTTAGTCTTTAAGGTACTACAGGACTGTTCTGGGTTGTGGGTTTTTTGTTATTTTTATTTTAAATGAAGAACATTATCCATTATATATTTCTACCAACCTTGCAAGTCAACACTGATGGACAGTTCCCTTGTTCTAGCATATTACAAAAGTAAGCTTGAGAAGTCAGCACTTTGAACATCTATGGGAGGACATAGTGAACAATGATTCCCCATTCACTAAATTCTGGACTCTTTGTATTGAGAAGTCTTTCTGAGGATGTAGGGCTTACCTGTGAAGCTGCTGATGCAACTCACAGGAATCACACTTCACAGAAAATATAAGGAGATCAGATTCCTCCACTTTAACTACCAACTTTTTCAGACAGGCTTACTGAAAATAAACCTTACCGATAATTACGATCCAGACCACTTAACCAAAAACAGTAGGTCTACATGAAACTTGAAGAATTGAATGACTACAGACTCAAAGTCTCGGACATGCCATAGGTGGGACAAAGGACAACAATGATAAGAACATTCATTAGAAGGGAAAAGAAACATGTCAACCACAAGAAGCTAGACTGCTAGAGAAGTGTTTCCTCACTATTTCACTCTACTGCTGTCCAAGTCATCCTACTGCCTTAACTTCAACTACCCCAAAAAAGTCTGTTCCAAACTCATCCTTTCTAAGTAATGAGCTTACAAATACAGACTTTACCGCATCCCACAACAAAAACACTTCATACATTTTGGAACAGATATATCCAAAAGTCACTTTCCCACCTTTAACATACCATTCTTGGACACATAATCTACATTTGTCTCAAAACTACAGCTGGTCCAAAGTTTTCCAACCAGAGTTTTGTGCTGGAAAATCTGAATTAAAATGTTCCATGGGAATGTGCGGACTCTATCAAAACTTCATACTGGGACCAGGCAGGAAGGCAGGCAGCTAACTGATGAATGGACTGACAGGATAAAAGCCTAGCTTGCCAGCTTTGCAGCTCCTCAGCAAGGAGGCCAAGCAGCCAGGCAGCTTGACAGACTAAGATGCAGTGGAAATCTTTGGATGTTGACATTTCATGCAGATGCAAAATAAAATGAAACAGAAATAATCTAAAATTTCCTCCTAACTGTAAATTCTTTTCTGGGCAGTTCTACTATAAAAAAACCAATTAGTCTGAGATAATACTATCAGACATAGTATCGAGATAGTGGTTAAGTGCATGTCAGTTTTGAGGTGTGGTGGTACACTGTGGTTTCAGATGTAAGCTAGATGATTTCACATGTAATAAAAGAGTTTGCCATGGAGGTGGGTAGATGCAAAGAAGGTCCGAGGCCTTGTCTCTTTATTTTCTAAATGTTAAGATTGTGAACCTAAGAACAAACACTGTGTCAGACCAGTGGTCCACATAGCTCAGTATTCTGTCTTCTGGCAGTGACTAGTGCCAAATGCAATGAACAAAACAGGCAATTATCGAGTGATTCATACCCTATCATCCAGCCCCAGCATCCAGCAGTCGGAGGCTTAGGAACACCCAGAGCATGGTGTTGCATCGCTGACCATCACAGCTGATAGCAATCAAAATCCATCAATATGAACTAATTTAATTCTTTTTTGAACTCAGGTATATTTTTGGCCTTCACAACAGTCCCTAGCAACACATTCCACAGGTTGAATGTGTATAGTGTGAAGAAGTATTTCCTTTTGTTTTAAACCCAACGCCTAATAATTTCATCAGGTGACTCTTGGTTCTTGTCTTATTCAAAGGAAGTAAAAATTCCATCTTCACTTCCTTCTCATCATTCATGACAGTATAGACCTCTATTTGTGGTCCATCTTTGCTGTCTTTTTCAAAGCCAAACAGTCCCATTCTTCTTGCTCGCTCCTGATATGGAAGCTGTTCCATATCCTAGTTATTTCAGTTATCCTTTGCTGACCTGTAATTATTTAAATATACCCAGCAGGCTGATAAAGAAAAAGGGTGGTAGGAAGAATGGCCCCACTGGAACAAAATACTTGGCTCCCTGTAAGAGGAATCAACTCCCCCTCTGCTCTCAGCCAAAGCAAGTTGAGAATGTCCCTAATTCCAGGAACGCTCCCCAACAGAAAGGGGCAGCATTCCCATTCACCATCCTTGAAGACCACATTCTCTGCAGAACACAAGAGCCCTGGCAAATACCACCAGCCAACTGCAGTGGGGGAACCTCCATATGGGCCGCCTTGCTGTGGAGACACTCATCTTACTCCTTTCTCACTCCAAGATCAGCAGATGTTTCACTCCTCTGTTCTTGGGCCTCTGCACCAGTTGTAAGTGGGGGCAGCATAGCTAAAGCAGGCCATGGAAGGGAGGAAACCTCAGATAAGGGACTCAGCATCCTCTGGGTGGTCAGCTGCAAAGCATGAAATGCCACTGTTCTAACAGCCGCCAGCCAGGCCTCCCTGGGCCCCTCTGAAACCAGGACAGGGTAGCCAGAAGGTCCAGCCACTGCCATACCTACTGCTCCAGGAGCTGTCTGTGCCCCTGCGGTTACGGCCACCACGATGACTGGCACTGCTGCCAGACCATGACCATAACTCTGACTCCATTTTCATCTTTGGCCACCAGCCTGGGGCATACCATGCTCCTCTTCTTCACAGCCCTTCTGAAGCCTTGCCCATCCCTAGAAAGAAAGTTTAAATCTCACCTCCTTTGACGGAATGGTGGAGTTGGCCAGTTGGGACCCACACAGGCCTCATAAGCTAAACAGGAGATGGACAAGAAAAAACACTTGTCCAAGCCCAGCCTGCCTGTGATGGTTTCTCTACTAAGTCTTTCCCCTGTGAGTCTGGCTTGGGGCTCCATTATTTTTCCATGCCTACTGTACTATAGCTCTCTGCCTATGTGGGTGCTTACACAGCCCTCACCACTGTGCCTGTATAAATATTGAGAATATTTATACCCCTCTCACCTGTTGAAAGTCAAGCACTTTACAAAGGAGATCAATGTTATTATGGGGAAACTGGGGTGCAGGGAGAGTTAATGGCTTACGAAGGTCACTGAGCAAACCAACTGGAGAGTAAGGAATAGAAACTAGACCTTGTAAGTGCTGGTTGAATGCCCCATCCACCAGCCCACACTGACTCCCCACATAGACAACAATGTTTTCAAATAAATCCTCAGCACATGCATCAAGTCCATGCCCAAAGCAACGGATGCAACAGGGAAACTGGTGTGTTTCTGTAATTGCATAATAGCCAGTTTCCTATTTCATGGACTGTAATATCCTGAAGACCATGTGATATGTCTTTATGCAGCTTTTTTTCAAATGGGGCTAAAATACATGGGAAATGAACAAGAAATATTGTTTCGGTATGACATAAAGCAAATATAGGATATAAACCTCCTGGATCATTCAAAAACAAAGAGGAACTTTAAGCTATGGCATTGCTCAATCTTAGAACTGCAAACTTTTCATTTAGGTTAAGACCAGAGCTCTGATTCTGTAGCTATCTGTGAAATACAGCACTGTGGTTATTTTAAACTTGTTCAAATTCAATAAAATGTTCACTTAAATGGTCTTTATTAGGCTGTTTCCAAAAAGAAATACGAACCACCTCTCTCACCAATGTATCTAGTGACCTTTGTGACAATGTCATAGGGACTGTGAGGCTAAACATACGAGCACCACTCAGGAACAGCTGAATGTACAGTACTGTTTTCTCCAACCTGCCTTTACATCACAAGACAGATTAGGCACCCTGAACAGCAGATGATAGAAAACTCTGAAACTAAAACCCAGAATTATAAACAAGTCTAGACTATTATTGTACCAACCTATTGATTCTGATGCTAACTAAGAATTAACCTTAAATCTGATTAAAACTACTTATTTAAGATCTCTCTCTTCCTTAGACTGTACATTCTCCCTCCCCAGTTTAGCTGTTACCAAGTGCCCCAACTGCTGTACTACAGACTTTGCTAAAATGTTAATATTTCTACAGTTGCTGCTTGCATTGTAACACTACCATTTTGGTCTTAGCCCTGAAAGTCTTAGCACAGCAGCATAAGGTGGTTGTGCTCAAGTGCATATTCCCATAGAGACTATGATTTGCCTCAGGTAAGGTTAAGCACCAGCACCAGTCTTCCAAAGTCTTAACACCTTCGCATATCTCTTCTCTTACTCTCCAGCCTAGATTAAAAGGGTAGAGTAATGGGTGCAGAAAGATCTTGATCCTTCACAGCACAGGTGCAGAGCATTGTTTGCATACATGAACACAGGCACAAGAGAGGGAGTCACGGGGAAGCTACAGCTGAATTCATCAGAGATCAGCTGCAATGTTATTCCTGCTTAGTAACAGAAGACCAAAGAGAGAGCACACTGCTAAATCCCACGGGATTTTGTGCAGTCCCCATCATGCCAATGAGCCAGTTAGCTATATGCTCCCATTTTTGCTCTGACTTCTGTTGGGTGTGGGAGTAACACTGAAGTAGCTCTTTCACTAATGCACCATGACATTCCCTTGAACTTCTTGCCCTAGTCATGAGCTCTTGCTTATGCTCACATACATTGAGAGTGAATTTAAAAAAAAGGAAAGCAAAGAACCACACCCTCCCATTTATCAGCATTTCACAACAGGTGGCCCAACGCAGATATCAAGTGAGGCATGACTAGCCTGTCAACGCTCCTCCCAAACCAGTAACCAAAGCACCAGAATAAAGCATTACAACCCAAGGCTGAGGCTAGGTCAAATACAGGTCTCTGGTTTGTACAGGAAACTGAGATTCCTTCTCTTTGTCTTCTGCCATGCTTGATCAATAGCGAGCTAATTCCAAATGTGTGGGGCTAAGGCTACATAGTAAAGATGCACAACTGGGGTGGGGTGGGGAGTCCCTGAGAATGACACTGAATGGAGCTGAGCTAGTTACGGGTAATATCAGAGCTTAACAATTCTTACAGTTAAAAAGTATTTTTTCCTGATTTCTAATCTAATTCTCTCTTCCTGCAGATTTAAGATGATTATGTTTTGTCCTACCTGTAATGGAGGTGGACAACAGCTGAGCATCATCATCTTCATAACAGCCCTTACCATATCTGAAGACTGTTATCAGATCTTCCCACCCAAGTCTTCTTTGCTCAAAACTAAACATAGAGTTTCTTTTACCTTTTTTCATAGGTCAGGTTCTCTAAAACTTTTATCCATATTATGTTGCTCTCCTTTGGAATCTCTCCAGTTTGTCCACATCTTTTTTAAAGTCTGGTGCGCAAAACTGGACACAGGACTCCAGCTGAGTCCTCACCTGTATCGAGTAGAACCAAATGTCTCATGGCTTATATACAACCCTGGGCACCAGGTTTGTATAATTTTTGATGGTGCCCAGAATGGGTCCAAGTCCCACTCCCCACACACAACTTGTAAGCCCCTGGGGGTGTGTGGAAGTGGAACATTGGCTGGACCAATGTAGATAGGAAAGGGGAGAAGTTAAGGGTAGGGTGCCCACCACAGTGCTTGGGGTAGGAGCGGTTCCTGTCTAGGGTGCTGGGCCCATGTGGCTAAAGGGTGGGGCTGGAGGAGGAGAGCAGCTGCCTTGCTCCTTGGGGGCAGAGCTGGCACCAGAGTGGCTCCTGGCTAGCTGATGCATGTCTAGGGAGGGGACAAAAGGGCCAAGAAGCCCTGAACACTGGGGCCTGCTCTACTCTGCCCCATACTGCTGAGTGCAACTGGAGACTCTCTGGCCAGGCCGCCTGACAGCCAAAGCATCTGATGAAGTCGGATTTTCTCCCACGAAAGTTCATGTGATAAATAACTTTGTTAGTTTTTAAAAATGCTGCCAGACTGCTTGTATGTTTTGACAATTATCCATTCTATTCATTCCTTCTGAAGCACCTGGCATCAGCCACTGTCTGAAGACAAGATAGTAGACTAGATGGACCATTGGTCTGATGCAGTATGGCTGTTCTTCTGTAGAGTAAGAGGAAATAAAGTCAGTGAATCTGGGATGAGATCTGCCCAAGGAACAAAACAATGACACTTTTTGTTTGCTCTTTATGCAAATTCCTCAGCACTGGAAAATGGACCTGAACACATTGTGGTAACATACAAACAAACTGTTCAGATATTCTGGCAGAATGTTTTGTATTTCTGTAAAGTAAGCAGCTCTCAGTTGACTGAACTGGCAAGGCAGCAATCCAAAGGAAGATTACTCCCAGTAAAACTTTGTCGAATGAGAACCCCCTTGTTTCTTCCCATAAATCATGGCTGCAGTGTGGTCTCTGAGTACTGACAAATTCTGCCCCTTGATGTGTGGAAGAAACGCCAAGCAAACTAAAGAAGTGGCTCAAAATATCCCTCATATTTATATAGAAACTTAGATTTTGAGGAGACCACAGACTTTAAGTATGAAGGGGACTTACGTAGTTCCCCAACCTAGGTCTGACACATCAATGACAAAAACTAGCAATTGTTGCGGAGAGGCAAAGGGAACTCCTTCACAAACATCTGCAGCTTCTACCCACCAATTCAGGGTAGACAGGACCTTGAACCACCACGTCCATATCATGATGGACCACAGAGAACACCAAAGCTAGGCCACCCAGTAGTTTTATGAGATGTAGCCTGGCATGTTACACCATGTAAGTGCACACCACCATATGCCCTGGAGGTTTGAGACAATTCTGAACTGTAGTGGCAGAGTATGCCTTTGGATCTAGAGCAATGACCCGTGTTGTCTGATATCTCTGCTCTAACAGGAAAGCTGTGGCCTTTGTAGAGTCCAGGAATGCCCCCAATGAACTCTGTTCTTTAATCAAGCATTATGATAGATTTCTGTGTATAGATTAGGGATCCCAGGGGACCAAAAGTGGACTGAATAGTGTTTATGCCAAAGAGTACCTGAGATCCAGATCAGACTCCCACTAGCACAGGTGTGGCCAAACTGCAGCTCATGAGCCACATGTGGCTCTTCAAAGAAAAAAATGCGGCTCACCAGCAGGGAGCTGCTTCAGCCTGGGGGAATTAAATCTCCAGGCTGTCAGGCAGCTCCTAGGCCTGCGGCTCAGAGGAAGGGTGGGGGAGTAGGGAGCAGCAGCCCCTGCTCAGAGAAGGGATGGCGGGAGGAGGAGCAACTGGGCAGCTCAGGGAAGCCATGGGGTGGGGGGCGTCTCAGGACAGAAGGAAACTTCAGAGAATGGAGGCAATGATGGAAGTGACTGAGGGGATCAGGGAGGAGACAAGCTGTAAAGGACTTAAAGACTGACAAATTATCATTAGTTATTTTCTGTTTTCTAGATTTCAGTATGGATTTTATTTTGCTTTGCTTTAATTATTTTTGTGTACTTTGTGTTTGTTTGTTTTTTTTTTCTTTTGGTCTGGCTGGTTTGGGTAGATTTGTTTGTTTGTTTGTTTTGTATTTACCTTAAACCACATGCCATGGTAGTCTCAGTCCTGTCTGCAGCACTTTATAAACTTAGGGGCACTTCATGCACTCCCTTTACAAGTATGGTAGTCAGGAAAACAGGGTAAAAAAAAGTCTTCCATTGTAGCAGAGGGAGAAGGAATAAGTCAATGAAGAATCCTACTCTTCTTGCCAACTCTATAGAAACCTGCAGATTGAGCTCTGGACAGTTAAACAAGGAGTTTTGTGGAACTTTTATAGAACTTCTATAGACTAACCCATTTATTTATCACCTTTCTCCCATGAAAGCTCATGCAATAGATACATTAGTCTTTAAAAGTGCCACAGGACTTCTTGTTTGTTTTGCTGAACTAGACTAACACGGCTACCTCTTTGGAGCTCTGGACAGTTGAGGCTTTTCAGAGACCCTGAGGAACTGGAACTAGGGATGAGCTGTTTTCCACAGCATCTTCCTCCTTCAGAATTACTTTACACAGAATCCTATTCCACAAAACCAAGCCTGTTTTGAAAGACAAGTGCTGGGCAATATATGGAGTCGGAAAGTGTTTCCCAGGACAGTTGACTTGTCATGGGGGACAGGAGCGATGTTCCTTCTAAGCTGATGATACAGCTGAGCAAGTTATGGATACACTTGGGGAGCCGATGAGCACTGGGTCAGGGAACCTGCTCAGCTGCATCCAAAAGTTGCTACGCTGTGTAATCAGCTTAGAGGGAACATTGCAGGGAATGGCAGCATGGTGGGAGACAGCAGGAGAAGTGAGCAATGGTCAGGGACAGCAGAGAAACAGTGGCATGGTAAGAGATGGCAGGGATGCAGCAACGGGAAAGGGGGAAGCGCAGCATGGTCAGGGAAACTGTGGCATGTTTAGATTTTCTCATAGGCCCTAATGCAGCTTACTCCTTTGTTAAAATTGTGTTTTACAAGTCCTAAACATGACATGGAATAATAAGAAATGAAAATACAAAGGAGAAAAGTTTAAAACTGATGTAGATTACTTTCAATTTTTAGCACAACTTCCTGCTGTGAAGCATTGTATTCCACAATGAAATTTGTTAAATCAAAACATTGTGCAATACTTAGAGATCAGCACCTGTGAGAGCTTTTACATACTTAATTGACAAGTTACTGCCCAGATTTTAAAAAATTTGCCACTAGCCTGCAGCATTCTGCATCCAGTGACAGCTAAATTTTTACTGTATAGGCCTTGTTTTCATGGTAACCTTAAGTAAGTATTAGAATCTGAGATCAGTAGGATCAATATTTGCCCTGTTTTTAAGATAAAATTAAAGTACGCAATAAACTTTAAGCTTACTAATTTTGGAATAAGTAAAAGTATGTGGTTATATGCCTCAGTGTGGCTCTCAAAGGTTTAATAATCGACTTGTGTGGCTCTTGAGTTCCATAAGTTTGGCCACCCCTGCACTAGCCAATCATTCATGAAGGGGAACACCTAGACTTCCAATCTTTGCACAAACATTGCTACTACAGCCATTCATTTCATGAATATATGAAAGGCTGCTGACAAACCAAAAGGCATTTCTGGGAATGGGAAGTGGCATCTGTTCACCATGAATCTGGGGAATTTTCTACGATTCGGTGAATTGCCACTTGAAAATAAGTCAACAGCAGCATACCAGTCCTGGGAAATTGACACTAGAGTAACCATTCAGAATTTGGGGTTTTTTTAAGGAACTTGTTTAGTTGCCTTCAATCTAAAATAGACCCATCCCTCACTCTCATATTTTTGTCTTTGTGATTAGGAAGTAAGAATAAAATCTCTTCACTTCATGTATGGCCTCCATGAGAAGGAGAGACTGGGCTTCCTGAAGTAGCATGATCTCACAGGAATGGTCCCTGAAGAGAGAGGGGAAAGTGGGGATAGAAATAAATCAAGGGTTGTATCTCAGTTCCATCATGCTTAGGATCCTCTGATCCATGGTGATTGCCTGGGATATGGGTATAGATATGCACAGACTTGTCACATGAGCAACAGCCTTGACGCCAGGAGAAAAGACATTAATTCAGAACTGAGACTAGTATCCAGCAAGGAACAAGGGACTCTTCTCTACACATTTACTATCCTATATTAATTTCTATATCTAAATATGTAAAAACACATTACACCCTACTAAAAACCAGCTCTACTGGTACTATATACATTACAGATACTAAGACTGAGTGCAACAAATGTCACCGGAAGCAGAAGATAACCAAGGTGGGATCAGGACAGTGCAGCCCTTTCTACTTACGTTCAGTGGCATGAGGCATCAGTGGCTGCTCATGCAACCCTGATGGAAACTGCTAAAGAAAAATTTCCGATAACTGTACAGAAGACAGACTTACAACTACAGTGGAATGGACATGTGCAATCATGTGAAGAAGAACAAAAAATTCCAATAGGAAAGAATGGGTGGATCTGTAAAATGGGACCAAGTCATGTGTGAGTTTTATTTATGTGGAAACATTTTCAGTTTAAGATTTCCTCTTGCCAAAGTGCTGACACTTAAGCACGCTCTCTGCCATTACCTACACCTAAAGGTGTGAACAAACAGACACGAGAGTAATTTACAAATAAGAGCTTCCTGTGAAGTTACACCATCCTCACTTATGCATTCTTGGGTTACTCCACTTCTGGCTTGAAAAGCATGGAGTTTGAAATTGAGAGCTTGATTATCTCTGACAATAGTGATTGGGAATTTCAGGAATGGGTTGTAGTAAGTCTAGGGAGGCAAAAAAAAACATTTTTTTCTGAAGAGGGAACTCCAGATTCTGCCAGCAAGGAGTATTACATCACTCAGAGGTGTTGTAAGAACATGCCAAACAGCGTGGGAGAAATATAAGCAGCACTGGAACCTGAGCTGGTGCTGGGAATCAAAGAGAGGATCACATGGGAGGATTTTTGTGTGTATGAGCTGTAAGCCAGAGGAAGGCCCTCAAGGAAGGATGAAAGAGGGAGAGAGAGTGAGTATGAGCACAGGACACAGCTAGGATGATGGGGAAAATAGAGAAACAGGAATCAAGGAAGGAAAAAGAACTCAAAAAAAAGTGAAGTACTCAAAAAAGAGAAAAAATGGGAAGAGAAGAACAAAAGGCAGAGACAGAAGCAATAAATGAAGATGGAGCAGTTCCATCTTACCAGAAACTGTCTTTCTGTCATTCATAGGCAGGTGACATTGCACAAACACAAGCCAACTGATGCATTGGGAAATGCAAAGTCAAATTATGAGAGCTGAATTTAAGACTGGAAACAATCCACACAAGACAAAAGTGGAAGGAGAAATTGTACTATGACATTATAATGCTGCCAAGGTCATACTCATTTCCAGAGCAGGACCCCCACACCATTCATCCTTACTAGACTGGGAAGACTGCACTTCATCATTTTCTTCATTCCAAGACATATCATGGTCATTGTCATTATTATAAGTGACTAAAGGCCTCATGTGAGATCAGGCCCGATTGCCCTAGGCACACAGCAAAAGACCATCCTGTCCCTAAAGAGCTAGTCTAAACAAGACAGACAATGTAGGTATTACTATCCCAATTTTACAGACAGGCACAGAGAGAGAAAGACCCAGGCGTTTCAAAGAACTGCTGCGCATTTATTGATGACCTCTTTTGAAAATATGGCGCTAAGGGTCATTATGGGAGTCACTGGATACTGAGCTCTTTTGAAAGTTGGGCTCCAAATGTGGGTGCTGAGCATTTGAGAAACTCGCCCTGAATGCTGCTGAAAATCTGCATTTGTGAGATTAGCCCAAGGTCACATAGGAAGTGGGGGCATGAATCAGCGTTCATGTCACATTCCCTGTCAGTACCTGACTGAAGACAGGCAAGCTAATGGGCCAACCAGCAGATCAAATTCAGCAACGAACCATGGTCATATGCCACTGGAGGTATGTTATGCTTACTCTAGGAAGGAGACACAGGAAAGAGGATGGCAGAGGTGAGAATCACTTCCAGTCCTGTGTCACAGACACAATAAAATCAACACTCCTATGTAGTCTGTTTAAATTAACTATCTTTCCATTGGAAATATCTTCCAAAGTGCAGCTATTTTCCTTTCAGAAGAATCAGTGCAACATGTATTAGACTTCTAGCAACAAAGAACGTTGGCAATTTCAAATCTCAGTTTCAAGTCCACACTGAGCAGATAAATGTTCATTGTTTGCTGCTTATACTTGGAGAGAGACTGAAGAACTATTTATTTTTGCTGTAATATTTTCCCCGTTTTGCACTGCACCTCTGACGCAGGTTTTTCCAGAGACAAAGGAAAAGCAGCTCCTGAGGAACAGCAGAGACAACCTTTAGGATGAGAAATGGCAACTTGCTTATTGTCTCTCTTTTGTTGATAAGTCGATGATAGACATGCCTGGAGAAGACTAAGCCACAGTCTTGCATGCTGAACCATGTATGTGCAGGAGGTGACATAGGAGTCGTAAGAAATTTTGTGTTGTTGTGGTGGGAAAATGACTCAAGTTTTTTATAGCAGAGTACATAGTACCAAAGCAAAACTCTGGCAGAAGTGCCCTACCCTGAACTGAGTGTAGGACTGTTCCTATAAAATCTGTTTTCTGGGTAGAAGATAATGTTGACTTGGACAGCTGAAGCCCCGGTTTGTTGAAGGGCAAACATCAGGTTGACGTGTGCCTCTACTTCTTCCCTGGGATGACCCTTGACAAGCCAGTAGTCTACATACAGGAACACGTGTACCTGATGTTTCCTTAGGAAAGCAGTGATGACCACCATATACCTGGTAAAAACGTGAGGGGCTGCTGACAGCCTGAAGGGAAGGACCATAAATTGATGATCAGTGTGGTTTACCACGAACCTGAGGAACCTTCCGTGAAATGGGACTATTGAAACGTGAAAATAAGCACCCTTCAAATCAAGGGCAGAATACCAACTCCAGGATCCAGTGAGGGGACGATAAGGGCTACAGAGACCACGCAGAACTTCAGCTCCTGCATGAATCTGCTGAAGTTTCAGATTGGAATAGGTCTGAGAGCCCCCTCCCCCTTTGTCTTTAAGGATTAGGAAATACTGGGAATAAAATCTCTTTCTTCTAACTCCTGAGGAACCTTCTCTACCTGCCTGCAGGAGCTATTGCATTTCCTGTATAAGGAGTCGTTCGAAAGAGGAGTCCCTGAAGAGGGATGGGGAAGGGGGATGGGAGGCTAGAAAGGAAGAAAATTGGAGACAATATCCCAATTCTACCATATGCAACACCCAAGCATCTGAGGTGATCTGAGTCTATGAACAGTAGAAATGGGATAGATGATTCAGGAAACAGGGGACAAGGTTCTGGAGTTGGTCTATTGTGTCACCCTCTGATGCGACCTCAAAATTACTGTTTGCAGCTAGAAGGCTGCCTTGTCAAGCCCTAGGTCAGACACAGGTTGTGATGTCCTGTGTCTATTACTTCTGTTCCTCTTTCTAAAGGAATCCTGTCTCTGTTGCACAGGATAAAAATGCGGGGCAGGCTGGGGTTTGAAGTGTTTTTTCTGGGTGTGTAGCATGTGTAAAACCAAGGATTTCAGAGTAGCCCTGAAATCCTCCAGGCTGTACAATTTGGAGTCAACAACCCTGAGCCCTTGAATAGCAGGTCCTGAGTCATTTATTGGACCTCTGGGGAAGGCCTGGTACCTATAGCCACCAACTCCTTCTCATAGTAATTGCTAGGGACGTTATCCACATGGCTGAGTCCACTGCATACAAGGCTGGCTGCAATGAGGTCCTTGCCATGGCCTTGCCCTCCTTGACTACTGCCGTAAACTTCTGTCTGGAGTCACCCAGAAGCAACTCCTCGAATTATTTCATAGTTTCCGAGGAGTTAAAGTTGTAGCAGCTCAGAATCACTTGCTGGTTGGCGATTCAGCTTCTTGAAGTCCTTTGACTTAGGCTTTGATGCCAGTTGCTCTTGCACATCTGTGTCATTTGCCACTGCTACCACCAGCTGCGGGTGGTAAAGAGATATTTGTGCCATATGGAGGAGGCAAAGTACTTTTATTCTATCCCCTTAGCTGTACAGAGGATAAAGCTAGTGTATGCCACAGTGTCTTAGTGGTAGCTTATATTGTCTTTGGTGCTATCCTTGAGGGGCCTTCTGGTGCCAGAATGTTCTCCAGGGGTCCTCTGTTTCCAACACTTCCTCCACTTGGAGCCCCTGGTCTTTTGGCCACCCTCTGTAGCAACTCTATTATCCACTGGTGGTGGCACAATGAAAGTCCCTGCTATCACCTCATCAGGGTGATGATGACACCTTGATGGGACATAGTCAATGTCTTATTGGTCTTGAGATTCCCTTGGGCTGTCAGGCTCGGTGCTGGTCTCTACACCAAGCTCTGCACTTCCCTTGGTGCCAAAGTCATCATCCCTTTCCATGCTGTGAGGTCATGCTCAGATCTCCAATGGTCAGGGGGGACCACGCTTGTGAGGTGACCAAGCAGGACCGCCTGGAAGAGGATCCCTGGGTCTGATGCTATGCCCATGGAATCCAAAAGAGCCCTGTTGCAGGCCTCTGCCACTGGACATCTGCCATGGTCCCGTAATGAGATCTGGCCCCTTCTCTTGCCTCTTGTGGCTTCCTTGTGACCAGCAGCAACTGTGCCTGAAGACTTAGGATCCTGCCTCTGAGCCAGATGACTGAGTCTGAGTGTGGGGACCAACACTGTGCCAAGCAGGACAAAGCCAGGGAGCAGTGCAGGGGAGAAGTGACCAGGGCTGTATCATGGCAGGCTTGCCTCCAGACAGCAGTGAAATTTGCTGTGGTGCCAGATGTCTTGGCTCCCTCAGCGCCAGACTCAGGGGTACACTTCTTGAGGCCAAAGCTGATGATGCCAGTCCCAGTGGGAAAAGTGTCAAGTGCCCCACCATGGGGCACATACAATTATTCACTCTCCCTGCAGCCTTTTCTACAGGAAAACATCCTCTGTTGGTTTTCTTCTGCCTTTCATCAGGTACCAGAAAGTGGGAACGATGCTGGGTCTTCATACTTGGAAGAGCCAGTGCTGTGGGCACTTCAGTCCAAATCCTCCTTCGCAGCCACAGTCTCTTGCAGACAGGTCAGCATGCTCTGCACAAACATACTGAGTGCCGAATCCAAGTGGCCCGCTTGAGGACAGAGAGTTGCCTCCATAAGGAGGTGCTTTAGTCTAATACTCTTGTCCTTTTTGTTCCTTGTCTAAAATCACCTATAGATCTTCCACCTGTTGGTCTGAAAGTTTCCCCTATGCACTTCAGACACGATTCATGAGGATCACCCTCTGACATAGGTTGTAGCAGGTCCTACATCGTTTGAATCTTTGGGACCAAAGCATGTCCTGGTCCTGGAGTAATAGAGGGGGAGCCCTCAAATAAAACTTATCTAATTACAAGCTAAGATGACTAATTCTCATATACTATTTACAGGTTCAATGTCTCTCTATCACTAGAGGAATGCCTGCCATCAGGAGAAGGCAAGAATCTCCAACAGCCGTCACAGGTGATAAGAAGGAATTAAGGAGGCTGCAGGTCAGCAGGTCCCTATGCACAGAGCCATGGAGGCACTACTGTGTAGGGTGCCTGCACTGACCTGACAATTACCACGAGGGGAAAAACTTTCCAATGACTGTGCATGTGGAACACATACACCTGCTTGGAATCGATACGAGCAAGCATTCAAACAATCTCTAGTGACCGAAGTACTGTATGTACTGGATGAAATAATATAGTGCTTAAGCAATACTCCATAATAGCTTCAGACAGAGGAAGAGTGTTACCTAAATCTACTAGGCTATGTCCACACATATCATTATTTCGAAATGAGTTATTTTGAAATAAAGTCCTTATCTCAAAATAAGTTAATTCAAATTAAGAAAATGTTAATTCGAATTAAGGGAAAGCCTGCCTTAGAAACAGCTGTTATTTAGAAATGGTTATTTCGAAATAAGGCCATTTGGACATGTTGTTTTGAAACAACACGTCCAAACAGCCTTATTTCGAAATAACCCTTTTGAAATAACAGCCATTTTGAAATGAATGGGGTTTAAGCTGTTTCGAAATGACAGTTCTTATTTTGAAATGACAGAGCCTGTCATTTCGAAATAAGAAAATATTGTGTGGACATTCAGTTTTTTATTTTGAAACAACCACTGATGTTTCGAAATAAAAGACTCATGTGGACATACCCCTATTGTATTTCTATGAGTATAGTCAGGTTGTTGTCTATTCCATGATTTCATAGATGCAGAATCTGCTGATGAATCTACATTCTGCCAGAAATTTAAGCTGAAGGAACTAAACCATCATTTAAAACACAAACAAGCAAACAAACAATCAAACAAAAGGCCCTTCCAGTTGTAAATAAACTCCCTCAACATCTTCTGAATGCATAGCAAAGGCAGAGCAGTATTCCTGTGTCTGCAAACAGCAGATGCAAGAAAGAGTTTGAATTGCTGCATCTTCTCGATGTAGAAAACACTAGGGCCTAGCGACACCACAATGTAAACACCAACATTAAAAACAAGGAGAGTCCTGTGACACCTTAAAGACTAACAAATTTCTTTGGCCATAAGCTTTCAGAGGCTTCAACTCACTTTGTCTGATGAATCTGATCAAGTGGGTTGAAGCCCACGAAAGCTTATACCTGAAGAAATTTGTTAGTCTTTAAGATGCCACACCTGACAAAGTGGACTGGAGCCCACGAAAGTTTATGCCCAAAGAAATTTGCTGAGGTGCCACAGAACTCTTGTTTTTGCTGTATACAAAACCAGCTACCTCTCTGGAACTGATTGTTAACTGTTTCAGTGCTGATCATTTTAGCAGTAACACTAAGGCAATGTCCTTATCCATCATTTTTGGATGCAGTAGTAGACACAGTGACATGGTACAATAGTACCGGCCATTTGCTGTCAAGAGGTGCTTGGATGCTGAACAAGGAGTTCAGCCTGCTACTTCATATTTAAAGAAAACTCAAACCTTCACCACAAGGTTGAGTTAAAAAAAGAGAGGCATGCTTCATGCCAAAACCCCAAACCACCTTTTTCTCTCTACCTATGGTGCTAAAAGTCCTAACCTAGCTGCCATAAGCTTTAGCTTCCCACTGGCAGCTTCTATAACACAAACATTTGCAGCATGTTCCAGATTCACATCCAGGCTAAATAAACTGAATATTTACAAAAAATAAAACTGGCTATATTTGCCATTTTCATTGATATTCAACAAAACCCTCCAGCTTTTAAATCACTGTGAACCTTCTGCAGTATTTTCTGTTTGCTACATCTGAATGTGATGGATATTTTGTTGCAGAATTTTGGCCCTGCTTCCTGCAGAGCACAAAGGGCCCTCATTGTCATTTGCTGCCCTCTCACCTGGAAATGCTTAGCTATACAGTTTGAAGAAAATGAATTGTAAAGTAGGTAGGGAATGAGGGAGGAAAAACCATATCTTTTACTTCACCGCCCAAATATGTTTTCCGTGACTAGACCTCAAGGACAAAATATATCACAGTTTAATTTAGCACAAATGAGCAGATGAAAGCAAACGTAATATTCACCAGGCATCCCACTCACTTCACAGATCTGAGTGCATTTATCATCCTATCACAAATTTCCTCAGATGACATCTAATTTTATTTTTTAATTTTTTTCTCATCTTACATGCCTTACTGCTTCATTTGAATCATTTCCTGGTTGTTCATTCTCCATTACCAGGCATGATTTCAGCACTGAGGCTGCTAGTCTAACTCACCATTCCCAACACTCAGGTTTCCTCTCCTTGCAATCCCCTTTACAGGTTACTTACTATACTCTTTGCTAGTTAACCTAGTTATAATATAAAGGCCTTGCACAGTTAATATTCTTCACACTACTGATTTTGTTACCTTTCCCATGTTGAGTAGAACCTATTCCTTGAATAGTTACTGATTTAGGTGGAACTACTCAAGGAGTAAGGTACTACTCAGTGTAAATAATGATAACAAATTCAGGCCCTTAGTTTTCATGGTATTTTCCTTCCATCTATCCAAAATATTCCTATAAGCATCTTCCTCTTCTGCTGCTCATCCATTAATGTAGATGCTGGCATTTGTAAGAATACCTTAATTCTCTGTCAAAGATCACCTCCTTGTTCTTTCTTATTATTGTTTATTTTTATTTCTATAGCCACAGGCAGGTGAGGATCCCCCTATGCTAAGTTAGCTAGCTAACTAGATCACTTATAAACTTTCTTCAGGAACAAAGACGGAGGAAGCAAATAAACAGATGGGGAAGGAACATGCCTTTTCACAGGCTAGAGTTGTAGGTATAGAACAGGGGTGGCCAGACTTACTGATATTCTGAGAACTGTCCTCCCCACTGGGCCAGATCCTCTAGTCCAGGGGTCTCAAACTCAAATCACCACGAGGGCCACATGAGGACTAGTACGTTAGCCAGAGGGCTGCACCAGTGAAACCTTTTCATACTACAATATTGCAAATATTGATAACTATAGTGTCACTGTGGGCCACAGGAAATCACTTTAGGGAACACATGTGGCCCACGGGCCGTGAGTTTGAGAGCCCTGCTCTAATCCCACAACCCTGCCACAGGACAGAAGCTCTGAACTCTCCATCTCAGCTTGGGGGGGCAGAGAATGGGGGAATACAGAGGGGTCTGAAAGCCAAGCTCTAAGGCTATGTCTACACACACATCGTTATTTCGAAATAAGGATTTCAGAATGAGTTATTTCAAAATAAAGTCCTTATTTCGAAATAAGTTAATTCGAATTAACAAAATGTTAATTCGAATTAAGGGAAAGCCTGCTATCAAAACAGCTGTTATTTCAAAATGGTTATTTTGAAATAAAGCCGTTTGGACACATTGTTTCAAAACAGTTGTTTCAAAATAACATGTCCAAACAGCCTTATTTTGAAATAACCATTTCAAAATACCAGCCATTTTGAAACAATCGGAGTTTAACCTATTTCAAAACAACAGTTCTTATTTCGAAAGGACAGGAACTGTCCTTTCAAAATAAGAAAACGTCATGTGGACCAAATATCTTTTATTTCGAAATAAAAGTGCTGTGTAGACATACTCTAACTGTAAAAAAGCAGCACGTGACTCATGAGCCACAGTTTCGCCATCGCTGATAGGAGGATGGGGGAGTGACTTTTATATCATTTTTTTCCCCTAGAATGGCATTCCTCACAGCAGGGATAGCACAGAACGAAGTGCTAATGGTTGAAGAAGACAAGCAGATAGATAACCAAGGCAGACAGCAGGGGTGGAGTGCAGGAGAAAGCAGACAATGCAATGCATAGCTAGGGTAGGACAAAACTCTGAAGGTCCTTAAGGGTAATTCCTCCATGGAAATCCACTCTTCTCAGAATCCTATCTATTTTGTTCTTTTCACACATAATCTTTATAAGTTTCTTTACCTGAACCTATGTCCCATTGTCTTGTCTTGTCTACCTTAGGCTGTAAGAACTTTGGGACAGGGAATGTGTCTACGTTTATGTCTGTAAAGAGTCGTGTAACTTTATGGAAATATATGTTACGTAATAACATACATGTCATGAAATATATGTTATTTTATGGAAATTTAAGTTATTACTAATATTTACACAATAGATGAACAGAGATCTCTTTGGCAACCATCAAATTGCATTTCTCTGGAAGAGTTCTTTAAAAGAATAATAATTCTTCTTTGAGCGCTGCTCAGATACATTCAGTAATAGATGTATCCATGCCACAGCACAAGATTGGTCAGAAACCTTTTGCCCTAGCCTATCTGAACAGGGCTGGTGGCCATTGCCCCCTGTGGCTATATATGTGGCCACCGCCCCATCCCTCCTCAGTTCCATTTTCCTCCCTTAGTGACAGTATTAGAACAGCCCGCTCCTTGCTATCACACAAGCAGCTTGTCTTCACGTCATTTATGAGCCACTTGCTCAACTGGGAGAACCTCTTTGTGGATTTCGTTCCACTGAAAAGCATTACTCTCACTGAGCGCCCAGCTTTGGAGCAGGAACATCACTCCTACTCATCATCTGCCATGCCAAGGTTTAAACTTTGTGCTGCCTGCAGCAAGGCCTTCCCATGGGACAACCCCCACAAGAAGTGCCTCTGGTGCCTGGGCAAAGCCCATTTTGTCATCGATTGCTCTGTCTGTCAGTTCTTCAAACTGCGGACCATTAAAGACACAGAACAAAGGCGCTGTGCATTGCCCTCCTGGTGCTGCTGTCCTCGAGAGCAAAAGAAGACGAGCTCAGTACCTGTGTCAGTACCAAAGCGTCGGCGCAGATCTAGGTCCCCCACCTGTGCGTCACCTTGGGACTGGCAGGAGTTGATGCTGGCCCCTACCACTCCAGAGGCCTTTGAGGCAGCAAAGGCACTCCTCCTCCTGCCAGTGCTTCCCACCCTGGTGCCCCCCAAGAAAAGGGGTAAACTGGCCTTTGCTTTGGGAGCCTGGTTGCCCCGAAACTGGCTTCCATGCTGAGTTCCCTGACACCGGAGCCAGCCACACAGAAAGACCCCAGTACCGCTGAGTCCTCCCCTCGGCACCATATTACCCTACCTTCTCCGGAACTGCAGACACGGTCCTAGGAGGCTTCTCAATCTCAGAGCCCAGAGGAAGGTGTCTCATGGGGGAGTAAATGGCCCCATCCTCGATCCTCGGTACCGGCCCCCTATAGGTACCACAACCCCATGAATGGTCTCCCCAAGAGACCCCAATGGGTCCCCACAGTACCGTTTTGCCCAATTCGGCAGGAGCTCCTCTGGCAACAGACAGAGCCCTGAACCCCATGCTCCGCTCCTACACCGGGGATCTCATGGCATACTTCAACCTCCTACACCGTGTTTGCGCTCATGTGGGGTTGGAAGCTCAGTCTCCCACAGTGCCTACTGACACCTTATTCGGCCTGGTGTTCACCTCATCTGAGCCCATAACAATTTCCCTACACCTTAGTGCGCGGGACCTTGCCATGTCACGTTGGCAAACCCCTGGGTCCCATTGCCCCCATATTTGACATGGCAGGTCATAAATACCAGATCCCAGCAATGGATTTTCCCTTCCTCAACCACCACCCGGCACCCTCTCAGGGGGTGGTGGAGGCAGCGCTAGGTCCAGGACAGGATTCTCATGACCCTCTCCCAGCATCAAGGGATGTGAGGGACTTAGGTCTCCTGGGGCGGAAGGCCTACTCTTCCTCTACCTTCCATCCACAGCTAGCCAACAATCATGCCTTGGTAGCCAGATATATAATGGATTTGTGGGACTCCATAAACAAATTCAGACACTTACTTTCACAGAAGAAAAGAGGGAACTATGATGCCTTCCTTGAGGAGGGCAGAATAGCATCCCAAGACCTGCTTCTATCAGTTTGGGACGCCATGGACACAGCATCCTGCAGTGTAGCCTCAGCTGTAACCCTACAGCAGGCAAGCTGGCTCAGGGAGGCAAGGGTGCCCCCCTCCTCCCAGCAGGTCATACCTGACCTCCACTTTGAAGGCGGGTCTTTCTTTGCGGCCAAAATGGATGCCAAGCTCTGTAGTGCCCAGGACCCCTGTGCGGTTCTAAAATACTTGGGCCTGCTGCCTTCCTGGCCCAGTACCCATCTCTTTAGCCTGTAAGGGGCATTCAATGCCTCATATATTCATATATATTCAACACCTCATATATTTAACACCCTTCTGATTTACTGCACTGGGTGCAATAAAATTTGAACTCCAAAAACCTACAATTCCCTTAGTTGATGGGCCAGTGAGCCTAACATCAAACTGCGGTTACCACTCTCTCCCAGTCTCAGGAGAACATTACCTGGTCCACTATGAGTACCAGGAGAAAAGCACACCCGTCCTGCGTGGGGGGGGGGTGACTCTGAGATAAGGTCCCAAAGCGGGGCACTACCTTCCTCCCACAAGAATCACCCGGTGGTTCCATCGGAATCCCTAAAGATTCCTCCCTGCGGGAGATGCCCTCCTGCTGCTTCTCCAACTGGTGCCAGTTCCTGTTTCCCATCAAGGACCCGTAAGGGTTAACACCTGGGTAGTCTTCCTATTTACCTTGGAAGAAGCTACTCTCAAATTCAGGGACCACTGGGGTCAGGGTCAGAGGAATCCTTCTCTCACCTACCCTCCCCTGCCCCATAAAAGAATGTGCCATCACCAGGTGACTTGAGGTGTTATATGCACAAGCGCTGTAGGACCAAATTCCCTGCACTTCCACACGCCCTGAATGACCAGCTGGGATTCATCTCCCAATGGTTTCCAACTCCCCTCCCCTTTTTAATATTTTCCCTTTTTCCTTGGAGGGTGCTCCCTCCTAAGGTTATGCAGGGTCCCTGACGGTTCCCTATGCCATACTTTCTCGAAGACTGGCCTTCTTCCCCCTCCTGGGAAGATTACCGCCCCCTTGGGGAGATTACCACCACACATACATGTGGTTCACAAATCCTGGGCACTGGGCACCAACACTGTTCGTGCCTCAGGTGATTCCCACCTGTCAAAAATAAATAAATAAATAAATAAATAGGGGAAACAAAACAATCCCTACTAATCGGCCTATTGTCAGGGCGGGCTCCATGCCCTCCTTTTCCCCCTCCCCTTTTCTAGGCCGGTTTGAGTTGTTTGCCTCATGTTCACAAGGCCCTGTCAACTTGGTTACACCTGCCTTCAGGATTCAAACTGGCAGATTGCCAAGCCAGTAGCTTACGTTCGTCCTAGTGGGTAATCCTCTGGGTGCACATGCTCTCTTTTATTCTTCTGTGTAAAGGTCTCTGACGCAGCTATACCAGTCCTTCCCTGGTCAGGCTGTCCCCAGTCCTCTGTGCTAACACACTTCAAGGACTTCTCATCTCCATATAACCACTTGCTTGTCTCTTCTTCTCTCCATTTAGAAGAGAGAACCTCAAACTCTTCTGTTGGAGCGAAACCTCCTTTGGTTCACCAACTATGCAACCCCAAACCGCTAGGTACAGGACAAGTTTCATAGCACCAGAGTGGATTGGGATTGTCCAGAGCTGCCAAGATCATTGGCTCCATCCTCCTAGTCCTCAGGAGGACATTTGGGTATTAGAGGAAGTGGCACATGGACCTTCAAGGGCCCCGCTTAAGGGTGCGGGAGTGCACCTGTAAGCTAGCCCTGCTCAAATCACTGAGAGAGCAGCATCAGATGCTTGTGAGCCCACCAGGTCACCCATAGTTAGATCTGGACAGTTCGTTAGGCAGCCCTCTCCACCTGAGGTAGGAACGAATCCCCATCTAACTACAGATTTGATTCTCCCCCAACTCATTCCAAACCCATCTAGTGGTTCAGAGGGCTCCTTGGTCTTACGCCCAGGGCCAACCTAATCAGTCACCGTTTCCATGAGGGTCACTAGCAAGCCGCTGATTGACGGCAATGATTCTTTATTCCAGCTATGTCTTACTACAGTTGGTGGCCCTTTTTTTCCATACCACCTGTTTTCCCATTTGAGCTTTTTCCTTTTTCCCCCAGTCCTGTCCAGTCCTGGTAGGGACGGTCAACAGGCCCTGGTCCCCTTTTTCCTCTCTTCCTTCGTTGGTAACACCTCCCGTCCCCGAAGTACCCTCAGTGCTGAGGTCATGCTCGGACACTCCCCTTCTCGCTCTGGGGTACCTAATGGAGGGAGTAACTGGTCTCCCACCAGACTCTACCACCCTTCAAGAGTCTTTCCACCCAGGGCCAGAGATTCACTCACACTCCCAGCTCACTCTCCATCACATATTATGTGGGCAGACATATGCCATATGTATCAGGGGAATTTATGATCTTCGTTAATGGCCACCTTCTCTACTCCCTCCCCTAGTTGCTGCATCCCTGGTGGGGGGGGGTGCACCCTACCACAGTGCCAAACCCTTACCTAATGGAGCTGGACTACTTTTCCTTTTGTACCTAGACCTTAAAGGTCTTCTTGCTATCGCCAAGGTGGTAATTCAACCTCTTACCCTGTGGCACATTCGATCTTTTGCGGACCTGGATTTCCTTGCCCCTTCACATGTTGATAACTATGTCTACCTATGGGCCTCTGAAGGGGTGCTCTTGGCACTCAATTGCTGACCCAGGTTGACCACCAAGGAACCACATTTACCAGGTGGTTGTTTATTGTCTCTGTACCTCCCTGTGATTTGCCTCCTTGGATGGACCAGCAAGGGGTTTTCTCCTTCCCCCCCTTTCCCCTTCCATTTCTGCCTTCATGTACTCACCACTAGTAGGCTGAAGTTTTCCTCCAGAGTCACATTAATTCCCCGTCATCAGCTAAGGGACATATTGTAGGCCTAAGGCCAGGGAATGTATCCGGCCCACACGCCTTGCCAGATGTGTACAACCGAACTCTGATGTTCCTACATGAAGGCGCCTCACCAATCATGAATCGGTGGCTGTGCTTTCATTTTTTCCCACGATAGGGTGACTTTAGGCCACCCGCTACTCCTGTTGATTGTAGACAGGGAGCACTTGAGAAGCACAGGCCTTTATTTTTCCCTCTTAGGCTAGACCGTCCTACCTGACAGTCTCCCTTTGCCTGGGCCTCTGGCCCTTATAAGGATGCAGTGCTGAAAACGGAAAAGAACCTAACTCCACCCACCATCCAACAGCATGGCTAGCAGTCACCTATTACTGGATGTATCCAAGCAGCGCTCGAAGAAGAACAGTGGGTTACTTACTAGTAACTGTCCTTCTTCAAGATGGGCTGCTTGGATTCATTCAGAACCCTCCCACTATCCCCGCTACTCAGAGTTGGCAACTTTTAGGGACTGAGGAGGGACGGGGCGGCGGACATATATATAGCCACCGGGCAGCCAGGGGGTGGTGGCCACCAGCCCTGTTCTGACAGGCTGGGGCAAAAGGTTTCCTACCAATCATGCGCTGAGGCATGGATACACCTATTACTGAATGAATCCGAGCAGCCCATCTCGAAGAAGAACAGTTACTGGTAAGTAACTCACTGTTACTGGAAATCTTGAGGTTAATCAAAAGGGACTTAAAATAACAGTTACCCATTAGTGGTAGCCTTTAATGTGTACTACATTATTCAGAGGAACCCTGATTTAACCAGCACTTCAGGAAATGTCTAAAACCTTCGTAAACCTGTGAATTTAGAAAATCAGCCTATTTTCAATTAAAGCTGAGCAGAAAGGGGTCACATGGAACCTTCAGTCTTAAGGGCTCCCTTTCAAAATCCATAAGACTAGTCTTTAGCCAAGTCCAGCCCTGGAAGCATCTTTGGGTAACTGAGTTTTGCTTATTTGTAGTTGGTAAATTGAAGCAACATTGGGTAAATCTGTGTTGCATTATATTTATTGTTAAATGCCATGTAGCTGAGGTACTGACAAAGCTATAGTTCTTACAACATTCTTTATTGGAGTCCTAAGCATTTCATTTTTTGATGACTGTGACTATGTAAACAAGCTTGCTTTTCCCCTGTATTTCTTCTGAGATTCTGACAAAGCGGTTGCCTCTGCTGCCAATAAAATCAGAAAAGGACCACCCCTTTCTATTTCATTGGGGAATTTTAATGCAACATGAGGCATTGATCCTGCAGTAAATTACTCCTAGATTGACCTCTGTGCCTCTGTGGATTGTAGTGTTTAAAGAGGCTTCATGTAAACAGGATGGAAGCCTGTATTTGCATGTGTTGATGTCATGAGATTTTGTCTAATCTGATGACCTGAAAGATATTCAGACAAACAGGACTCCAGGGATACCTAGAGATGGCCCTAAGAATCAGAGTGGACTTTACTGGAGAAATACTTCATGCACCAGAAAAATGCCATTTCAGTAGAAAACCCAAACAAAAAACCCAACTAACAGACCAACCAGCTGACCAAAATACATTTATTTTTGGAAGTTGAAATGTTTTATTTAGCCATTTTTAAAATGGAACACTTCAACTGTTCATTTCAAAATGATGTTTCATTTTGAAGCTTAGCTAGACTATTTCAAAGAAAACAAAAATGGATTAAAAATAAATGACCCAAATGAAACAAACAAACAAAAAGTCTGTGGTCAAAGAAAACTTTTCATTCTACCGTAAAGGACTTTTTTTTTTTTTTTGGGTTGTAGCATGAAAAACAAAAATTTCCTTTTGGGTCGAGCCAAAACCAAAGATCAATTTATATGCTGGCCTCTACCAAGAATCAGTTAATATTGGTGTGGAGTGGGCTCACGTAGTACCGTGAGAATGGAAGCTCATTTTATAGGGCATATGTTTAATGGAATCCCAGAGAAAATACTATGTTGCTCAGGCTGTGAATCAGACCATGATATTATATTATGTTAGTTATAAACCTGTAACACTAGAAACAACACCACACTCAGGCATTAGTCCTGCAAGGCACTTTGCATGGGTGGAACCATGCTCCCCAGCCCACACAGGGCAACTTGCAGGTTCAGGGCCTTTGCAGTTCAAAGCTTTAAACTGAGTTATTAAAATTATAACATTGCAAAAGCCAATTTCTAAATGAAATCCTAGTTAGCACTGACAATATCACATAGTCCCACTGCAGGAAACTAATTACCATGATGAGATGACATGCGACTCTAACTGTGCATACAAAATATCCCAAGCAATGTTACTAAACTAACTGCGACTAGCAACTCAAACAGACCAAAATATCATTTGAAATGTAAAACCCCACTTGTCTGTGCCCAACATCAGATATAACGAGTTGTGCCTGTGGTGGTGATTACGACACAAGGAGATGTGTGGAAATGCAGTTGTTAGCATTCAGAAAATTGCATTTAAAAACCTTATAATCAAAACATTACTTTACAAGTTAGAATGAAATACTAAAAAAGGAATATGTTCAGGCAGGCCTTACGTTCAGGGCTTTTTATTTTCCCTTTGAAACTTAAAGAAAAAATCAATCACAATGGGTGAATGGGTGGGTGGATCTCTATGAGATGAATCAGACTGTTCATTCTGTTTTATGAACATTTGCCTTCAAGCGTGACCTCTAATCACTTTTTGCTGCAGTTGATATACAGTACTATGCATCATCCAATACAATTTACATGTTTCTCCTAATTCGCCAGAGATGTTTGCTCTTTTTTGGGGACACAGGTCACAAACTGGGGCCTTTTCTCAGAGTGTTTCTGTGTGGAGAGAGAGGGAGTTTAATTCAAAAGTGATGGTAAGTCTCAGTACAGGGAAATTTGGAATGGTCTTTGCCAAAATGGTCTATTTTTATGAAGTGAACTAAACACCTGGATTCTGATCTGTTGCCAAGAGCTAATTTTAGTCTCAGGTGCTCATCAGTGACTGTCTTCAGTTAAGAGGATACACATATACTGTCGTAGGGTTTTGCTGCTGTCCATAATCACCGTATCTGAATAGCTGCCATGCAGGACTGTAAGTAGGCCTTCTGGCACCTGGGGCAACCAGCCCCAAGGACGCCCCCCCACGTGTTCTAGGGAAGGCTGGAGCAGCTATGCTGGCCGTGGGACTGGTGGCCAGAGGCTTCTTCTCTGTTCCCACCCCCCAGCATGCACCTGACCTCCTCCAGCTAGTCTGGCTCCAGAGGGAATATGCCTTCCCCAAGGCACATTCTTCTTCGGGGCTAGGCAGGGTTGTCTGGCACTCTGTGAAAACTGTCACCTGGGGCTTTGCCCCATTCTCGCTGCCACAGTTACAGTCCTGCTGCCATGTAAAATTGAAAGCAACAACTAAGTCTTCAGTTCCAGTGGGGTGCCATGTAAGTCTAGTTCAGCAAAACAAACAAGGAGTCCTGTGGCACTCTGAAAGACTAACAACTTACTTTATTGAAAACTCATGTGACAAAAAATTTGTTAGTCTTTAAAAGTGCCACAGGACTCTGTTTGTTTGGCTAAGTCCTTAGCGGACTTAATGGACTTTATGGCACTTCCCCTTCGTGGTAAAAACTTTTGGGAGAGGGTTGGACTTATTTAGTTATTAATTTATTTTTAGCTGGTCTTACAGAAAAAGCAGATTTTACAGGCAGATTACAGAAATAGAGAAAAGCACCAAAAAAAAAAAAAAAGCTGATTAGCAAACCATACTTGCTTAGTAGCACAGTATGGAAAGCACCCAAAGTTTAGCTCCAGTGACTGCCTTCTTTGAATTGACTACGCTAGAAAATTCTTATCTGTTTTCTTGTTTCATGACTACATCGCTGCTCGTATGCAAATAATAAAGGGTTTTTGATGTAAGTGTGCAATAACGTACTGTCAAATGATTTACAGTCTCCAATCCTTTTCAGAGTGTTTCATTAGCACACAAATAGATAGCCACTTTGGAGATGGCTTGAGACAGATGCAACTTTTACAAAGCTATCTATAGAACACTTAATTCAGCATAGTTATATCACAGATACGATTCATATCTTCGCTTTTGTCTTCTTTACCTTTCTATGGCGACCTCAATCACTCACATCACTTTTGTATGCCTCTGACTCACAAATCTCCTGTACTTCTGACCTGGTTCTCTTCATTCAATCTGTATTGCAACGCCTCTCTCTAGCTGATACCGCTTACCGGTATTTCCCAGCTACTTCACGATTAACAAAAATAACATGATCAAAATTGGATTCTTTGTGCCAGATTCTTTAGTCTGGCCAAACGCTGCACAACAGTAAGAAGATAAAGAAAGCTTTAAGCCATCTTTTTATTCTCCCTAGCCTGGGGCCAGTCAGGTGCAAGGCAAAGGTAGACAAGCCAAAGGGCTGCTTTGTCTTACACCTGTCCCCCCCCAACGTTTCCAGAGGCTATTCCAAGCAGCTGGGTACAGTCAATGCAAAGGGATTCCTCAGCCATGTGCTTTCTCCACCAAGGCAGGAGGTGAGTTTACTGCCAGAGGAATCTCCTATGCAGGGAGATCCTCATGGACCTGAACCCACTGGTTGTCATAGCTGCTTTGTGCCACCAGAGTGGTACCAAGAAGCTGGTCCCTTTATCTTCCTCTCAAACCAGTGGCATACTAAGGGGGGAAGGGGACGGGCCAGATACCTGGGCATTGGGTGGCAGGTGGGGGAGAGCACCAGGCTGGCCCTTCACAAGGTACAGGAAGAGAGATGCAGGTGGCTTTGAGAGGTAGAGCGCCTCCCGCTCCCTTCCCAGGTTGTAAAGGGCCAGCCTGGTGCCCTGCTCCCAAGGCAGAGGGGGGAGGTCACCCCCTCAGAGCTAGTGGGGTGTGGGGGTGGGTAGGAAGGGGCACTGGCCAGGTTGGGCTGTCTCTTCATGGAGAAGCTGAGCTCGTTGAGTGCTGCATCCCAGGTCCTATGCTGGAAGGCTTCCATTGCTATCCATGCTCAGCTGATCAGCATACATAGAAATGAAGCCTTCCAGCATTAGGATCTAAAAGGCAGCACCCAAATGCAGCATAATATTCAAGGCTGATGCAAGAAAGGAAGCTAACATGGATCTGATCCAGGGCCCTTCTCAGTGCCCCCTGTGCACCATGAAGGGCCAACCCATCCCCCTGTCCTTTCCCCTCCTCAGGTGCGGGGAGGATGAGGCTGACCTGTCCCACCCAGTGCCAGGCTGGAGCAATGGACTTGGGGAGCAGTGGGCTTTGGGCCAGCCCTTAATGGGGGGATGGAGATGCAGGAGGTGCTGAAGGGCACCCCTCAGTGCCCTCCCACCACCCATTGTGCGGTGAAGAGCCAACCTGGCTCCCCTTTCCTCTCTAGGCTATGAGGGTTGAGGTTGCCCTATTCCAGGTGGGGGGCTGCAGCGGACCAGCACTGCCGCAGGCTGATTAACTGCAGGGGGCGCATTTGCACACCCCTCAGCTTCACACATCTCCTGCCGGTACAGACTGCCCTTCCTGGGGCAGCTGAGGGGTGGAGTGAGGACCTCTTCTGCCCCTGGGGACAGCCTGAGGTGCGGGGGCATAAATGTGAATTTGGTCCACAAGTGCTGGATGCCCTCTGTACACCACTCTCTCAAACACTCTCACTCCTTCCATTTTCTGTCACTGCTAACAAGGGTAACATGCTGACATTCAGGCCTTTAATTTGGTGGTGCTCCTTTGTCTCCTAACTCTTACTTGCCCTTTGAGCTCAGCCAAGGACAAAAGTAATGGGGAGATGCAAATAGAGGTGGGAGGCTTATGGAAGACAGAGTCAATAGGAAGCAAAACAAAGTTGGAAACACTAATGAAGAAACAAATCTATGGAACTAAGACTAAAATTTCAAAGTCTGCCTGCCTAAAGTCAGATACATAAATGTTGGCTGAAGAGCTTAAACAAAAGTGGTCTGAATTTGTGAGTGCCAAGCACCCACAAATTCCCTTAGTATGGGATCTGTGGGTGCACAGTATTTTCAAAAACCAGGGGGCTCTTTTATTCAAATGACTGAGGATCAGTTTAGAAGCCAGTGAATGTCAAAGAAATGAATCTGCATTTCTGTTAAGAAATGCCTTTACAAACTACCTGACCAGCTGAGTGAGAGTGTAACAAGATGGCCTGTCCCTTTACAGGCAAAGGCATCCGAAACAATCCATCAGGCTCAGCTAGGAAGGGATTAGGTGTCTTGTATAAAAGGCTGAGAGAGCTCATGTGGAGGAGCTGCAGGATGAAGTTGGGTTCCTACAGTAGGACCTGACATAGGAGGGACTGAAAAAGGGCAAAAAACCTCTCGAAGCTGTAGCCTAGTATGGGATGCAGAACTATCTCTGTGTTTGATGTTTTGCCTAAGATTTACTCTTGAAGAAAAAAAAACTGTCTGGAAGGATAGCTGCATGTGGCATTAAGTCCTTTTAAAAAGTCTAGGAGATTCATGCTGGATGAAGGGAAATAGACACCATCTATGCTGAAGAAGCACTACAGCTAGGAGCTCTTCTCAAAACTGGCCATCAAATTAAAACACTAGTTCACTGTACCTTGAAAAATACCGTACCAGCACACTATTTCCCAACATGCCAAGGAATCTGCCAACAGAAGCAGCAGCAATGCATATGCACAAATGCCCAGAAAGCCTTTTGTCAAACTTATCTTTCTACTTTCAGAAAACTCAGCATTTTCACAGGGACAAAACAAATTTCCTGGTTTTGAATGTCTTTAAAAAGCAGTTATGGCAAAAAATAAATGCTTAGAATAAAAAGGGGCAAGTATTCTCTTCAAACTTCATGAAATCACACATCCTCAACATTTAGTCAATCTGCTTCACAATCCTCTGAGGCACTACGTTCAAGGTTAACACGGACATTCAGCTCTCTTGCTGGCTACGTGACTTGTCTCCTCTGGAAAATGTAAACTTGACCTCTAAATTCTGCAGGTAACTGTGAGTTTCAAACCAAGCACACACAGCTAGTTGTTCTGCTGTTCAGCTATTCTGCTGTTTAGCCTAAAATAAAATTCCATAGTCCTTTGTCATCCTTCAAAAATGGTTTTCTATTAAATATAATGCTTTTAAAATACCAGCCGTCAATGTCTATCCTTTCTCGTTCAAAAAATTAGAGATGCTAAGGCAAGGGTCTGCCACCTGCAACGCTGGATCCACATTTGGCTCTTTGGCTGCTCCCTTGAGGCCCCAAGTTCAACCCCCCCACCACTGGGGGACCCCCTGGATGACCTGCTCATGGCCCTGCCACCAGGGGACCTTGCAGGGGGCCTGCTCATGGCTCCACCTCTGCCAGGGGACCCCGTGGCAGTCACCCTGACACAGTTCCCTCCACCCCCCTGCACCAGAAGACTACACCCATTGCAGCTCTCAAAGCACTTGGTTACTGAGGAAATTTTAAAAAACGGCTCTTCTTATCTTTTAGGTTGCTGACCTCTGTGCTAACCTGTTAAATCTGAATCTCTTATCTCTTCTGAGCTAAAATCATACTGCACTATATCTTACATTCTAGTCCTCACCTGGACACTAATTGATGTAGACACCAAATCTGAAGATTAGACCACAACACCTGGGTAAGTGCTGGCTTCTGTTCTAAACAGTGCTACATATTTCCTTTGTGTTGTTGGACGTTAGTTAAGCTCTCTGGGACTCCATTTTGTAAATAGAATAGAATCATATGGTTAGAAGGGACCCCATGAGATCATCTAGTCCAACCCCCTGGGGTTTGAACCTAGGACCTTCTGCATGTAAAGCAGATGTGCTAGCCACTACACTTTTTCATCTTCGGAGTGGGAATCATAACATTTTCCAATCTAACTAGCTGTTGCAAGCAGTTGGAGAGAAGCATTAATGAAAAGTATGTAGATAAATCAAAAGCAGGAAGAAAAGTAGATCTGCATGAACAAGGATAGGTATTGAACAGCATATAGCCAAACTAACCCTGCCCCCCCACCCCCGATCTCCCTTTTCTCTGTGCAGAATCCTCTAGCCTCACCACCATGCCACATGGCAGAAGTTCTGAACTCCCCATCCCAATCCGGTACGCAGAGGATGCATGGGACACAGGGAGCTCTGAGAGCTGCACTTTAACTGTAGAAGAGCCTTCCTCTGAAAGAAGCTCTCACAAGTCATGGTTTAGCCATCCCTGACGTATAGTAATAGGGCCTTTTTGTCCCTGATGTCTGAGAGTCCCAAATTAGTGATGGTATGAGACAAATAAAAGCTCTAACAGAAAATAAGCCTCTGACTTTTATTTAAGAGAAAAGGAAATTTGACATTAACTAAGGAGAAAGAGCTTTTATCCAAAGACTAAGTTAGAGGGGAAAAAAATGCAAAGGGAAATGCATTCTTCTTAGCTTTTAGTTACTTTTGTCTGCAGTAGAAATTAGACACTAATTATCTCTTACTGATTTTTCTCAAAGAATCTGCTTCTTGCATGCCGTCAGTTTTTTCTGGCTAACCTCTGCAAGGCCCTGTGTGAACGACTGCCAGAGAAAACCAAATGAGAGCTCAGACTTTTATGTAAACAAGACTGTTAACTTCCCGCTTAGCTCTTTTTGACTTGATAATGACACTGTAAACCAGAGAACTGTGAGCCCTGTATGGGTTTAGTTTTTTATTACTCAGCTATTTTAAATATTGTACAGAGTGTGAGACCAACAGAGCATCCCACTTTCCTGTAGTGAATAGACAAAGAACAGGGTCCTTCAAATCAATAAACCAATCATAGTATTTTTTGTCCTCTAAAAACTATGCATATAATGTAACAGAAGACCTCTTTAGGGTTTCTAGAACAGCAGCACAGCAGAGGTGAAGAGTGGGGAGGGAAGAGCCATAAAAATTGTATTTCTTTAAATGTTTCATAAGGTTATTTCTGTGACATGCCCATGATTCATTTTCAGACATGAATAAAAACTGACAAAACACCCATGACTGTTATACAACTGCTGAAACAAGAATGAATAAACTCACCATGGATTCTTCACAGCTGTAAAAGGAAGTAGCCTAAGTATGCATATGTTACTCAACGTGTCCCCTTATTGAAACTTAGTAACCTTTGTTTCAGTTTAAACATTAGAACTCACACTTTGCATTATGTTTCAAGATGTCTCCTTTTCCCAGTTAAAACAATCAAACCATTGCTGCCAGCCACCTTTTAATTCTTGCAGAAAACTTGGGAGAAACCCTGTATAATTTTGATAAGCCTTAGGTTTATAGAAGAGTGTCTAACTGCTACTTACATGAAACATTACAGTTTATGGGACAGAAAAGAAAATTCCCTTGCTAAGGATTCCACAATGCACACCAAATATGAAGTACAATGGTACGATGTATTTTTATTTGGGTTTCTGCTATTAACCACAAGGAAAAGACTTCAGCAGTTCATATTGTACATAGGATCACTGCCAGAATTCAATAATGCAGACATTTCATATTTACAGAAGTTTCTCAGGGTTGTTATGAAATGAAGTGTACTCACAAAAATAAATAAATAAACCAAAATGTTCAGACTCATACATTTAAAGTACCAGGCACAAGATGTGACATCAGTGAGTGCTAATCATAACTGCCTTCAGAGTTAGAAAACTATTTTACACTTATGCAAATGTGCTATGTAATATACGAAATTGTATCTATGTTTTAAAAGATATATTGGTCTATTCCTACCAAACCCAGGACACTGTATATCAGTTTAATTTGCCCTACACATTTCAGTGAACACAAAACTAGACAGGCAACAAAATGCTAAATTAAGCTATATAAATGTGTCTGTTGTCTACTGATGAAGTCAGAATCATAGAGGTCAGTTGTACTGTTCAACTGTTATCTTTTCAACTCAAAAGTAACACATATCTTTACTCCAGATATCATCAGGAGTAGCACCATCACAGTTGAGTAACCTCATCCAGATATGTGTCAGTTCTTATTTTAATCAATCTCTTGACTTTGGTAGAAAAGGCTTCTACAACAGCAAGCGTGATTAAACATTTCTGGTTTTGGCTGCTGAAACTGCAGTTTCGTTCTAAAACATCACAAGTGTGTGCCTGTCACCAGCTAAAATAAAGAACTCTTTGCGATACCTCCCGGTCACCATCATCCTCAAAATCTAGCATCTTCCAAATATTCTTCAAATGTTACCATATGTTCACTAACAATGACCATATCCAACCTCTGCGCAACCAAAGGAAACTTCTTGCTCATGGACACAACTTGAATCAAAACAACCTGTTTGGCCTGCTAAAAAACTACCGTGTGACTCAGCTTTCTCTGGATGTATATACATACTGCACAGATTGCAGTTTCCATTTCATGCATCAAATGAACTGGGATTACACCCACAAAAGGTTATGCAATAAAAAAAATTTGTTAGTCTTTAAAAATACTACAGGACACCTTGTTTGTTTAACTGAAATAGACTAACATGGCTACCACTCTGGAACTTTCCTCCACCTTTGTTTCTTACCAGCATCTGAGTTCCATTTATGGCGCATTGTAATCATACAAACAGATGGTATCAAACATCCACAAATTTTTGAAACTAAACACACTTAAAAAGAAAAAAACCCCAACCCCCCAATAATATTAGAATATTCTCCAAGAGATCAAGTGTGTATGTTCAGCCATAAAGATATCTTTTTTTAAGCATTATTTGTAACATCAGAAAGTTTTCTAAATGTCTCAAGGAAACAGCTCTCTTGTTGCAAAGAGGAGTACATGCTCAAATAAACAGTTTTTCTTCCTGCAATTTCAAATAACTCATTAGCAAAAATTCTATTATGTGGAACTTTAAGCAAATCTACATATTAACTATTTCACTGTTTTCACCATATGAGAGTCTGCCAAGAAGTAAAGTTCACTAGAGATACAATGTATCTCTGGCCTATCCAGGTACTTCACAATACTTTTCAAAAGATAAATGGGAAGACCCATTTAACTTTAACAAGCCTATCCTGACATTTTCAGTGAACAGTTTACATTTGCAAGTAACTATGATGTTTATATTTCTTTGACCATCATAACATTATAAATGAGTTGTTTGATGATTATTTTGTTTCAGTTTTGTACCCTTCCTTTTAAGATTCTTATATAAATTGTTGTACATCATTCTTCCTAACCTGCCCATATAAGCTTTTGTTTTTCTTAGATTTTTTTAACCTCTCAGCCTCATTTTAAGTTACCTTTGTCAGTGCTTTTTTTAAAATAAGTTCTCAGAAAACTTTTGTTTGTGTTTCTCTCTTTGTAAATGTACTTTTCACCAAATCTTCTCTCAGCTGAAACCATAAAAAATAATCAATACAAATTAGACCAGTGATTTTCAAACTTTTTCTCTTAGGACCTGGTTGAAAAAAATCATTTAATCCTGCAGCCCAACAGTTACATCTTTGAGCAGTGCATTCCAGTGTTTCGGTGATGGCAGCAGGGGGCTCTGCGACCCAGTACCTGAGGGTTTGTGACCCAGGATTTGGTCCCAACCCTAAGTTTGAAAGCCACTGAATTAGACTAATGTCAAGAAAGAAGGAAAAAACTGTTGATTTTACCATTTTATTGGCAGCATTTAAACTGAGGTTTATCTGCATTAACCCACAACTTCTTCATTGACTTATAAAAGTAGAAAGACTTCAAGAATGGCTATTATATCCTTACTGCTTTAAAAAAAGTCTTTGACCTTTTTGTATTTGTACCTGGTTAATATCTTTCACAACATTTTCTTTACACTCTCTTGGCATACATCCTCATTTGGAATAGTACAGCATCAAAAGGGTGACATGCCCACTGATGTTAATAATTTTTTTAAAAGAAGTTTCTCCTTAGGACTTTGTATGCATATACAGCACAACACAATCTTTAATTACATGTTCACATATTATTTTCTCCTAAAAGGACCCCTGCCTCATTCAGTGCACAAGACAAATGACGTTCCACACCTAAGCAGCTACACAATATTCTTGTTATTCTCATTACTCAGTGTGTGACCCAATATTCTATTCACCACACACTACTAAATACAGAACTACAGTGGTGTTAATTTCCTTATGAGCTTCTTCCTTGACACTCATCTGCATGGTATCTGAATGCTTCAAAACATTCATGAATATATATCTTCACAACACTTACGTGTGGTAAAATGCTATCCTTTGATCCCACTTTCACATGCAGGGAATTAAGGCTTAGACATTAATAACAAAATTGTTAAGTGCACACTAATTTTGGTTGCCTAACTTGAGACAGCTTCGCACTTGCATTTTCAGAGTGCTTCACATTTTATAGTACTTTATACATTCAAAACGCAACTCCCACTGACTTCAGTTATAGCAGCATATGTTCACCCCTTCTGCAGATCTGGCCCTGGCCTTTTCTAACCAGGCAACCAGAAAATGGCAAACACATACACTGGCCATCTGTGAAAAGTCTAGATTAAGTGAGATATGCAGTATCAAACAGGAGCTCTGAAGCAGAGATGGGGAGAGACTCCAATTCTCCAGGATGGCAGTCAATGCTTTAACCTTGTATCTCCTGTCTCAGTCACTGCACACCTCCTAATTTCTGCAAGAAATGAAGTAGGGGTCCTATAGACAACAGCTTTCACCTTACTTTATTATACACCCTGATTTATTGCTTAAGCACCATCCAAACTGTGCATTAAATGGAGGAATTGTGGGCACCTACTTTGATACTTCCCCTTTTCTCCAAAACATAATGTATTGCAAATTATATTAAATTCCAAAATATATTTAATACACAATGGAACTGACATAAACAATCAATAGAAAGCAAAAAGATCTGTCAAAACTAACATTATGAAAAAAAACCCAAACAGACAGGGCACACCAACCAGCCAATTAAAGAGTACATTCTACCATCATTGTGCCTGTTGAAGACTACTGTGCTCTGCAAGTAGTCCCACTGATGTCAATGGACCTACAGATGGAGTAAGTAAAACAAACAAGGAGTCCTGTGGCACTTAAAGACTAACAAATTTATTTATTGCTTGAGCTTTCATGGGAGAAAATCCCACTTTGTCAGATGCTTTGAAGATGGGGGAACTTACAGAATGGGAGGAAATAAATGAAAGCTCAAGCAATAAATAATTTTTTTAGTCTTTAAGTGCCACAGGATGCTTTTTTGTTTTACTGAACTGGACTAACATGGCTGCCCCCTTTGGAAGATGGAGTAAATTTACACTTATTAAGAAATGGAAAGATTTATAGATAAATGTCCTTAAATGTCTGTAGCTAGTGCCTGAGTTAATCTTCTCTATTCAAAAATGCATAATCAAAGTGATAAACACTTTATTGGAGAACAAGGGCTGCTAGATATTTCAGCATAGTAAGAAAAAGCCCATACTTCGGGGGAAGGGGGTTGGGGGGAAAAAACCCTATCATACTGATTTTGAAGAAAACCTATCTATTTTAAGTAGCTAAAAATAAGAATATCATCCCAGAATGTCGACATGGTTTTCTAGATCCCCATGCAAAGTTCACTTAGTCAGAAACCATTTTGAATAAGTACTAAGAACACAGAAGAAACATGAAACTTGGCATCGAAGTATTTGTGAAATGACACTGTGCTGTGACTTCAAGGAAACTTGAAAATGAGTAAATGGAACACAATAGAATCTGGCTTTTCCATTTCCAACAAATCCTGTGAATGTAATAAACAGAAAAACTGAGAAACTGCATTCACAGTTGAGTTTATTTACCTATAGATCAGTACAATGTGATTCTTGCTTGGTAAGTTCTAGATCGGGATCTATTTAGTCCAAAACTTTGCAACAAACTAACACACAGATAGTTAAGCATATGTGAACTTTAAGCACATATCTAACTACACTCTGTAAAACAAGCTCCATTTTAATGAAGTCTCTCTATGTCTCAGTTGACCATCTGTAATATAGGGATAATAGCACCACCGTATTTCACAGGCATGTTACATGGATACGTACACTAAAGATTGCGAAGTGCTCAGTTACTATGGTGACGAGGGCCATATTAGTGCCTAGACAGATAGGCACTAGCTCTAGGGGAAATTAGGCATAGAAATAGTAAGAAAAATGACCTATAAATATAGTAGGTCCATTATCTGGACTTTCTTTTTAAACAACATGTGAATATTGTCTCATCAATTCACTGATTCCATGACAGACTAATTACCATGAATTAATATGACCCTTCACTAGTTTGAAACTTAGTGGCATTACTGATAAGGAAAAAAAAAAGATGACCGACCCAGGAATACCAATATACTCTCCCTCTCAGAGAGTAACAGAGATAAGAAGCATTTTTTACATTAGAAACAGAATTAATGATTTTCTGTGAGAATATTACTATCATCAAATTCCACACATTTGATTTATTATACTCCTGCTGATTCCCACTAAAATTCCCCTCTCCAGCAGGCATGCAGTCAAAATTACACTAAGTCTTTCCAGCAGCTTGCTGTGGTGGCTAATCATAGTAAATATTTACTGATAATTGAACAGAAAAATAAAAGTGTATACATGAAAATTATTTGGAAGCTATTGATCTCATCCAGTTGGACCTACACTTCCAGACAGTAGCTGCAGCATAACACAGAATTAAGCCATGAGTCATGTTTCATTTATTTTTAGTATCTGTTCCACACTATATCACTGACTTAGAGGTGTAAATTTACACTGCTCTTACTTCCTAGAATCTCACTGAGAAGTGAAGCTGAGTGACAAAGTTTGAGAAACTATTTAGGCCTTATTGTGAAGTCAATTATCACATTACCTATTTAAAAAGTTCTCTTTCTATGAACTCCCCTATTTGTGCAATCAATTTTGCAGTTGGATCACAATATTTTCAGTTTGTTGTAAAATCATGTGTCTTAACGGTAGAGAGATACCAGGGTTATAAGATAATTAGAAAAGCATACACAGACTGGATGGAGTCCTCAAGTCTCAAAATCTCACCCTCTGCCAAAAAGAGATATGTATTATTCAGGAACTCAGCAACATACAATGGAATTCACCCTGCACTCTGTCAAATATCATTGTTTGGTATTTTAAGACTTCAAGACTTTAAAACAATTAGGATGTAATCTATCTTCAACAACAGCAAATTAAGAATGACAGCTTGTGGTGCTGTAACCCCCCCTTCTGTCTTGCATTTCTAGCACTGTGACTTGCATCTCTTCTCAAATTGTCAGACAGGTAAAAAATGCAGACAGTGTCAACTTCAATTTATAGACTTTCCGAAATCAACTCTGTGATCTTATGGCCAGTCTGCACAGACACCTACTGTAAAGAGTCAGGGCTGGACTAATACAATCATAGGTGTGCTCAAATCAGCAAATGAACAGCTGTGTTGCTGAATTCTGACCACAGTGCAAGCAACAGAAAAGCCCTCCAGAGAGCACTGATAAAACCAAATTACAATAATCAAGCCTTGGGGTCACGATAGATATTCTGTCACTGTGATGTGATCACAGGCTAAATAAGATCATAGGCTACACAAATGGAGCAACTAGAAAAATTATTTCATAACACACCCAGCACTTGGGGCTTTCTGTGGGAAAGACATGGTTGAAAGAGATGCTAAATCTCTCAACATGGCTTCATGATCTCAGAATAAACAAGGACATAAAAATGGAGCAAAGCTCCTTATGCCAACGACCTTTACTCCAGCTCTAACACTTCAGTTTTCCCAGGGTTAATTATAAGGATGCTCCAACACTGTCAGCTAATGATATCATCCAATCATTTCTTCATGGCAGATGCTGAACCTGCAAGTTCTTCTAAGTACAGAGACACTGATGTATATCACCAGCTTACTGTGGAGGCTCTCTTCGATGTTCAGAAGTGATGTCTCCAAGAGGCTTCATATTGAGCAACATGGGACACTGAATATAGCCTTGAGGGTTGCTGCATTTCAAAATCTTTGATGATGACACACAAACTGTCAGTCAGTTCCAGTGGAGCTATTTCTCAGGAATGATTGCTACTACTTAGCTGCAATTCTTTGACACAGCAGCAATGTCCTTTACTCACCAAAGCAATAACCTATGGAAATTATTTTTTTTAGATGTCAAGTGCATCCACAACAGCTAACAGGCCTAGATGTTGAAGTAAAAGAAACTAATGGTGACCCTAATACAGCTGAGATCAAAACAAACAAACAGTCAGGATTTGGGCTGTAACCTTTCCAGAATGGTAACCAGTGCCAAAATGCACAAGGACCTAAATAATCAAGATATTCTTTGTCTCCTTCCCCAAAAAGGGAAGATGAAACACAATGATTGAAATTCTGGTTCCACTGCAGTCAATGGCAAAACATCTATTGACTTTAATGGAGACAGAATTTCACCCCAGATTGTTAACTGTTAGGGACTCAAGCATTAAATATGCTGGGTGGCCCCTGAAATCTGTGGCAGCAGTTAAGCACAACAGAGCAATCTTCAAATCTCTGGTCATCTTCTCTATTCAGTGCCTGTAAGACTATATTACCTACCATGGAGGAATGACCGATCTACATCTGAAGGAGCTCTTGTATTGTATGTGGAGAGATTCCAGTCTTAAAGTGCCACACAACTCCTTGTTGTTCCCATACCTGTAGTCTCCCTTTACCAAACCTTTATTTTTATAGAACTCTTCACTTGACAGGAGTTAGTTAATGTGAAAATATGCTTTAGGCCATCTAAACCTTTTAGTTTTTTCAAGAAACATGCTTTCTGCAAGGGAAGAATCCATCAACAGGATATTACTTCAGGGATGCCCTTGGCATCCTTGGTGTGTACCGTTTTCATATGGCAATTGGGATGACTAGCATCCATGAATCCACCCCAGGAAACCAGCAGTAAAGCAAAGCTAAAATCAGTTTTACAAGCATTTTATGGAAATACTACCCCCTAGAAATGAGTGTACCCACCCAGCAGCCACTTAGCCCTGGAAACCACAGACTTTGTGTAGGAAAAAGACAGGCTTGAAAGTCCAAAATATTATGTTATATAAGGGTATCAACAAAGCAACCAAGTGGCACAGTAAATTGCATGAGTTCATAATCTTAATTCACCTACCAAACTCCATGTTTTACAACGCAATAAAGATACTTCCTCCATTACTCAACAGATAGACATTTAGCTTTGCTACCTATATCAATAATCTGTTTACATGATAAGTTTTGTTTCGTTAATAAATACGAGATCTAAAGGTTTTACAAATAAATGCAGAGAATGCTGACAGCATGATGTGTTGAACATTCTATTATCCTGTCAACTATTGGACTTCAAACACAAGGTCGTCTTTGTTACAGAAAGATAACATTTCACATAGGAACATTTATGAGCTGAGATAATTTACACACGTTCAATGCAACTGCAAAGGAGTGAGTGGTTTTACTAGTTGTTACCATCTCCATTTATTTGTATTTTGCTACTACCCTGTATATGCAAAGTGCTTTTCACAGATTTTCATGCAGTTCCTGCCTACAGAGCTCAAAATCAAAGAAAAAGCTGTAAGAAACAAAAATTCAATTTATAGAATATTCACTTAATTGTACTGCTTTAAATAACAGACTTATGCACAGCTTAATCAGACTGAAAATGCCTCACACGCTGCATGGATGCTGAATCCATAACTAATCCTATATAAATACACGAAAGAGAATATTTCAGCACCAACGAGCAACGTGAATGTTCTCTAGCGTGCCACATTCCACCAGGTATTTAAACACTAAGCTTCTTGGAAGGGACCTGTCATTTTTAACTAAAGTATTAGGTATGCGTATGGAGCTTTTAATATAACTGTCCAGCTAAAGATTTCTTT
Source organism: Podocnemis expansa (assembly GCA_007922195.1). Taxonomy (NCBI): domain Eukaryota; kingdom Metazoa; phylum Chordata; order Testudines; family Podocnemididae; genus Podocnemis; species Podocnemis expansa. The sequence continues at coordinate 36,617,800 of ML681998.1, read as the reverse complement.
TCCTTATTTAACTATTTGCAAAGAGTAGATTCAATTGTATTTCTCTTATGTTTCCAGTTAAAAAGATAAGTCAGAAATCTTCAATCCCATGACACTGACTTATTTGACCTGATAGCCACTTTCAATCTCTCCACAAATCTGTTTCTGATTTACATTGCTATAAGGCAGAGGTGTCAACCTCAATCAATGTGAGGGGGCCACAATGGGGGGCACAATGCCTGTTTTGGGCCATGTGTCAGCAGGGGCTCCCCAACCCTTTCCCCTGCTACATTCAGAGTGGCATGGGTTCCCCTTTCCCCTTCCCAACCCTGCAGGCTCTCCCACACCCTCCTTTATCCTTGCCCTGTGGGCTCCCCTTTGCCATGCTAGTTCCCTGAAACCTCTTCTCCTTTTGTGCAGCTCCCAGACCACCCTTTCCCTGCTTGGCCACTCCCAGCCCCCTCTTCCCCTGCTTGGCCACTCCTGGACCCTCTCTATCCAGCTTGGCAGCTCCTAGACTCTCCCCTTTCCACTTCCCCTACTGTGTGATGGCAGGCAATCAGTCTCAGTCACAGCCAAAGGAAGGTTAGGCTCCTGCTTCTCCCCTCCCCGCTCACTGATTGTCAGTCATTCAGCATGGTGGCCTTTCATTGGCTCAGTCCCGGCTGGCCTCTGACTGGCTCATTCCCACATGGGCCCAGACACTTTTTCCTTTTCTTATTTGTGATTTGTGCAATGTGCAGTCAATCAGATTAGCATGCTGACTTACTGTCAGTGAACAGTTGGGATGGGGGGCCAGTGTGGTGGCTCTCCATGAGCGTGGCGCAGCCTGCTGTGACTGAGACTCTGATTGGTTGGCAGACCGCAGCAGAGGTGAGCTGGGATTGGCTGTAAAGCTTCTTTGTTCCCCTGCGCTCTGACTCACTCACATGATCTGACTCCAAGTCACAAGCATGCTTTGCCCTAGTCTGCCAGCAGCAGCCTGTCTCTGTTGTTCACTGGTGCCGCAGAGAGCTCCCAGCCACAGCCCAAGCAGCAGCTCCGCAGGCTGGCTCAGTGTCCGTGGTGGGCCGAATCTGGCCCACAGGCCGTAAGTTTGACTCCCCTGCTATAAGGGACAGAGCAGTAAGGCCCTCTGTCCCTTCTCTACAACAGACACTGATGCCATCTCCCTTGCACTGCAGCTTTACAACCTGAACAACTCCAGCTATAGCTCTCAGATATAGTGCCCTTCCCCCCCTATTTTTAAATCACAGTTAAATACCTCTAGAACAAGCCACATGTACAAATATTTATCAGCCCAATAATTTGTCTAATAAAATGTCTGTTTATGAGCTAGTACATGACCAGTCCCTGGGGATCACGTGTACATTTTGTTGAATTCGAGGCCAATTTCTTTTTAGAAAGGGAAAACGAAAAAAGTGCACAAAACCCTAAAATTCAACAAAATGCCATCCCAAAACAACAACAAAAAACCCCAGTGAACCAACCAACCAACCAAACCTCCCAGAACAAATAAACAAACCAGAAACCACTCAATCACCCTTAAACTCTTCATTTATTTGAAAAATTCTACATAGTAGATAAAAAAAAATGCTCTTTTTACTGCCTTTCTTGTTTCTCCATTTATCAATCACCCTGATTTCCCCAAGGTGAAACTTAAGAGGTGACCAATCAAAAGGAAAATGCCATGTATCTCATTACAATACTTCTGGAATGTAATTTTCTGAAAGAAGGTGAAATCCAAAAAAACTCCATGCACACAATTCTGAAAACTTGGCTCTGAATACAATACTTTCCGTAAGAAAATGCTGCATTTCGTTGAAGATCTCTGAACTATAAATCACTTGCCTGTCTTCATGCATTAGTTGCCTCAACATCCAGAACACAAAGGCAACTAAAAATTCACACCACAGTGTGTCCTGGGCAAAGATATATCCTGCCCATGCCACTAAGAAGCTAAAATAGTATGTATCAAGTGTAGGACCAGAAACAGTGTTTTGATGTGCCAGTAAAGCCATTATTGCTTATCTTGTGATCAGCTCCTGATGTACCAAGTTAGCATTCCACACTGATTTAGTCCCACTAGGTCAGATTTTATTTTAATTTATGGGAAGCTAGGCTTCCCACCCTCAGGGCACTCAGCATGCTCCCTCGCCTCCTTCTTTGTCAAGGAAATCTAGCACTCATTTGTGCTCTGATATTTTTCTGTCAGAATTATTACACCATTTGGACCCTAGTCGGAGCACCTCTGAATGGCCATGAATGCCTTCAACTCCACTACATGTAGTTAACGTCACTCCAATTAATGCTATATATATAGCTTTCCTCTAAGGGTCTGGCCCAGTACTATTATGTGAAAATGCAATTTTTAAAAAAACAGCTTATCGCAAAGTGCATCCCACTCTGCCTAGAGTTATTTTGGTGGTAAATATTTTGATCAATGTAGATTTGTGCATGTGGTGAGTTCAGACTTACCTAAGCCCAAGGTAGTTAGCACAGATGGAGGTACAAGATGTGCTACCACATGCCACTTTTTGTTAGTTCCCTCCTCCAACCCCCACACAAATAATAAGAATTCCAACATTTTACCATAGACTAATCATCTTTTTATATAAAATACTTTGCTATGCTCTCCAAAAATATTCACATGCATCTTTAAAAGTGTGCCTGAAAACCTTCAATTATTGTTTAATAAAATTTATTATGGGAACCTATATTTTGCAGAATATAGTTTTTTTTCAGTTGTTTGTAAAAGAAAACATCACTGCCTTCAAGGTTTTCCGGTGCAGGGTGTCATTACTACAAACACATACATGAGTGAATTTAGGCAATCAAAAAAGCACACATAGAAAGTTAATCATAGAAAAATGCATGTCAGAAGGACTAGGGGCTAGGAAACCAATCCTGCAAGGAGCTGATAGCTTTCTAAGAGTTCTCAAGTACCCTCAGTTCCAACTAATATTTTCCCCTTAAGTTGTAAGCCTCATTTAGTTTTACCCTCTATGTCAGATCCAAAGGGCCTTTATGCTTTCTGCAGTGCTGCCCTTTTATATGGGACAAACTCCTCATCAAAATTTATAAAGTCCTCATCTACTTCTTTTAAATTCCCCCTTAAAACTACATTTACATCCCACTCTAATGCAGCTTTAATTAGGCTAGTGGAAAACTATAATTCTGTGAAACTATGTTCATTTTGTTACCTCACCTGCCTAGTACAAACTAAACACACAGCAAGTTAGCCTGTAAGATCACAAACCACGGATCGCTGGATTACAAGAGTCTGGAAGAAAAGGCTCTAACTTCTGAATATTTGGGGGTAAATGCCAGTCATCACTTTGAAAACTTGGATTTCTGTGTTCATTCTGTTACTGCAAAAGAAACACTTAAAAGGAATACATCATAGATTACAAAGTACTCAGACACTAATGTGGGCCACAAATACCTCTGTGCTGTTCCCCAGTGTTTGAATCTAATAACTGCATTGACTTGCTGTCACAGTCTGACCTGATCCCATGATTTACACATCCCTGCAGTTATTTTCCTCCCATTCTGTAAGTTCCCCATCTTCAAATCATCTGACAAAGTGGGATTTTCTCCCATGAAAGCTCATGCGATAAATAAATTTGTTAGTCTTTAAAAGTGTCACTATAGACTCCTTGTCTGTTTTGCTCATCTAGACTAATGCAGCTACCCCTCTGGAACTTACCAATACCTACGAGTAGACTAAGATCTTGTTAAAATTTAAACACTGTGAAGCAGTTTAGTACCTGGATTTATGAGGAGCACTATATATAATCCACCCTGTATTCTTTTCCTAGATTTCCTAATCCTGAAAGTTTAGGAACAGTGCTTCAGGCAAACTATATATATTTATATTGATCCTTCAATGGGATTGTATGTTATGTTCTGCTCAATTAATTAAGCAGAAGTTTTATGCTTAATAAAAAGCTTATATTTACTGCATATAAAACCAGTTCATATATGTTATCTTTTATTATAGGGGGAGGCTGGTGGTGCCTTCTGGTATTAAGATTCCTTGACACTTCCCATTGTAGGATCCTGTTATCAGTTGCTTATTACTTAGCCAAACTGCAACTGTTTGGCCTGAAATTTTCCATCCTGGGTGTCTGCCTCAAGCTGAATTCTGTGAAAAAAAAAAAAATGTGGTCAAAACAGTTGAACTGTACTTGACAAAGAAGCTAGTGAAAAACTATGTGGGCATGCCTATGTTAAATTCTGATGACCTGTTCTTTGAACTACTCCAGGACTCCCATGGTTTGAAGCAGGGACTTGAAATCTGGCCTTTGTGCTGGAATGTGCTTTTTGCTGCCCTGTGTAAATCTGCTGACGTTTGGGCAAGCTATAAGCCTCTGGAAAACTGCAGTTTGCCTCTGCTCCGTAGAGATTTTAAATTTTAGCTGCAAAATTCCTCAAAGATTCTGTTTGCCTGGGGCTGAGCAGGACTTCCCCTGTAATTGCAGATTCTGTGTTGCTGCAGTTTGTGCTGGGTCCACGTATCTGAAATGAGAGCAGAATGACTATGCTCAAGGATCTCCTGCTGGGCACAGGCAGCATGAAGGAGGAAGCTACCTGATAGGAAGGTGGAGGGTCGGGGTGTGGGGGAGGAAGAGGGAAGAGCTGAATCTATGTTTTCTGTGGCTGGGCTGGAAGGAATCAATCGAGACAAGGAGTCTGGGGGCCGAAACTGGAATTTTAGGCTCCTGGTGGTAGTTAAGGAAATTGGTACCTGGAGTTGCAGGGGGTAGAGTAGATTGGAACTGACTGGGCAAAGAAACTGGGAGTGAGAAGTGAAATGGGAGACAGCAATAATGGAAACTAGCAGGTGGGGGGAATCTGTGACAGGCTGGGCAAGGAAACTGAGACCCTGTAGGTTTGGGGCAAGGAGATGAAGAGGGACATGTGATGAAGAGCCCAAGTGCCATGGGAAAAAAGACTGGCTGGACAAAAAGATTTGGGACATAGAATTGGGGGGTGGGAAGGAATCTGGGAATGGCAGGGCAAAGGGCTGGGGGACTGAGTGTGGGCTGGGAATGTAAACTGGGAGCAAGTGAGAGACTGAGTTAAGAAGTCTAGAGAGTTGATACTAGGACTTGTTGGGCAAGGAGACTGGAACTAACTAGGATGAGAGGCCTCAGGTATGGAGACTGGGCCTGATTAGGTGAGGAGAAAAGGACTGGCGTGAAGTATGAGGAAGAAATAGGACTGGATCAAGAACAGGTGGTTTGAAGGGGACAGGGCAAAAAAGATCATGGTTGAGGGGAAGCGGCAAAAGAGTCTGTGTTCACTAGAAGACATCCCCTCAGAGCCTGGAATGAAACCCAAAATTCTTAAGTCTTGCCATTCTTCTGGTATCAGCAAATATCTGTGAAACCCACTGGCAAAGCACCCCAACCCTTTAGTGCCAGTCCACAGAGATGACGACAACTTAATAATGCTATCAGTTACTCTTTTACCTCAAGTGGCAGAGGTCCATGCAGTGGATCTAAAAGTTTCAACCCTGCTGATGCAACATGTAGGTGTTAATAGGATGCCTAATGATGGAAGTTCATTGTCTTCAATTTGCTCTTTTACAAACATAGGAAATTACACAGACATAGACACAGGATAAACAGGCTCTGGAGATGAATCAGGGCTAGGTATTAAATGAGACTACTGCCTGTAGGATCCATGCATTTGTTACAAAACCTGAAAGGTATGTAGTAAATAGAACAGGGGATTGCAAAAAAAGAGAAAAGATACTCTCATGATTAAGGCAATTGCATGCTAAAATTGAATTCTGTCTCCGCCACAGAATTCCTGTGATGATAGACAAATGACAAAAAAACTTAAAACTAAATTTTCCACAGTTGGTTACTAATTGTGTATTCTTCATTTTCTGGGTGTCTGACTTGACTCTGAGGTCTGATATGCAGAAGACCTGAGCACTCATAGGTAGAACTGAGCTTAAAGGGAGCTGTGTTTTGAATATGGAAGTATTACTGGCATATAGTACTACATAGTATTAAATACTCTGAATAATTAGGTCATAGGTGTCTCAAAGTCAGTATCTAAAATCCTAGATATATCTCTGCTTCGGTTCGCCATCTATAAAATTGGGATAAAATCCATTCATCTACCAGAGGTGTTGGTGAAAACAAATTAATTAATGGGTATGAATCACTTGGTTATTACAATAGTAAGTGGCATAGAAAAGGTTATGAGAACATAAGAATGGCCACACAAGGTTAGACAAATTGTTCACCTAGCCCAGTAGTCCCTCTTTCGATGATGGACAGTCGCAGGTGCTTAAGAGAGAATGAACAGAACAGGTAATCATCAAATAGAGATACTTTTTAAAGAAAAGATGTGAATAGCCTGCAATTAATGAGGCATGGGGCCATGCATGAGCAATGAGTATTAAACAAAATATGAAATAGCTTCCTATTAAATGAGCACTGTCTCTTCTGTGCACTAAATCAGGCAGAAATTCTGTAAATAATAGTATGTGAACATGTAAATAAGTACTACATCATAATCATAATGCAAGGGGACAAATTTAAGTTTGCACAGCAGCCTTATTAATAGAATTTCCTAATTTGTAAGTGCTAAACTTTGCAACCTTAATAATGTTCTTTTTATGTAGCTTCTGTGTTTATATATATATATATATATATATATACACACACACACGTCCCTACAGTATTTTCTGTACAGGCACATATGCATACTGAGAAGTAGGTTAGAGTTAAAATTTTTTAAAAAATGCAATGTTACTCAGTCTATTCAGCATTACTGAACAATAAGCTTAACAAATTAATTTACAGCATATGTTATATTCATGTATAACAGCAGTTTGCAAAAATGTTTTCCAATTCTGAACTTAAAACCAAGCTTAGGACAACGAATGATGAAATTTCAAACAAAAGCTAATTTTGTTTAATGAACTAACCATGGAGGTATTGTGAAAGTGTTGTGCAACCAAATGCTTAGCTAATTATTGTGAGATCAAATAACTGTTGTCATAGTTACTGCACAATGTTTTCCAAAACCAGTTTTATCTCTTCAATAAATCTTTGTGACGCAACAAATATAAAAAGTTTACTGTAACATGACTATAATGTTTTGGATGGCATTTAGTTTTGACTGACTTGTCATTCTGATTATGTTCCTGTGTTTGACAAAGGACAATAAAAAATTAGTATCTGCTTTGCTTAACATCCTGACAGCTCTGTGTCCAGCTTCCTTGCTGTAGTAGAGTAACTCAAGTAGCTAAAGTTAGCATGGTGTATCAGTAATATTTAATCACTAATTTGTAGAAGTAAACTGAAATGGGCATATTTATGCTACTTTGTTTCTCCTCAGAATACAATCTTTCTTTAAAATAAACAATTTTTCTAGATTTTTCTCCCCATTTATACTATAGGTATGCTTCTGTGTTGTTCAGCACATCAACAAGAAAAAAAATGAGCTACTGAGTTATCGAAAACAAACCCAAAAATGTGGGTTCTGAGCTGGTAAATAAAAAATAAAGACCAATATCAAAAGGTTTGGTTATTATAATAATATAAAACAGAGCATTCTCCACTCCTTGAAGCTGGTGGGTGCAATGCTCCTTGAAAGTGGAGTTTGATACATAACTAGGTCATAGTATCAACAGGCAGCTTTTGCAAGAGTTGTTTTGAAGGGCAGGTTCCAAATGTCACAATCTCTCTGATGCTGCATGGTGCACATAACTTTTATTTATACAGTTAGGTAGAGTACACAGGGGGGTTTCATAGGTTGGATTTTTTCATCTTTAAATGAAACTAAATTTGGAAGAATTTAGCATTACTTGTTGGCAATTTGAGATTGCGGTGACCCATGAATTCTCTTTCAATACAAACTCTAAGATTTGAGTTTTTGCTTCTAAGCTGTTCTGATTCTGATAATAAGCCAACCTAACACATAACTGCATGAAGCTGGTGGTGGCTTAGGTAGCTGATTCTTCTCAGCCTTACCATTCTTGGTCTTAGGAGACTTAGCCTGCTGAAATGTTCTTAGAGAGCACTGTGTTTACAGATTAACTCTAGGAAATTATAATATAGGGATCGACATTAGAGCACAGGACTTTATAGCTCTCCAGTGGAGCTCCTCAAACTTGAATATTTGGGTTAGGATTTATTGCAGAGCAAAATTAAAAACCAGAAATGGTACTATGCCTCCATGACAAATGAGCTGGATGCTAGCAGCGTGGAGAAAGAACAGAAAATTTGTGCAAGCCTTTCTGAACTGCAGCAATATCCTCTAATTTCACATAAATCCAGGGGTGTCACTGGCATCTGGCACACAGGTCACATGCCCCGAGTCCCAGCACAAGTGCCCCAAATGTCTGGGGCAGCCCCTGCCTCTCCCGGCCCTGACCCAGGCCAGAGATCCGGGGCCCAGATGCTGTTGCCGTCACCTGCCTATCTTGGCCGTGGCACCTGCTGCTCTCAGACCGGTCCCCGGCTGGGAATTCAGACCAGGCCGTGTGTGGCAGTGCCTGCCTGGGGATCCAGGGCCAGGGAGGCAGCGGCAGGAGCCCGAGGCTGGATTGGGCCCCGGCAGAGAATCGAGGCCACAGTGGGACATGCCTACGGCCAGGGGGTGGGCCCCATGCCCATATCCGGGGTCTTTCCCTGGGGCAGCAATGCTCCTGCATAAATCCTCCTGACTCTCACAGGACCCAGCAGGATATCCTGCAAATTGACCATGGCTCTGGATATGCTCAGTGGGATATTACCTATCAACTGCAATGTGAGCAAGATGCAAGAGGGGGGGCACTACAGTAATCACAGAGAGTTTAACTATCAAAACTGTACTTTAAGCCAAGTTAAACAAATCTACATGTTTTCTAAAACAAACACTTATGCAGGTTTTTTCCAGGGGTTTCAGGCAGACTGTCTGGTTCTCTTTTTTTATTGTATTTTTTTTATCGTTAACTTATGCAAATATAATACAATGCCTCTCCTTTTTGTAGTCTGTCTTTTCTATAGCAAACCCATCCAGCTGAAGAACTCACTGGGGAAGGGAAAAGCCCCTTCCCAGACTCCAGTATGAGAGAACATGTCAAGAGAAGGGATGATTTGGTTGGATCACCATTGCAGTGCAATGATTTGTGGATGCTGTAATGAGCCCTAGGAATAATCAGTAACTGGCATAGTTTAGAGCAGATGCAGGGGATCTGGGCCATGTAGAATTGAGTCCAGGATTGAGGAGTTACAAATAACTTCCTTTTATCACCCTGCCACCACCCCCTTCTCAGCTCCTATCAGTACTTATTGAATCTGACCACATTTTCAAAGTTCTTAATAGTTAAATAAGACATGCCAACAGATAGTATATAGTAAATGAAAGCATTCAATCATATGCCTAATGATAGGAGAGAACTGAAATGGCAAAGGCTAGAGAAATAACAGCTTTTAAGATGAGATTGGAAAGCAAATGAAGAGTGATGAGGATGTCTGTTCAAACCAACAGCAACTACAGAGCAAACAAACAAGCAGTCTGGTTGCACTTTTAAAGACTAATGAAGAGCAGAGCGGAAGGATTTTGTGTTGTTATCATTAGGCTTGGGTGTTGATTTCTGGACCAAAGTAAATGATTAAATAATGTCTCTCACTCTCGTTTTCTCATTAAGTTAGTTAAGTCCAAAATGCATGTGGCAGGCAAGGTGTTAGCATGTCTTACAAATGTTCCTGTTTTAAAGTAGCTGTCTGGAAGTGACATGCCTACGGGATAAACTGCCCTCTATTGAAAAGTCTTCTTTGGAAAGAAGATAAAACTCCAGAGGCATCCCAAGGATAAATATTTAAGTTGAAAGATGAGTTGGTTAGTTGCATTCAGGCAACCCTGGATCCAGGATCTTATACAATTTTGAAAAATGATTTCTAGGCCAACTTCTGCAGAACAAATACAAGTTTCACCTGAAGAAGGGCTGCCACCTTTGGATCTGTATGAATAGAAACATCATTTCATTTTTAATACAAATTGAGCATATTCATATTGTTCCCATCTTCATACACATGCACTCCTCACATTGCATATTGAGGGAAAAAGGAGGATTCTTAGTCAAGAGCAGATGATAAGAAATGCTCTTGACCAGTGTAGTTACCTGGGTATCTGAGCCTAGATTAAGCATCCAAGAAGATTCATGACTGACTGAAAACACAAGCAACAACGTCAAACAGGCCCCTCCACCTGAGTGCCAGTGTTATTTATTTATTAATGAGAGGTTAGATATTGCAGAGGCTGGTCACATTTGCTCAGGAAATGTTGCACCCTTTCTTTAATCAGAGGTGAGCCTAGCCACTGCAATCCATCTTCACCTCCTTGAAGATAGACTGCAACATTCTCAGTGATTCTCCCAGAAATTTCAGGTGGTGCAGAATGTGGCTGCCCATTTATTAAGACAGCCACTTGCTATCGGGACCACATTTTGCTCTGTGATCTACAATGAGTATTGTTGTAGGTTCTTTTTTCCAGATACAGTTTGAGGCAGGGATGTCAAACCCATTTGCTATGGGGGCCCAGATCTGACTTAAGTGTGCTTCAAGTCGGCCATATATACCATAAATCGAATATTACGCCCTATACTCTCACAGCATCATGAAATGCTTTGTATGTGAGACTGTGTTCCACAATACCACAAGACTACACACTCTCTCTGTTAGGAAGAGTGTGTGGTCTCTTGGAGCGCAGTTGTGGGCCAGACAGAAGAAGTTCACGGGCTGTATTCAGCCCCCAGGCCGTATGTTTGAAACCCCTGGTTTAGGCATAACTTTGTGAACTCAAACTGGTTTTCTGTGATAACACAGTAGTGGAGAGCACAAATCTGTGAACTTGGGCACTGAGATTCTGTGGCAGTGTAAGTCACTGTAAGCAGTTAGATAGTGGTGCGCAACAGACAAGTTGCTTTAGGGGCTGGGAATAGACATAAGTAACAGACTGGATTACTGAATTTAGTTTTAGCTGGCTTGGGATAATCTTATCTTACAGACACTTTTCCTAATTGTTCTTCTGAAGTTTTTATAAAATCACAAAGTTTATGTGTGTGTCCAATGCACTGAATAGGTGTGAAACAAATACATATGCGTAGTCTTGGTTCTGCCCTCACTTGTACCATTATTACAAGATTAAGACTTCAGTGGCATCACTCCCAATTTATACCAGGGTAAGCAAGAGAAGATTTAGACCCTTTATCTAGTACATTAATAGAAAATATTCTCCACACCTAGGTCCCTGTCAAATTCATGGTCCATTTTGGTAAATGGCAGAGTCACAGGATTTAAAAAAAAATCTTAAATTTCACTGTTTCATATATTCAAATCTGAAATTTCATGATGTTGCAGCCATGGAGGTCCCAACCAATAAGTGTTTCATGCTGTTGGCCATTCCTAGCTCCTGACAAACAGCAGTCTCTGCCAAAGACATTAATGAACCTATTCTTTGTGAACTTGCCAAGTTTTATTTTGAACCTTGTTATAGCCTTGGCCTTCACAACATCCTCTGGCCAGAAGCTCTACAAGTTGACTGAATGTTCTGTGAAAAATACTTTTTTGTTCATTTAAAATCTGCTGCCTATTAATTTCATTTGGTGACCCACAGTTCTTGTTTAATGGGGAGTAAAAAACACTTCCTTATTTACTTTCTCCACAGCAGATATGAGCTTATAAATCTCTGTTGTATCTCCCCTTAGTCATCTTTTCTTACAGATTCAAAAGCCCCCATTTTATTAATCTCTTCTCCTATGGAAGCTATTCCATACCCTAATCATTTTAGTTGCCATTTTCTGTACCTATTCCAATTCTATTATAACTTTTTTGAAATACGGAAACACATGTCCACACAGTATTCAAGATGTGGGCTTATGGATTCATAAAGAGGCAATATGATATTTTCTCTCTTATTATCTATCCTTTACCTAATGATTCCCAACATTCTGTTAGCTTTTTTGACTGCCACTGCACACTGAGTGAATGGCTTCAGAGAACTAGGAACAATGACTCCAAGATCTCTTTCTTTTCATTTAGACGCCATCATTTTATTTGTATACCTGGGATTATGTTTTCCAATGGGCATCACTTAACATTGATCAACACTGAATTTCATCTGTCATTTTGTTACCATTCACCCAGTTCTGTGAGATTCCTTTGCAACTCTTTGCAGAGTGCTTTGGATTAAACTATTGAATAGCTCTGCATTATCTACAAATTTCACTACCTCACAGTTTACACCTTTATATAGAGCATATATAAGTATGTTAAATAGTAGTTGTCATAATACAGACTCTTGGGGGACACCAATATTTACCTTTCTCTATTTTGAAAACTCACCCTTTATTCAGACCCTCTGTTTGTCATCTTTTAACTAGTTACTGATCCAGGAGAAGAATCTACACCCTTATCCCATAACCACTTTCTTTGTTTAAGAGCCTTTGGTGAAGAACCCTATAAAATCCTTTCAGAACATCTACATACATTACATGTACTGAATCACCCTTGAATTCCTTCAGACCTTTTGGGTGGATACCATCTGGTCCTGGTGACTTACTGCTGATTAATTTATCAGTTTGTTCCAAACCTCCCTGTAGTGACACCTCTATCTGGAACAGTTTCTCAGTTTGTCACCTAAAAAGAATAGCTCAAGTTTGGGATTCTCTCTTAAATCTTCAGCCATGAAGACAGATGAAAAGAAACTATTTAACTTCTTTGCAACAGCCTTGTCTTTACTGAATGTTTCTTTAGCAGCTTCATCATCCAGTGGCCCCACTTCTTGGATCTGATGAACTTCCTGCCATTACTTTTTCAGTCTTTGACTAGCTATTTTTCAAATTCTTTTTGGTCTTCCTAAATGTTTATACTTCACTTACTGGAGTTTATGCTCCTTTCTATTTTCCTCAACAGGAATTAATTTCTACTTTTTAAGGGATGTCTTTTTGCATCTACATCTTTTTATTTGGCTGTTTAGCTACAACGGCACTTTTTTGATCCTTTTCCTATGTTTTTTTTAATTTGGGGTATACATTGAAACTGACCCTCTATTATGGTGTCTTCAAAAAGTTTCCATGAAGTTTGCAGGGATTTCACTTTCAGTACCGTATCCATTTAATTAACCTACTAATTTTTGTGCCCTCTTACTACTGTTGTGAGCTACTTTGGTATTCCTCCCAAATCCCCGCGCTCCACATATATGTTAAATTGTATTATCTCATGGTCACTATTATCAAGTGGTGCAGCTATATTTGCTTCTTAGACCAGATCCTGTGTTCCATTTAGGACTTAAATCAAGGACTGTCTCTCCTCTTGTGGACTCCAGGACTAGCTGCTCCAAGAAGCAGTCATTTAAGGTGTGAAGAGACTTCATTTCCAAAGGGGGTTGGGGTGAGCCGCAATATCGAACCCCTTACTTCTGGTGGCAGAGATGGATGCCCGGCTGGCTGCAGAGAGCCACCACTCTCAGACACCAAACTCTGAGGTCAGCGCTGCCACCTGCGGCAGCAGCACAGAAGTAAGGGCTGCAGTACTGCAACCCCCCACTAATAGTCTCATGACCCCCTTTTGGGTTGGGGCCGCTGGGTTGAGTCTCCCCTGTGAAATATTGAAAATTTGGTCTCTTGTTTACTTTTCCCTTCTGCTCTACAGATTTCAGGGGGGGGGGGCAGATTTCATGCTTGTGATACCTCTTGCTCGGCTGTGAATTTGGAAAGACTGTTCATACCATTACATAAAACTCATTTGCAAAAGCCTTTTTGAAAAGCTTTTATACTATTTTACTTATTTCCTCACCTGATTAGCTTTTAACCAAATATAGATGTTTTCCCTGACCTATTTTCAAAGCTAACTAATCCCTAAATCCTTCAGTTATGCAATCTTGAAGGATTAAGGATGTGTCATGAGAAAGTCTTCATTTGTTTAGACTGAATAAAGTTCAGTGCTTTCAATACAGTTCATTGATTAAATTACATTAATAAAATACTGGCTCTTGTCACAAAGAGACTGCCAGAGTAGCTTGGTTAGATGTATGTGATATAAGCTTTTGCCCATAGCTAAAACCACAAAATATGTGCACGTGGTTTGTTTGGGAGAAGAATAAGGCTTTTTATATTTAAAATGTTTAAGTCCTATTGTTACAATTATATTAGTTTTATAACACAGTAGAACCTAGAAGAAAAGCAGCCTCCAGTCCCACTGTGCTAGGTACTGTACAAACACAAAAATGACAGACCTTGTCACAAAGCTAGCAACCTAAAAGAGAAGACAAACAAGGTAAACTAGTCAAAGAAGTAAGGTGACGTGGCAAAGACAATAATAAGATGTATATAATTTTTGGCCGACCAGGAGCAATAATCACAATTCATCATCTATCTAGACATTAGTAGACTGCAGTTCTCTCTATGCATTATAGCAGAGATTCAAGGAGAGAGTTGGTGGACTATAAGGTGATAGCTTTATAGACTTTGTTTTGGAGCTTTTCCCAGGCCTGAGGGATGTCATAGCAGAAATCAGGAAGGCACTTGTGGGAGAAATGAGACACTGAGAACAGCAACACTCTCAGAATGAAGGAAGATGTCAAGCGGACAGTAGGATAGTAGGCCAGACAGGTACAATGGGTCTAAACCAGGCTTGTCCAACCTGTGGACTGAAAGCCAGACGCTGGCCCGCCAAGGGCTTTCATTCAGCCGCGGAGTGCTGCTGTAAGAGCCTGGGAGCTGGGGCTGACTGGAGCCCTTATCAATATCTCCTTGATCCCTCACACAGGCACCCCTGTCCCCCCTCGTCCTCTGTACACAGAGCAAGCAAAAAGAGAGCCAAATATAACACTAATTATTATTTTATTAACATTTATCTTGATAAGATCAATTTGTATGCCTTGTCTATCAAAAATTTTCTCACCAGCCCCCTGACTGAGAAAAGAATTGAAATGTGACCCTCACCCAAAAAGGTTGATCACCCTTGGTCTAAGCTATAATATACTTCGAAGGAAAAGACAAAAGGTTTTCATTTGATTTAGTGGGACTTAAAGAGGAACAGAAAACTTACTGAAGAGTTATGTTAATACAAAACATATTTCTTTGATAGGAATAGGTGCACAGAAAAATAAATCTCTGTGCTTCTGGGCATAAAACAATCTCTAAATGAGAACACCAGGAAGAAACTTCCCTGTGAGCGGGTTATTCTGAAACGGTCCTTGTTGAAGTTCTTGTATTTCCCACAGGAGCATTTGGTTCTGGCCTCTGTCAAAGTCAGGTATTAGACTAGATGCACTATTACTTTAATGTGTTCTGGCAATTCCTATATTCCTGTTCTTTTTCAGTGGGAACCTATATTTTTATCATTTTCTGCTTTGAGCAGGAGGTTGGACTAGATGACATCCTGATGTCCCTTTCAACCTTAATTTTCAATGATTCTGTGAGCAGACTGACCCTATACAGTCATTGAAAACAGACATTTTGAGATTTTGAACTTACAATACATATAATGTGCCTCCATTAATAGATTCTTGTCTAATACCCAACCTGCAAACGAAGAGCCAAAAATGACATTTTCAATTCACTCTGTCAAGGCCAAGTTCCAAAGGGGCAGCCATGGTAGTCTAGTA
Organism: Podocnemis expansa; assembly: GCA_007922195.1. Taxonomy (NCBI): domain Eukaryota; kingdom Metazoa; phylum Chordata; order Testudines; family Podocnemididae; genus Podocnemis; species Podocnemis expansa. The sequence goes on along the minus strand of ML681998.1, from coordinate 36,602,200 downwards.
AAGCAAAAACAAGCAAGGAGTCTTGTGGCACTTAAAGACTAACAGATTTATTTATCGCATGAGCTCTTGTGGGAGAAATTAAACTCATGCGATAAATAAATCTGTTAGCCTTTATGTGCCACAAGACTCCTTGCTTCCCCCACCCCCCACCCCCAATAAGGCAGTATATCTTCTTTCTCTACATTAGCAAAGACTGAGGGTTAAGCTTTCATGAAATTCAGATTTAGAAAAGCCAGTAATTATAGCAGTACAACTCATCTGCATACCAATAGGTAGTGTGGTGTTTTGTTATTCTTCATTTTTTCTGTGAATACTCTGTGTTTTCCACATTCTAGTACTCACTTTTTTGTCAAGCAACATAATCATATTTTCTGTTACTGTCAGGACATTCAGAGATTAAACCCACCCAATACAACTTCATATTTTAGAGCACAATATCCACAAATTTTTGTGAGGTGAATGGACTCCTTAGAAAGAATGACAAACAATATCTCTGTGCAGCTGTGTTTGAGTAAACACTGAATGATAACTATGAGCAAGCATTTAAAATAATTTTCTGAAACCAAAACTGGAAAATATAAGACTACTCCTTGAAAATATGGGAATAGAGCTGGTCAAATAACCAGTTTTTCAGCTTGCTGGCAATTTTGAAAAAGTGTGTGTGGGGGGGGGAACCCTGCCAAAAGTCAGACAGAAAATTTTTCCCCAAAAAATTTTCAACAAATTGAAAAATCAATCAATCAATCAATCAATCAATCAATCCTGGGTCAAACAAAATATAACATTTGACCCAAACTTAAATGTTTAATTTCATTTTGAGCTTTCCATGTTTTTTATTTTTTTAAAAAATAAAAATAAAGGAAATTTTAATTTAACAAGTAGTTTTGAACTGAAAAAAATCAAACATTCTGTTTTAATTTTCTTCAGATTGTTTTTTGTTTTAGTAAAACAATTGGGCAAAATTGGGAGCCAGAGGAGAGGAAGGGTGACTTTATAACAGTCTTCAAATATTGCGGGCTGTCATAAAGAGGAGCATGTTCAATTGTTCTGCATGTCCACTATAGGTAGAACAAGCTATAAGGGGCTTAATGTGCAACAAGGTAGATACAGGTTACATTTTAAGAAAAACTTTCTAACTATAAGGGTAGTTAAACTTTGGAGCAGGCTTCCTAAGGGAGGCTGTGGAATCTGCATCAATGGAAGTTTTCAAGAAGAGACTGAACAGACACCTGTCAAATATGGTCTGGGCTTACTTGGTCCTCCCTCAGCACATTGGTTTTGGACTTAATTTCCTCAGGTCCTGGCCAGCCCTACATATCTGTGATCGTATTACATGAATTTGCAAAACATTTCAATGACACCAAATCTGCATTTTTACCCAAAAAAGATTTTGGTTGAAGAGCTTTGCCTAACTGGGAAATCAATTGGAGGGATTAATCTTGCAAAGAAAGGGATTAGAAAAAGGCCAACAACAACTTTGAGACTGAGGGAGCGAACTAGTGTAGAACTCCTTCCCCCCCCCCCCCATATGCTCAATGTAAATCAAGAATAAAAATAGAGAAAACTCATTAAAAAATTCCTACGGTTTATGATGAACTTTTCTAAGTTCTTATTTACTAAGTCCTTTGGAAACCTTCTCCCTTGCCTGGCCTACACTCTTACCAGCCAATGAACAAAAACACACTTTCAAAGCAGCCTGAGTTCCAAGTGACAAGTTACCTTTTTAATTCACTTCCCATTACACAAACTAAGCTCAGAGCATTAAGCAGATCCCAATGTCGGTTTTATAATGGAAAGAGAACACAAATAGTACCAAGGGGCCACAGTGCACTGCTGGAAATCAGCTGCATTCATGTACAGTAACTGGAACTTGTCATACCCCTATAGCCTCTCTGTCCTCTCCAGCCCATCTGCTGAGCGTGGCATGAGGCTAGGCCCATATAAAGTTGTACTACTAGATACAGAAATAGATAGAAAGATGGACATATATAGAAACATAAAATATTTGGATTGGAAGGTACCTCAGGAGGTCATCTTGTCCAACCCCCTGCAAAGTATAACCTGTACAGCCTATTTAAAAAGTATTAGAGAACATATGTTAATCAAATCAAAACCTTATAAAACCCCACAAACCTAACATTTAAAAAGGAGATTATGCCAAATTTAAGCTCCAATATATCCCACTCTTAAAAGTCTTTGTGACAGAGTCTGAATTAACAGGTAGAATGTTCCAGGGCAACACATGTATTCATACCCTTAATCCACCCTGTACGCTGAAGGTTAAGATTCCCTTATACAGTGTCTTCCATGAGAGATTTTTCTGACAGTACTGCACCAATGCATTTGCTTTCATACCTATTTAAAGCAACTTCTTCTAAATTTAAAAATTCAAACCTCCAATGAGGCAATCTAAGAATGAACATATTTTGCATTTACTCATAATATCTACCCACAGCACTGCAACGTTTCTAGTAGGAGGGCAAGGACCCATAAAGAAGTTTCCAGTTCTGCTTTTTGAAGCGAGCTCAATTTTAAGCCCACACACCCTGCAACACTGTTGATGGTCCCAACTGGCCTGGCAGGGAAATAAGATTCTTTTCTCAGATGTTCGCTCACTGCAATGAAAGAGATTTACTTTACCAAGAATGTACCATTTCCTTCTCCAACTCAGCTGTCATGTTTTATAGGCATCTGGGTTGATTTAAGCCTTCCCTTCCAGTTGAAACAAAACTGTCATGCTTTTGGGATAATCATTTATTTTGAAGACCATCTAGTTGGCACCATAAATTAGGATTTAGAACGCTTCTCTTGCTGTGGACATAGCAGTGGTGACTCACAGCACCATTTCCCTCTGAAACCAAGCTTCCCACTCCTCTGGGGACCTCTTTACAGTGATCCCATGGTACTGAATGCAGCAGTCCTTTCTCCAAATGACTGTGTTACCAAGAGTAGAGTTAGGGACAGTAATGTCTAAATAAGCTTGACCACCTGTGAAGCATAGCTATTGGGATTATTCTACTATTCATTAGGGGGTAACACTGACCTCAGTGCAGAGGACCTGCTCAAGGATGTGTGTGTGACCGATATGGCAATTTTCTCCAATATACTTAAAAGAACACTGTGTTCAGGTTATGTGTTACTGTCTCAAGGACAGTCCTGTGACAGACATTGCAACACCCCATGATATCTCTAAGGGTGCATTGTTTTAAATGTATGATTATGTGTAACTGTGTTTTACTCCTGGAAGGAGAGTTGCCACAGTCCTCCAGTGACTGGTGATTAAGGCCAAATCTGTATTATATTGTTATAACTCAGGGGTCTGCAACCTGTGTCTCCAGAGCCACATGCAGCTCTTTGGCTGCCTCCTTGCAGCTCCAGGCTTCCCTCCCACGCCTGCCACGGGAGACCCTACAGGAGGCACATGCCAAGCTCCAGGCTCCCCCATGCCACCAGGGGACCCTGCAGGGAGCCTCCTCCTGTTTCTGTCTGCCTCCCTACCAGAGGACCAGTGGCGGGCACCCTGGCCCAGCTCCGCACCCCCTACCAGGAGGATACAGACATTGCAGCTCTCAAAACTTGGTTATTGAAAGAATTTTTAAAAATGGCTCTTATCTTTTGAGCTGCTGACCGCTGGTATAACTACATCACTCAGGGGTGTGAAAAATCCACACCCAAGCCACACAATTATATCAACTTAACTGCCACTGTACACAGTGCTATGTGGATTGAGAGGGCTTCTTCTATTGACATAGCTACTGCCCCTCATGGAGATGGATTAACTAGGCCAACAGGAGGCATTTTCCTGAAGTCTTCACTAAAGTGCTACAGTTGCGTGGCTGCATCAGTGCAGCATTTTAAGTATAGACCTGCTCTAAGGCAAATCAACCCCACCCCACCCATAAGAGATACCACCACCTGGAGAAACTCACATACCCTAGTTCAAGTTAGGTTCTCCAGAGACAAAGTAGTTTTAGATAAATAGCTTCAGTTTAAACCAACTCAAGACTTCTTTTTGATATAGGAAATGGATGGACCTCCTCTCTAGGCGAGAGAGTAAGCAATCCTTGCAGAAGGATTGAAAGGACTGACCTACTAGGAGCCCTGCATAAGACTGGTGGCTGAGAGCTGATGAACATTTTAGCAAGCAAACAGGTAATATTATTATTTTTATATGTTTACTCTGTACTGCTTTTACTTTAAAAATAAATGTACATGCTTAGAAGGAGCTGTGCTGTTATTCATAACTGCAGACAATAGACTAATTATAGCCCTCACAGAGAAAACAAAGCACTGGCCTATTTAGGCAGTCTGGCTTGCTGGAGATATCACAGTATAATCCAGAGAGTCATGTAGCCTTAAAACCCTGGTCTGGATGGAGACAGACCCAGGTCTTCACCCAAGAGATGTGAGAGCTAGGAGCTGGAACCCTAAAGTGTTTGCCATAGGTTGATCATGGAGGGGGTTTACACGTGCAGTTATTCTGAAACAGACATGCTGCACCACGTAAACATGGTGCTCAATGCCTAATGTGGCACCTAGTTTCTTTACTGGGTTCCTGCATTAGGGCTTGTTTCACCCTACATGAATATAAACTTTCTGTGATTTGAACTCCAGCATTATGTTTTTGTATGAGTCTGGACAGCACATTAATTTATAATATTAATCACCTTGTGCAAGGGTCTGAAAGCACTCTGATTTAAATATATCTGAGAATAAACCAGAAGGAGCTGCAATAATTCATAATAATAATAAGCGTCTAATGAAGTGGGATTTTCTCCCACGAAAGCTCATGCAATAAATAAATATGTTAGTCTTTAAAAGTGCCACCAGACTCCTTGTTTCTCCTACAGTAACTCAATTCACTGTTTTGTTAGGTAAGTTCCTGGTTTTTTAAAACAGTGTAACTTGAATAATCTTTTCCCCCTAAGATATGTTTCATTACTGTAAATCTAAGAGAATACATTCCACATACTATCTGGAAAAATATGTTTAAACAAAACTGTTGTCTTTTTACCATAATTCCCAGAACAAAATGTAAGCTCCATTAGCTGTCACAGAAATTTTTGTAGTTATTACAACACAGAGCTCATTTAAATATAGCAGTGCTCAGTTTTTCTTTTCCCAACAGCATTAAACAACTAGAATTCATCTTACTGCCTCTGACAAACTGAATGTCATGAATATATGTTTGTTAGAGTGAAAAGAAGAGAGAAAACATACCAAAATAGAGAATATCAACTAAAATTACAACAATATTTTACATTAAAATACCCATATATTCTTTCCATTTCCGTCACCCTGATTCCATTACATTGTAAACACCAAATGTTTCAACACATGTTTGGACGGCTCACACTCTGGACCCAGACAGACATCTTTAGGGCTGTATTACTCCGTCATTGGACCATTCTTCTAATGGTTTAATGAGAAATGTTCCCACACTTGTGTCCACAACCATCAACAAACTGTCTCACAGGCATATCTTCTCTATTCACCATCTGCAAAGCTCAATTGGCATAGAGACGGTCTGAGAATGACGAAGTGGGAAAGAATGGGGCATGAGTGCAGTAGTCTCATTAGTGCAATGTGGATACTTTTGAATTCCTATGCCATTGCTCTGATGGAGACTAAGAAATTGCATTTAGCTTTTATCAGATTTCTTCCATGGGAATTAGTCAGGATATGGACAGGCTGAAAAATCCAGGATGTCTTGAAAAATCTGGAGTTTTTATGCTCTTTTGGGATAATCGTTTATATTAGGGTGACCAAATAGCTAGTGTGAAAAACTGGGATGGGGTGAGTATAATAGGCTCCTGTATCAGACAAATTTTAGGACTATCCCTATAAAATTGGGCCATGTGCTCACCCTCATTCATACTGAGGACAATTTAGCTAGCAGCATAGAAGGATTCAAAATGCTTCCCTCTGATGTGGACATTGCATTGGTGACCCACTGTACCATGTCCCTCTGCAACTGAGCTGTGCTCTCAGCTAAGAACCACACTTCAGCTATGAATGCAGCGAGAGACAGCAGCTGGTATAGAATGCAAGTCCTCTTTCCAAAGGGAGTGTGCTACTATGGGCAGAATTGGGTAAAATTGTTTTGGCCGAAACATTTTTTCATTGAAAAATGCAGATCCAGGTCAACTGAAACACTTGGAAAAGTCACGTAGATTACTTAGGCAAATTGTTTCAGTGGAATGAAAAAAAGAAAAATCTTCAGGTGGCTAGAGCACTCATTTGGGGAGTGGGGGAGGCGTGCAAGTTCGAGACTGCTCCAATGAATATTTAGTTACATACATAAAGTGGAACAGATTCATCAACAGAGATTGAGAGCAACTTGCCAAAAAATATCTTCTAGCCCAATGATTGCCAGCAGGGGAGGGGCTCTCTCCTGAGATGAGAGAGACATGGATTCAAGTCTCTGCTTCAGAATAGCGATTCAAACCTGGGCCTCCCAGAGGGGAATACCTTAACCACTAGGCTGTTGGGCATAAAATCAGTAGCGGCAGCCACACCACTCTTTTGTTACTTTAGCCCTTCATTTCTTTCACTTTATTAAAACAACTAAAAATGACAAATAATTTTTTAAATTTCTTCAAAAATTCAGTTTCAGTTTGACCTGAATGGAATTTTTTGTCAATTTTCAGAACTGGCAGAGTGCTGAAAAATCAGTTATTCACACAGCTCTACCTGTGAGCACAAAGGACCCAATCTAATGCCCACTGATACAGTGGAATGACCCTGTGATCCAGAGCAGGCATTGGGTAAGTCTTAGCCTTTCCCAGGGAATAGTCTTAGTCTTCCCCATGTTCAGTAGCGGATTTAATTGTCTTTGAAAACCCTAGACTGCTGGGATCAGTTATTTAAGAAGCCATCTCCCTTCTGATATTCCATCTGCTGGTACTTCTCTTTTATTGATGTCTCAAACAGTGGGCTACTTACCAGTAACTGTCCTTCTTCGAGGTGGACCACTCGCAAACATTCAGTATTAGGTGTCTACATGCCACAGAGCATGATTGGTCAGAAACTTTTTAGCCCTTGCCTGTCAGAGCAGGGTCAGAGGCCAACACCCCCTCTGGCCACTCCCTTGATTTGAGGTCCGTGGCCTCTAAACGTAACCTTGTTCGGATTCTGTTGAGACAGACGCCGGTGTGAACCCATCTGGGGAGAGTAGAGTGTCCTGAGGGTAGTGGGCCAGTAGTGGCCCCCTCAACAACTTAGCGAAGGGAATAAACCTCGAGTGGATGGCCTATATCTGTGTTCTGATATGAAGAGGAAATACTTTGTTTCAGGTCCTCCTTTTGGTAGGGACCTAAAAAATCCCCACTGGGGACAGGAAGTGACTTTTAGGGATTGGAATTAAGATATGAGATAGTAACGAAAAGGGGATAAGGGTGTTTGTCTCGGGCCTAGTTGGTTACTAGCGATTCAGAAGCCAACTGCCCTCATTCTCCAGGCTTCTCTTGCTCCACTGGACAGACATGAACAAGATTGGGTAGGGGGAGTAAACAAGGAACTAAATTCTAAGCTAATAAGAGTCCTCCTGTCCTCTGTGGCAAGTGCTCAGGGTACGCAAGTTCTCCAGTGGCCCTTCATAAATAAACAGTGGGCCGCCTGTGGGTTGCAAGGAGATGAGATCCGGGGAGGGTGGAGCTGTCCTACACCTGAGTAAGGTTCGGACACCTGAGTGAACTAGGTAGCATCTCAAAGTCTCCTGTGTGGGAACACTGAGGCTTCTACCTTATGCCACTCACTCCCTGTGAGTTTGCCCTCCGGTACTGGGGGGGATCTCCCCCGGACATACAGGCAGAATAGGTGATTTATTCCCACCAGTCAGAAGCGGTGATGTGTTTCGCCAGCTTTCTGACAGCTGAGGGTGGGGGGGGGAGGGGGAAGAACCGTTGAGGGCCTTACCTTCATGAAGAGTTGGGGGAATTACCTCCTTGAAAAGTTAGGCCTTTCTAATGGGGGGGGGCGCTTGCTTAAAAGCAAATCACGCAGTACCTTGTCTGCTTTGCTCAAGGACCTCAGTGGTACATACTACCACGTGATGTGTTAATCCCACCAGGTATGGGCTGTTGGGATACAAAGAATACGGATGGGTTCCTCATGTAGGCTGCCCAAGATGGTGCAGATATCCCATAGCTCTGACTGAAAGACTTCCTTCAAGATCCTGACAGCCCTTAGTTCTCTTATGGGGAATCAGGAAACCCCTAGCAGGGAAGGCGAAGGGCATACATATTGTTTATTACCACCTTGGCAATGGTGATTAATCTCCCTCTTGGAGATCCAAGGCACCAACACAGGCTGGCTTGGACAGGGAAATGCTCAGTGCAGTGTAGTGATGCTAATAGAGTCAAAGGATCATCCCAGCACAGGCCTAGAGAGGGGTCAAGGAGCCCCGAGAGGTCTGTAAGGGGAATCTGAGCCGAGGGGAGGGAGAGGGGGAATGGGGGATGGGTAGAGACAGAGAGAGAGAGAGAGAGCACACCCATGGGAAGGCATCCCCATGTGGCCCGATAGGACTAATGTCAGTGCCCCTTGTTCCCTGCTTCCTGCTCTTAAGAGCTGTACGTGACATGCAAGGGAAGCATTAAACTAGCGCTCATCTCCTTCACAGGTGGAAGGCAGATTTTTCTCCATGCCTGCACAACGCATGGGTACCTCCCGGGGCAGGCCACCTTCGGAGTGCGGTGGCAAGGCAACTCAAGTAGGTTGCAAAACAGCTGGGAGAAGTTAGGGGGTTTTTCTGGCCCCTTGTCTTGCAGGTCGCAGGAGGTCCAGGTGATAGGACCCCTGGGTCGCCAACAGCAGAGCTGGGAGGGGTTAGAGATCTACTCCCTTGTCCAGCAATGTGGACGTTATTGAAAAACCAGCCCAGGTGTGAGTGGAAGCAGGACTGCAGTGAATCACGTGGATACTAAGTCCTGCATGGAGGAACAAATCTAGACAGCTAACTACTAAGTGAGTGCAGTACTCTAGTATGTATCCAGGGTAAGTCAGGCTCTAGCGTGAATGGAGTGGAACCTAGGTGGGAGGGCTGCAGGGAAATGTCTGCATCCTAAGTCTCTAGGAGCGTAATTAGCTCTAAAGTGGTTGCATAGGACGACAAAGGAAGAATTCTGGGTGCATTCATACCTCTCGGCTTTACCATGAAGAATGCTGGAAGAGAAGCACTGGATATATTGAGCTAAGGCTAGCATAGGACTTCAGGAGAGAATAGGGGGCGATTTGACTCCAATGCCGGGAATCGGACCTGCAGGCCGAGGACTGGCAGCACTTGAGAGAAAGAGAAATTGAGATGGGGTCCCAGGACGAGGAGGAATAGTGTGGTGTACCTCCACTGCCTTCTGAGCCAGTTCACTCTACACTCCAACCTGGGGTAAGTGTTCTTGCACAATGTCCCCTGTAAGCTGTGCGGCCACGCAGCCTCCTGCCACTGCCCCGTGCAGGGGACACTGCCAGCTGCTCAGGGCTGGCAGCCAGAGTCCCTGCCCGGCCGGAAGACTGTCTTCCGACTGGCTGAGAGCACCTCCGGAGCTGGGAGTTTTAAAAACTCCCGCCCAGAGAAGCTCTGATGGAGCACGCTCAGAAGTTCTGAGCATGCTCTGTCAGTGCTTCTCCGGCCTAAGGAGCCATGGCTCTGCTGTGCCACTCCAGAGGCTGGGTAAGAGTTGGGGGGGAGACGGTGGCCAGGCAAGCTGGGGGAGTGGGTTAGGGTGGGAGAAACGAAGGGATCAGACTGGCTGGGGGGGACTTACTGGGAGAGCAGAGGGGGCAGGATCAGGCCCAGGGGGACAGGATCAGGCCTGCAGGGATAGGATTGGGGCAGTGGGGGCCTGCTGCAAGCAACACAAGTTGATCAGCTGCCTTACAGGAAATGTTGTTCTTGGAGCTCAGATATATCACTCCTCCCTTTCTAGCTGCGGATGGGATCCCACCTAGGGCCTCCATCACTGATTTCTGAGGGTTTGCTCAGATAGGAGTGTAGATGAAACCTGAGGGAGTTAGCTCATTGATAGGGGCCTCTTTGGTGGGGCCATGTATTCTAATGGGAAGTCCCTGGTGGCGGAGGAGATTGAGAGGCCCTGGAGAGCTGATCCTGCCTCTCGCTCGGTGGGGGAGGCCCCATTTGGTGCCTCTGCTGCCAGCGCTCTCGCTGCTGGCAACGTCTAGGGGAGTAACTGGTCACCTGTGGAGGGAGCATGCCCAGCGATCTGAGGGCTGATCTGGGATCCCTTGCACAGCGAAGCAGACAGTCTGTTGTCTCTGCAAACAAAGACAGTCCCTCAAAAGGAAGGTCTTGGATAGCCTGCTGCATGTCCTGAGGCAGGCCTGCCTCCTGCAGCCACACTGCACATCTCATAATGACAGCTGAGGCTATACCGCAGCTCGCTGCGTCTGAGACATCCCATGCTGCTAAGAGCACATCGCAGGATGCTAGCATGCCCTCCTCTATAAGGGAGTCATAGTCCTTCCTGTGTTGTGGGGAGGAGATCTCAGAATCTCCTCATGGATTCCCAGATGTCTAGGGTGTATTGTCCCACCAGCACCTGGTAGTTCGCGATCTGGAGCTGGAAGATGGAGGTTGAGTGCACCTTCCATCCCATAAGGTCCAGCCCCTTTGCCTCCCTAGGTCTTGGCAAAGGATCTGGGGAAGGGTAGCTTGAATGACCAAAGGCAGCTTCCATCACCCAAGAGCTTGGTAGTGGGTGGTTAACCAAGAAGGGAAAGTCCTCCGGTAGGACCTGATATTTATAGCCAGCTATATCCAAGACTGGAGGAATCGAAGCGGGAGTCTGCCAGTGTATCCTGGCGAGGTCGTGCACACTAGGGTGCAATGGTACCACTATCACATCTGGGAAAGATGTTAACCCAGGATTGAATAGGGGGTCTTGATTGCCACTGATGGGTTTGACCTCTAAACCTGTATGTGCCATTATATGGTGAAGGAGGTTGTAGTGGGCTGCAGCATCCTCCCTGTAGGACCATGGTCTGGGATTTAAACCCTATCAGGGGTTGCAGGCAATGATAGAGTGGTCCTGGGCCCTTTGGTACTGCTGGAAGTTTCCTCCAAGGACGTTTCCTGTGGTGTGGACCACTCACAAGGTTGGTACTGGCGATCTCTCACAGGCCTGTCTGCCCCTGTGTGAGGGGGATGTCTCTTCAGGGTGCAGGGAATGTGATTTCTCCCAGTGTCAAGGTGTTGGATTTGCCCTGGCACTGGCGCAAGACAGGGCCAGGGCAGTCAATGCCGGTGACGAGGTGGTGCTGTGGTGCCAGGCAGAAGCAGAACACGCTCTGCAGCACTTAGCTATAGGGCCCCAACCAGTACAGGTGAGTCCTCCAGCAGGAGGAGAAACTCCCTCTGGCTGCAGTACTGGTGAGCTCGCTACCGAGATGGAGGGTGGAGATCAGTGCCAAACCAGAGCAGTCCATGTCCCTGCGGGGAAAGCCGGTTTTCCTCTGTCTCTGAGGTTTGAGAGGTGGAGGCGTAGGCAAAAGCAAGAGAGCTTTTGCCACCTCTAAAACCTCTGGGGTGGAAAGGACCTCTGTGACCTGCTGGCCTCGGTTCCAAGAGTGGCCTGGTCAAGGAAAGCTGGAGCGGCGCCTGCATTTCTGCAGAGAGGTGGATACCGAGCACATCTTCTTGTGCTCCCACGGGGAGTGATGCCGAGAGGCTCCGGTGCCAATCTGGCACATGGTGTCAATGGCTCCAATTTCTCTGGGGATAGGCCGCCATACATGTTGCAGAGCCAATGCACAGTGTCTCTGCTCCCTGTCTTTCAGGGTCCTTGCTTTGAAGGACTGACAGATGAAGCAATCAGTAGCCTGGTGGGATTCACCCAGGCACCATAGGCACTTCTCGTGGGGATCATCCTGCAAAAAGGCCTTGCCACAAGAAGCACAGGGTTTAAAGCCTGGCACTGATGGTGGCAATTGGGAGCGATCTCCTGGCTCCAGGTTTGTATGCTCAATAGGAGCTGTGGTTCTCAGTGGAATGATGTCCATGGACAGATCTTCCAAACAGAATGGGCAGTTCACACACAGTAGAATAGACAGGCACTTGTGTAATTGCAAGGAGCGGGCTATTCTGAAACCGTCACTGAGGGCGGAAAAAGAATCTGAGGAGGAGGATTAGGGTCGGGGCCATATACATAGCCAAGAGAAGCTGCAGCTTGCAGAAGCAGGGCCCTGGAACGGCCCACTCCACGGAGTTCAGGACGCTTTGACCAGGCCACCCTGATCAAGGGCCTGGGGGGAGGCAGCCTCTGTCCAGGCCTGGAGTGGCCAGGTCAAAGTGGCCTGAACTCCGTGGAGTGGCCGCTCCAGGGCCCTACCTCTGCAAGCTGCAGCTCTTCACCAGCCACTCTTGGGAGGAATGACCGGCTGGGGGTAGCCAGGGCAGCGCTGCTCCACCCCGCCAGTGGAGGGAAGGACAGACGGAGCTTGTGCTGCCCGTACACCCCTGCCAGCGCTAGGGGCCATGGCACAGCCGCTGGGCTGCTTCCAGCTCATGCAGTTGTGGTGGGAGGCTGGGGGTAACCCTGGCGCCCCTGATTTGGCCACGATGGTTGGGCCAGCTGGGATTTCCAGGGAGCCAGAAGGGGATGCTCTGGGAGCCACAGGTGGCTCACTGAGCCTGTGCTGCTCATCCCCGGACTAGGCCTAAAAAGTTTCCGACCAATCGTGCGCTGTGGCAAGTGGACACATAATACTGAATGATGTGAGCAGCACTCAAAGAAGAACTCATGTTTACAGTGACAAAATATTGTCAGTTGCAGGTGCCAATCTTTTCAACTTGCTCCCCAGGATTGTTCGCTACTGCTATAATAGTAACTTCAGAGAATTGTGTTCAGCCAAGTTCCAAAGGGGCAGCCATGTTAGTCCAGTAAAGCAAAAAAAGCAAGGAGTCTTGTGGCACTTAAAGACTAACAGATTTATTTTCTCCCACAAAAGCTCATAAGATAAATAAATCTGTTAGTCTTTAAGTGCCACGAGACTCCTCCTTTTTTTTTCAGCCAGACTTTTTTGCACGCACAGAGGTAAGCAAGGTGCTTCTTGGACTGCTTCCCAAGTTACTAAAATCTCTGAGCAGGAAATAAGTTACTGTAAGTAAGGCACTGTGACTAAGACAATTAAAAGGGACAGGAAGTATGAGGGCACTAAAATGTCTTTTTAAAGGCGCACTACCATTTTCTTTTTTAATTTGTATGTATGCCTTAAAACCAGTTACTGTTTAAAAATCAAGTTGATGTGGCATTGTAAACTGCTATCTACTTGAACTACAAACTAGAAATCCCCACACATAACCTGGTAACGTATAGCTTTCTTGAAACACTATGCCAGAAAGACACTATATATACAATTTAAAATGAAGAAGTAATAATGTTTTTATTTTTTTAAACATCTACATCCAACATGTTACCAGAGTTTAGTTTCCTGTATCATCAGTGTAAATACATCATAAGTAGATCAGGATTTATTAAGATAAATAGAAAATAGAAAATCTAGCTCTATCTTGGATAGATTTCTCATGTTTCATATTAGCATAAAAAGGACAAACAAAACAAACTGATACAAACAAAAGCCTTTAAAACATAAGTTGTTAATACTGTTCCCAAGATTAGTTCTTTCACAGAAATAGGTTGCCAGATTTTTTTTTTAAACTAGCAATGTGTTAACATTATGGCTGATGTTCCTGAACCAATTTTAATATTTTAGGTATCCTAGCATTCTTGTAATAAAAGTTTTAGCCATCTAAAGATTCACAGACCCAACAACCAAAGACAAGAGTTTTGTTATTTAAAACTAAGGCATTACACTAGTGACGTGTCCAATTTTAATTTTTTTTAAAGCAATCTTCTCCCTTCTTCACTAAAAGGTCACTGTACTGCAGTATGACACATGAAGCAATTGTGCAATTAAGCTCTTCAGAACCTGGTTGCAACTCTGGAATGTGACCATTGTTGTGCAATGGAGTTTGTCACCATCATATGAAAAAGCCATTGGGAAATAAACCTCTTGTTTACCTGCTAACCACTGATAACAATCAACTGATTCACATACTATAATAGATTGTTAAACTAAAGAACTATGGTTGAACTGATAACACATCATTAATTTTCCTTTAAAATATTCTATTTAAGCAATCTGTATTAACCCTCAAACATCCTACATATATCATATTTTCTATTTTTCTGTACGTTGTTCATGGTTACAAAGACACTTAACATATTTACAGATTTGTTGTTTCTTAAGAGTCATTAATTTTTGCTGCCTATTTTCCACCTGAAGGCACACTATTGATGCTGTTTTGGATATCAGACATAGTGTTAATTAATGCCTTAACTTCAAACCAGCAAGAAGCAGCAGGAGAAAATTAATGTATATATAAGCACAGGACAGAGCACACTGTCACAAACCCTGAAAAATGTAATCAGAACAAACATTCACTCCCTTGAAGACTGACAAACCCAAGCTCCAGATTCCTCCTGTTATTCTGTTAGTGGCATCATAAAACTATAGCCATGATTTTCAACAGTGAGAGCCAAGATTTAGGTTTCTAAATCCTTATTTAGGTACTAAAAATAAAATGTCCACTCAATAGCTATCAAAGACATTTCTTTAAAAGCCACACCTTGTGTTTAGGTACCTCTCCATGGGGTGAGTAGCCTAAGGTCTAGCCTACACGAGGAACTTATAGCAATACAGCTATGTCTCTCGGGCTGTGAAAAATCCACACCTGAGAGACTTCGTTCCACCCACTTAATACCCAATGTAGACAGCCCTAGGTCAATGGAAGAAATTCTTCCATTGACCTAACTACCACTTACTGGAGAGGTGAATTACTATGCTGATAGAAGAATTCCTCCTGCCAATGTAAGCAGTGTCTTCGGTGGCTATGCAACTGTGCTGTAATAGCATTTTAAATATAGACAAGCCCATATTATATGATGCAAATCTCTACCCTTGAAAAGCTCTTTCATGAGAAATCTCTTTTCACTCCCTTTTAACTTCCTCAATATCAGCGGGTGGAGAATCAGCCACCTAAATGTGCCAAAAAGACCAAGGTTTCTATCTAGTAGCTTAAAATGTTTCTGTAGTAGCAGGTTTTATTTTTGCAATACTCCTGTATCAAGTTATACAAAAGCTCTAAACCTCTTTCAAAGGGAAGGATTTCATGATTTAGTTGGTCTTCTCCATCTCTAATTTTTTTTTATCAGTCTCTAGTCTCCAAGAAATATCTGACCCACATGGATTTGTCCACCAAGTCTTCCCTTTCAAAATGACTAAATATATAAAAGTTCTTCCAGAGGTTAGAGCAGTGGTTCCCAACCTAGTCTCTGAAGTGGCACACCTTGATACTGCTAGTTATTTTGAGGCACACCACCATATAGTCTCTGAATGAACTGATGAATATTCAAGAGCCAATCCAGACATCTGGGTAGTCTTTCAAAAAATTCCATGGCACAGCTGCTCAGGCCTGAGGGCACATCTGTGTGTCATGGCACACTGATTGGGAAACAGTGGGTTAGAGTGTACCAGCATGCAAGCAGGGGGGCAACCTGGAAAAGTAATGGGGTGGTTTTGGCTCCTGAACAGAGAAAAGAGAGTGGCAATCACACAAGAATCAGCAAATCTGACGCATCCTTTCCTTATTTTCAGTGTCTCTGTTGGGAAATGAACAACATGCATTCCAGTAGTTATGATACTGAGTGCTTTGCTTTTTGGTTATGTGAAGACCAGCACAGATTTCAAGCAAACCCTAATGAGCAGAGGCTACTCGTGTGATTAAAGGCTCATAGGATCAAGCCCTCAACCAGCAACAAGGTTCTGTAAGAAGAGGTAGAGGCATGGAAGTGGATACCACTGTAGACCAAAAAAAAAAAAGAATTCTAGTCATCATAGCCTACGCCATTACAGAAGTCCTAAATTTCATATCAAAATTGATTAGTAGTAATCTTCTAATGACTGGCTAAAGAGAGCTCTATCTTAAGCCTTTGATCCGCTGCATCTGACTGGAGAGTGAAAAGAGCTAATACCATCAGTTTGAAGTGCAGGACAAAGAGCTTTTTAACTGGTGCTGGATTGGCCGTACTGAAGCCCTACATGTAACCACAAAACAAGTTTTGGCAGTGCAACCTTTCCTATACTTTCCCATCAACATGCCACAACTCTGACTCTATTGGCTCTTGTATTGCAGACACACCTGAAGGGTGCTTGGGGGTCAGGAAGAGGAAGAAAACCAAATGGCTATTTTCAAAGTTAGCAGTGGTTTGATTTAAACTGCTACTTTGAACACAGTATATGTGGCTTTCTCTTACATGTTTGTCTTTCCTCCACAAGTTGGTAATACATATATATAAAAAATCCACATCAGGATTCAAGATGAGGCAGGTAAGTGAAGGGACTGATTTTACAATGTTTTGCTTGGGAAAGGTTTCCATTTGTAATGTGAAAATAAACCTGCACATGTGGGTACTGGTTTATGTTCAACAATGTATTCCTTAAGTATTTACGGAAAAGCTTTGTAACTGGTTCACATTTAGTGCCAGACTGTGTAGCTCGTGGGTGGCTGCCAAGGGACAGAGAGGTAAACACCAAGCTTCTTGTGTTTCTTCACAAGTGGCATACAGAGTCCTTGCTCATCCTGTGACCTGGTATGCTCACTTCTGCTTATGGACCACGGAAATGGAGAATGCCTCAGAAAGGAATGGAATGCCTCAGAAGAGCCCCAGTTCTTCTGGAGATCCTCTCAGAGCTGTGAGGCTTTGTACTGCCTCCTGCATATGGCTGTGTCTTACAAGCTGCAATCTCATCCTTAAAATTAGCACATACGGTAGTATTCTGCATAGTGAGTCTGGAGGTGTGGCTGAGGTACAATATATACATTAACTTTGGAAAGATTGCTAAAGAGCATGCACCATGATGAGTAACTACTAAAACCTTTTTAACAATAATGCTTCAGTGGTCACCATTTAGACACTGATCATTTAACATTTGCAGTTTCTTCCCCTTAATATCTGAGACAGCACAGTTCTTTCTTATTTTAGATATAGGAAAATACCATGGACTGCTGTAGCTAATCATGGACTTGAAAACAGTCTCTGCACTGATCTTAATTAAATCCACTGGACCACCATTTGCAAAAAGTTATACAACAAGTTAGGGATAGGTAAGTACTGGAATAGGTTAACAAGACAGATTGTGGAATCATTATTAGCAGAGATTTCAAAGGACAAATTGGACAAACACCTATCAGAAATCATCTAAGTCTTTCATTAGTTTGGACGGATGTCCTTCAGAAGTCCCACCCTACACTTCTCTGGTTCCGTAAGTTTTAAGCAGGATCACTGTTATGTGATGTCCATATTTATAATGTAGTATTTTTATACTAAATCAACTACATAAAAACAAATTTTAACAAGACACTGATTATATGTCATTGTTACATTTTAAAGGCCTTCCCTATTTATCTCTTCTGACTCACTACAAGAGATTTCTAAGGAGAAATACTTTCAAAAATGAAGACCATGATATGGCAAGGGATTACAGTATAAGAACCTCTATATCTGAAGCCTATAAAGATCCTGTAACAGAATGGACCATTTTAAGCATATAGAAGAGCATACAATACACTCCCTACTTAATGCACCACCTATAGTTGAATGAAGACATACAGTGCTCTGTTCATGTAACTTCATTCAGAATTGTCTGGGATCTTACTTTTGTAGCCTGATAGGACTTACTTACTATTTTAACATGGTTTCTGGTGTCTATTTTAAATAGATGTAAAAGATTGTGTGTCAATGACAAGAGGTGATTTTTCTATGAGGGATTTTGCCTGCCTCCCAAAATAGTAATGATTTTTAAAAACTTGCTTATGAAAATTATTCATTAGTTTGACCTTTTATTACCCATTTCCATGACAAATGCACTTTAAAGCACCTAAATCTGATGGAACTGAAAGCAGAATTTGTCCTTTCCAGCATGTTTCAGGATATCGTGTCATCGTTGCCTCAGCAAAGTTGCTTATGTTTTCAGGCAGCAATCATTGCCTGTATCAGATTGACATCAGCCAATCGCTTAGGGGCTTTTCCACAGTTAGCCAGCAAGCAATTCGCTCTCCTGCTGTCAGATACCAACTGTCCTATTTAGGGTGTGCCTAAAAGCAGAGGCCAATAAAATACTATTGACTAGTTTTGTCAGCCTTACAGTTGACTAACTTCCCACTATAAAACTTTTGCCAGCAAATGAGAAGAGGTTCTTAAGCTCTACTGAAAAAAAAAAAAAAAAAAAAATCATAGTTTGGACAGCACCTTCAACAGATGTTAAAATTTTGAAAGTATACATTACACATAACCTGGATAAAGTCATATTAACTTTTAACACACATGCAATCATTTTGTTCTTGTAGCTGAAGGATAATTCTCAGAATCCAACTTTTTCAGAATCTCCAAGAAAAATACTTTTTCTGTTTCACCATTTTGTGATTCATTTGACTTTGAAAGCAAAAACAAACACACTTCTGTGTTTAATATTATTGCACAAGAGAATTCACAAAAATGAAATGTGTTCAGAGTTCCTAGAAAAAAATGTAGCAATGCAGGCTGCCAACTTGTTCAATGTCAAGCTCTAGGCAATATAGCAGGGCTAGCAGTAAATGACTCATAGTGAGTCATGCTGAAGCTATTTTTGCTTTTAAAGTACTGCCAGGCACTGTGTTAATATTCAACCCAGAGTAAATTTAGCAACGAAAGAAAACAAGTGTTTCCATGGTTGCTCCTTCACAATGTTTATGGTATATATGCAGCCATTAGGCATATGAATTAAGCCAAATAAATTATAAGGAAAAGCTCCTCTTTCATTTACAACAGAAGCTGGAAACACTGAGTGTCGTGACTCACTCAGCTACTAGTTTTTCCATTTAATGCAAAAATGCAAAGCGATAGCCAGCATACCCCTAACAGCACTTTACAGCACGATTAAAGAACTGTTAGTATGTTATAACACAGGGGTCCCCAAATTTTCTGCTGCCTGGGTATTGCTCTTAAGGAAAACCAAAGCAAGAGAGGGACATGGGGAAGGGGAGGGGCTGGGACAGGGGAGTAGTGGCTGCACAGCGCTGTTTAGAGCTGGGAGCAACTCAAATCAAATCATAGGGCTGGAAGGGACCTCGTGAGATCATCAAGTCCAACCCCCTGGGAATTGAACCCAGGACCTTCTGCATGTTAAGCACAGGTGTTAGCCACTACACTATTTGCAACCCCTCTTAGCTAAGGCACTGGACCTATGTCACCTGGGAGAGGGGCTTGGGGGAAGGGTGTAACAGGGAGGGGGTGTGGCCGCTGTTTGGTACTGGAAGTGGTTCCTGGCCAGGGCGCTTGGCACACCACTTGTGAAAGGTTGCTGACCCCAGGTAGGCTGGCTGTGGCTCATGAGCCGTAGTTTAGGGATCCTAAGATAACTGCTACTTTTCCTTTAGCTATATGTAATAAGCAGATCTGTCTCTAAACCAAAAAGAAAATTAAATGAATAAACAGTATATCACTTCAGACCCAGAAAACTTGTTATGTATTTGCCTGTAATAATATATTCATGGCATAAAATTTCCCAAAGGAGGAACTAGTAAGGAGAAAGCTACAGAGATGGTGGGCTGGCAGAATTTGTGGAATCATCTGAAAAGGGAAAGCAACAGCAGAAAGACCAGGAAGTATGCTGATTCAGGCTGGGGAGCAGGTGGGTAAAACGAGGGAAGTGGTAAAGTGAGCACGCAGGTCTGGAAAATGTCTGCACAAACCACAATCCAGATGCTACACTTATGCTGGTGAGTAACTTCAACATGAGTACTCACACGCATGACATTACTCAGTAATCGTTTGCATGATCTGTGCCCTGCTATATGTGACTTGTATATTAGTACATATCACACTCAAAACTAGTTTGGGGAAAATAGGTTTTACCTGAATTGCAGGGGTAAGCACGAACTGTGGCAATAGGTATTATAGCAAACATAAGAGTAGGTATGGATAGATTACTTCACCTACAATAATAATTGAGCTGCTGAAGAATTGTCTGAATTACTTCTTGAAAAATATCCTTGTTTTGCCTGTTAATACAGCTCTTTATTCATTAGACTTCAGTTACAGTAATTATTATTTGATGTGCAGAGTCTGATAAAGCTATCAGATTGGCATTAGCCTTCCTGCAGTGAAAAATCCCTCTAACTTCTGTTCCCGAAGACTTGCACGTAGTAGTATGCAGATACATGGGGAATTCTTTTCCTAATTTCTTGTTTTATTTAAATTAGTCAAAATATTCACTTTGTGTTAGAAATTGGTGTATAGGGTCTGATCACAAGCCTACTGAAATCAGTGCAAAGACTCCAGTTGACTTCAGTGTGTTTTGGATTAGGTCTATAAAGCCTTAGATTTTGAGTCTGAGGAAGCAGGAGCATATTTAATCACACAGTAAGAGGGGGAAAAATAACAAAATTATAACAGTGAAAAAAATAACTTCACTGATCTTAAATGCATTTCATTTCTGATAAAAAAAAATTAGTTGGAAAGAAACCATTCTTTACTATCATTTACTCATTTCTGACACTTCAGTAGGGAAAGAAAACTACTGAAATATTTTCTCCCATTCTGTAAGTTCCCCATCTTCAAAGCGTCTGACAAAGCGAGATTTTCTCCCATGCAAGTTCAACAATAAATAATTTTGTTAGTGTTTAAAAGCACCACATGACTCCTTGTTTGTTTTGCTGAACTAAAGTAACAAGGTTACCCTTTTGGAACTACTGAAATATTAAAAACTGTTAAACGGCCAATACAAATGCAGGGTAACTGTTTCTCATAAGGAATAAAAGGCTATTTATTAAGCTTATGGTGTGTTATTAATATACTGGGCCAGATCTTCAGGTGGTGTAAATTGGTGAAGTTACAGTGTCTTCCGTATAAATTTCTAGAGGGGTAACCGTGTTAGTTTGTGTACAGCAAAAATAAGAGTCCCGTGGCACCTTATAGAGCAGGGGTGGCCAAACTTATGGAACTCAAGAGCCATACAAGTTGATTATTAAACCTTTGAGAGCTGCACTCAGGCATATAGCCATATACTTTTACCTACTCCAAAATTACTAAGTTTAAAATTCATTACACACTTTAATTTTATAGTAAAAAGAGGATAAATATTGATCCTACTAATGTCAGATTCTGTAATAAGGTTAACATGAAAATTAGGCCTATACAGTAAAAACTTAGCTGCTGCTTGATGCCCAAGACTGCAGGCTAGTGTCGAGTTTTTTAAAATTCCAACCATGCCGCACTTCTCGCTGCCATCCCCGACCATGCTGCACTTCTCCCCACCATCCCAACCCCATCCTGAACTCCTAGGCGGGGGCTGCACTCCTAAACTGATTTGCTGACTTTCTTCTAGGAGCCACAATTTTTCATTCAAGAGCCTCATGTGGCTCTCGAGCCGCAACTTGGCCATGCCTGTTTTAGACAAATAGACTTCTTCAGGCATAGAACTTCGTGGGCTCCAACCCACTTCGTCTGCTAGTCTATAAGGTGCCACAGGACTCTCGTTGTTTTTGCAGAGACTTCAGTGGCATTACACCAATTTACAGTAGTTAAGCATCTGGTAAAACATGCACTGGATGAACAACCTGGAATTATTCTGGGAAATTCACTGTGGTCTATAAGGAAGAGAACATGCTTAATGTACTGTAAATACACAAATATTCTCCTTTTCAGTAAACTCCATTTCTGTGAAATTGCCACAGGGAGTGCTGCTGACGCATGCTGATGGATCATCGTTTGCTCTGCTTGGTCTTAGATTCACTTCTCTATTCTGTCTGATAAAACCTGGGTCTTGATGCTCAGCACAATCCTTGACTACCATGGACTTCCTATATCTTCTTCACATTCCCCCAATATACTGGTGGCAGTGAGGCTCAAAATAAAAGGTATTGAAGGAATCACAGAGACATCAGAGGAGTAAAAAGAAAGCTAACTCCCCTTCAGGAACCATGAGGATCTCTTCAAGTTGCCAAATGAATGAATGAAATCAGATAAAGTTAATCAGCCTTACAGCTCCATGGACGTTTTCTTGACTTTTCTTCATCTTTGCCAATTTCTTAATTTTTTTATTTCACGGATTCCTAACCTATGGGTTCCAACCCAAAAATGGATCGCCATGCTGTTTGGGGGGGGGGTAGCCATGACCCTCCCTCCGCATTAGCCAGAGGCGGCAGCGCCAGGGACGGGGCCAGAGGCCAAGCTGCCCTCCCTCTGCTGTCAGTGAGTCACGCTGTCCTCCCTCCTCAGCTGCCCCACAGCAAGGTTCCTGGCTGTCCCCATCCCCAGGGTGTGGAGAGCAGCCAGCACGCGGCTGCTGCTTTTGCGGAGTGGGGCCCTGGAGTAAGACATTTCACAGAGTTGCTGTTTTGCCCCCCCTAGGCCCTGGACTGCGCCCATTCAGGGCTGGTGGGGGGGGCAGCTGGGGGTGAAGCTGCTGAACTCCATGGAATGGGCTGCTCCAGCCACTTGAAGGGGTGCTCAAAAGAGGAGGGAGCGAGGCTATTCTCAGTGATGCCAGAGGACAGAACAAGGAGCAATAGTTTCAAGCTGCAGCTGGGAATGTCTAGGTTGGGTATTAGGAAAAACTTTCTCACTAGAAGGGTAGTAAAACACTGGAATGGATTGCCTAAGGAGGTGGTACAATCTTTATCTTTGGAAACTTCTAAGACCTGGCTGGATAAATCCCTGACTGGGATGATTTAGTGGGGGTAGACCTTTTATAGCAGGGGGTTGGACTAGATGATCCCATGATGTCCCCTCCAGCCCTAATATTCTATGCCCAGCTAGTTGTTTTGCAGATTTCCAGTATAGAGATACCCTTAGAGAAAGCGATGGAAGAGAAGATCAATCTCCCCATGTGTGCACATACTGAAGATGCTGAATGCTATATTACACATTTTATAAGAGAGCATGATACAGTTCAAGACCCATTGGGACAGTCTCTGAGCAGAAATCACTAAACCCTTGGACCTATCTGCCACAGAGAGGAAGAGTCTTAGAGATTTCTGTAAACTCTTGTTCTGTCCAAAGAGAAGGCCCAGGCTCTGCACTTATCAAATATGGAGAATGGCTTCCCTATGATCCTCATGAATTAGGATAACATGTGGGAAGTTGAATAATTGATTTATATGAAAAGTGGAAGTCACCTTGAGAGTGGTCTAAAAGGGGCTTTTTTAGGGAAGAACACATTGAAAAGGATATGCGTCAACAGGGTCATTGTCTTCCATATCCCTCTTGCTGAGGTAATGCCAATCATGAACACCTCTTCACTGAGGGGTGAGTTAGTGAACAAGTTGCCATGAGTTCAAAGGGCAGTCTAGTCAGTCCTTTTAACACTACGTAGAGATTCCATTAAGGAGCGGAAAGTCTAGGTTGGAGAAAGAGGTTCACTATGCCTTTGTGAAATTTCTTTGTGGTCAGAGGGGAAAAGATTGAACATCCTTCTGTCTGCTATTAGAAGGTTGCAACTGAGGCTAGATGAACCTTCAGTGAGCTGACAGAGAGACCTGATTTCTTGAGAAGAAAAAGGTAGCACAGGGCTATTGGCAGAGTGACAGCATTTGGAATTATGCCTTTGGGATGGTACCAGATTTGAAATATTTTACATTTTTGTAGGTAGGGACAGTGAGTTATTCCTTTCCTGCTGTGTAACTGCACCTCCTCAAAGCACGATATCTCTGTGTGTTGTAGCCCTTGAAGAAGCCAGGCTATGAGCCTCAGAACTTGCAGGCTGGGATGGACAGCACATCCCTCATTCTGTGATCATAGGTATGGAGTGTTGCAAGAGTCACTGATGCACATAGCATCAGTCGTGATGTGCAGGGGTACCACAACTTCCTGTACCAGCTGGGAGCAATCAGAATGTTTGCATTCTCCTTCTTCAATTTCAGCAGAACTTTCAGAATTAGTGAGAATGGGGGGAAAGCATAAAGACCACCTATGGGGAGAGCATCCTCCTATGAAGTGTCATCTGATCCCTACTCTGGAGCAATAGTAAGGACATTTCTTGTTCTGGTACATAGTGAACAGGTCTACTCTGTCAGATGCCAGGGTAGACAGAACTTACTCTCTGAAGGGATAGGTAGGATTTTCTAGCATGAGATGATGAGGAAATCTTCTGTGGGTACCCATCAAAATTACCTCTTTGAGGTTGAGAGCCGGGAGCAAGTTGGTTAACATTCTGATTGTTTTCCCCTGAGGAACCTATTCTTCTTCATCTGTTACTAACAGTACCTCTGAGGTAAGTACTGGGATGATTACTGAGAGTACTGTGATGAGTGGGGCTTGAACTGTGGCTGAGAGCTGTACTTTTTCTTGTAGACCAGAGCATAGATCCCAAGAGACTGAAGAGTTGCCTTAGAATCCTTCACCGTTTGAAGGAATGTGTTGGTCTTCCCAGCAAGTAACTTCATCCCTTCAAAAGGAAGGCCCTCTTCCATAGTTCAGACATCTTTAGGGGAGTCAGATAAATTAAGCCACTGTCTCCTCACAATGCCCATGGAAGTCAATCATGCTGCCACGTCACGTGAATCTAGTGCAGGATGGAGGGACATTTTAACGAGAGCTTTGCAGATCCATGGGTATCCGCGTCCATGGATGCAGGGGCAAATAACTGCAGACACATTGCTGCGGATTGACCCACAGATGTGGATTCTATTTTTATGTGCCCAGGGTGCAGTCCATTGCTGCAGCTATGATCTGTGTCAGCAGCACACAGAGGAACAAGTAAGCACTCTAGCTAATGCTAGCTCAGCTCTGATTGTGGTCTGTTAGCCAACCAGAGTCCCAGTCACAGCAGGCTAGGGCTTGGAAAGTCACTACTCACTATCAGTCAGCCAGCATACTGGGTCTTCGATTGGCTCATTCCCCACGACTTCCCTGCCCACTTCTTCCTTTTTTTATTTGCAGTTCGCATGCCATGCTGTCAATCAGATATTTAATTGGTGGTCAAGGAAATCTGATTGACAGCACGGCATACGAACTGCAAACAAGAAAAGGAAAAAGTGCGAGGGACCCATGTGGGGAATGTGCCAATGAAAGGCTAACATGCTGACTGTGGGCCCAAACTCAGTTGCAGATGCGGTTACAGACATAGATAAAATACGGCATGCGGATCGTGGACTGGACAGATACCGTCACTGAGTGGATGCAGATCGGATGCGGATCCACATTTTTGTATTCACGCAAGACCACCAGCTGGCCCTCTTTGACTATGGCATTGAACTGATCCTTGTCCGAATCAGGAAACTGCCCAACAAAAGAACCAATTTTTGTGTAGATTTGGTAATTATATTTTGCCAAGACAGCTTGGCAGATCACTACATGCAACTGAAAGGTGGTTACTTACTATGTCTTCCGGCTGAACGTAGCCAAATATTTTCAGTCCCAGTCATGAGGTGTGGATTTGAACTGATTCTGGTGACCCTATAGTTAACTGTGTCCACAGTGATGGAATTTGAAGGCAGGTGAGAAAGGAGAAATTCCATGTCATTTGCTGGAACACAATACTTTTTGTCTGTCCACCTGCATGTTGGTGGGGCAGACACAGGGCTCTGCCTTTTCATTTTGGCTGGGTCCAGGCGTGTCTCATTAATAGCGAAGCCACTCTGAAAAAGAGGGCTTGAGGATTAACTTCCTTCTCCACCTCCACTTCTACCTCCTCCCCTGCCTGTTCAGCGGATTCAGAAACCCATGCAGCCATGGCTATAGGAGACTGTCAGCTTGTTTGCTGATATGTCACACTACAGTCTGGGAGGCCTGCTGTCTGAGCCTGCCAATGGTCCCAGTATGGCTAGAGACAGAGTTATAACCGTCAGTTCTAAAAGACAACTTCCAGAGAGGTATCCATGTTAGTCTGTGTACAGCAAAAACAACAAGAGTCCTGTGGTGCCTTAAAGACTAATAAATTTCTTCAGGCATAAGCTTCCGTGGGCTCCAACCCACTTTGCCAGTTGCAACCAGATGCAGTTCTAAAAGAGTTCATGACTCACAGACAGCTTTAGCTTGGTCTCTAGCTTGGGGCAGTTGAACAGGAACTGAGGGTTCGCCTGAGCACGCTGCTTAGTCTCAAGGCAGGAGAGAAGCACCCATGTACACAGGCTGAAAAGACACTTCTACCAAAGTACTCTAAACAGCAGCACACGGACGTAGACACACTCTACAGTGGAGCAGCCATAGGAACACTACCTGAAGAATGGTTCATTTTCCAGAAGAAGATTAAAAGCAACAATAAAAGAGTAAACATCAAATCTTTTTGACATAGTTTGTAACACTTGAGGACCTGGCATAACATGTTCCTTACACCTTCCGTGAAACATGGTATAGCTCAAATGGTCAGTGTTTGCAATCTCCTAGGCTACATCTACACTAGAAAAAGTGAAGTCAAATTTGTTAATTCAAACTAATAAGTTCAACTTTAATTTGAACTAAACTCGACCTTATTAAGTCAAACCTAATGAAGTGGACTAAGTTGACAAAGTTAAGTTGACTTAGTCCACTTTGTTAATTCAGTCTAACTGCCCTTAATTTGACCTCAATAAAGTCGAATGAAGGGTTAATCCAGGTCTATACCATCCTTAGCTCCAACTAAGGAGTTGAGTTAAGACTTAGTTTGAACTAGCAGGTGGTTCTTACTAATTTGAATAAAGCTTTAATTAAGTCAAATTAAGGAATTTCCAATTCAATTTAATGAAAGTGTAGTGTAGACAGAGACTAATTTAGCTCGAATTAAGCGTCCTTAGTCCGACCTAAACTGCCAGTGTAGACATAGCCCTAAAGTTTTCAGAAATTTAAAAGCAAACTGCAGGGATTATTTATATGTCTGTTATTTATTTGAAATGTGTAAGACATGGTGTGGATTTTGAGATTCTACAAGTTGCATTCAGGGATTATAGTTATCATTAGGAAGCATGGGAATAGCCTGAAATGTTAAGCAATAATACTGTTTGTCACAGTGATGATCACTAGCAATTACCTAACTTCTAAAGAAAAGCTAAAGTCAACAGAGGCCACAAAAGTTGCCAAAATATTTACCAATAAATTGTCCAAATAAGACCTTTTTACTGTACATTTAAGCCTGAATCATTTATTCTTGGTACAAAATGCCTACTTGCTTATTTTTACCTCTTCATGTGTATTCACGCTGATCTCACCACTGTGTTTTCTGCTAATTCACCAATTTGGTACAGTATGGGTAAGCTCAGTGCAAGCATCCCTGAGATGTCCTGCAACTGTATTTCATCTGTGATCTGGAGAAACCAGCTCTGAAGGTGACAGGAGAGCTCAGAGCTCATGGTTCATTCTGCTATGAGCACAGGTCCAAAAGAAGGTGTTGCTGGGCGAAATTCCTTGGGGACCTGGGGGTTAGGACCAGGCTTTGGGCATGAATTGCCCTCCATGGGATCCATGGTTTGGGCTAAAAGCCCATGTATAAGCAATATGTAGCTATCTTGCTCAATTCACACAGCAGCATCGTGGCTTGGGGGAGCAAATAATATTCTAGATAGTTATGTTCTTCCCTTTTTCTCCTCCCTTCCTGGCCTTCTTTGTAAAAACAAAGTTAACTAAAGCTATGCTGTCTTTTCTTCTTCCTGCACAAGCTCCTGGATGGGAAAGTTGCGTTACTACCTTTCGTCACTTGCAGACTGCTTGTAAAGGAATCTGCAGTCATTTCTGTTGCCAAGATAATATGTTTCAAGGTAAAGCCCCTGTGCTCTGTAAATCAGAGCTGTAAATAACAGTGGGGAGGGTATAATTATGTTTCTCCTATAGCTATGAATATCATCTTATAACACCAAATAGGTGCCTTTAGGGGAGCTGTAGACACAGTGAGTATTTACATATTATTTTGGATAAGAATTTGGGAAGTAATTAACTCAGGACTCACTTCATTGGTCACAAGCAATGGAGAACGAGTGGTCTAGACCAGTGATTCTCAAACTCCTGCAGGTTGTGATGCACTTGATGGTATATTGTGACCCAGCAGGACACACCAGCCCACCTCCCTCCAAGCCAAATCAAGCCATCTCCCTGCCTCTCTGTGACATACCACCATGTGGTGACACAATAACGTGTTCCGACACAGTGGTTGAGAACCACAGGTCTAGACATTGTAGCTGAATAAATTGCTCCTTATCACTACATCCAGAATGGATCTTCTCTCTCCCGACACTGCAGCCTCTGTCTTTGGACTTTCAGCTGAGATTGCCAATTGTGATGTTAATTTTGTGACACAGGCAGCTCCATGGCCCCCATTTCTATAGTGCTCAGCATCTCATAATCTTTAATGTGTTTAACAACCACCCCAGGAGGTGAGAAGTACTATTATCCCCATTAAACAGATGGGGAAATAAAGCATAGAGAAACTAAGGCCTTGCATACATTACAAAGATAAGTCGATCTAAGTTAGTTATGCATTAATCACTGTGGTGGCTGATGTTCCATACTACCTCCTTAGGTCAGTAGTGTGAATCCTCACCAGGAGTGCTTCCACTGACCTAAGAAGGGCAGAGTGGAGACCTAAAAGGTCAGACTCTCAGCTCTCTCCCCTACAGAGTGTTGGACGGCTCCCTCCTCCTGCCTCTCGCTCCCGATTCAGCTGTGAAATTGACAAGGCTGCCAGGCTCTGAGGAAGCCAAATCTGCCCAGGCTTCTCCCCTCCTTGTCCCCTCCCAGAAGCCGAGGGAAGCATCTGGCAGCTTCTCACCTCCCCATTCCCTGCCAGGAGTGGGAGGAAGCTGTCTGGGGTTTCTGCCCTCTGCATTTCCTGCTGGGAACCAGGGGAAGCTGCTTGCAGCTTCTCCATTCCTCCTTCCCTGCCTAGACCTGGGGAAGACACAGGGCTTCTCTCCTCCATGTTCTCTGTTGAGAACAGGGTCCAGCCACTCCAACCTTCTCACCCCCCTCCAGCTCATAGACTTATAGGTCGGAAGGGACCAGTATGATCATCTAGTTTGACCTCCTGCACGATGCAGGCCTCAAAACATCACCCATACACTCCAGCAATAAGCCTTTAACCTATGACTGACTTATTTATGTGCACCCCTTCTGTCAGGGCAGGCTGGCAGAACAAAGGCCGGGTTCTATACCTAGGGGTTTCCCAATAATGTAGCACCACCAACCAGCTCAAGACCCCACACAGATTTCTGGGAATCCTGCACTGTTTCCTGGACACCCCAACGGGGTAAGGCTTTCCTACTCGCATGCGCGAGACTGAGTGTAGTAAACAGAACTTTTAACAGTAGCAAAACAGAGTGTAAAAGGCCAAATAACAGAAATCAGTGCTGATCTAGCTAGTCAGTACAGAGCAAAGTTCCCAACAACCCCGCCCCGCATAACAGAACATATAAGACTTAATGGCAAAACTGACATTGATCTGTGGAATCAGTACTAACTAGCCTCCCAACCAACCCTAGGGTATGTAGGGAGTGTCTTTCACGCCAGCTGTCCACAGATGCCATCACTCCATCCTATAGAACTGTTCCTTGGCTCCGCCTGCTGTCCACGGGCTCCGCCCTCCGTTCACTCGCGTCGCCCAGCTGGCCGCTCTCACTGTCCACTGGCTCCACCCACTGTCTGCTGGCTCCGCCCTCCGGTCACTCACGTCGCCCAGCTCACTGTTGGCCGCTCTCACCATCTGCCATCTCTGCCCGCTGTTGCCAGCTCCGGCCACTCTCTCCATCTGCTGCTCCTCTTCAGTAATTTCAACTCAGAGAGGAGGAGTTCCTTCCCAGCTCAGTGAGTCTGCCTTTCTCCTTCACAGCAGCTCTTAAACATCAAGTGGCATGCAAACACCTACTGTCCTTAACATAACAAAGGGCCTCAAATAAGTCCTCGCAAGAACTATCATTTGACAGAGAGGCTGAGGTGAGATAGGAATGCCTCCAGCATTTTGCTCCAAAAAAAGCTAATGTGAAACCCCACACCTTTCTTCTGTTTTTCAGGCTGAAATATGCAGTCGCTTTTTTTTCAAGCCTCTTTTTAACCAAGAGTAGCTTTTACCCTTTAACTAATCCGGACAGATTTGAAACAAACATAGAGTAGCAATTTACAAAAAGACAGTATTTTGTATTTCCCTTCAGTAGAATTACAGGTATTGACAGATTTGTGAGTAGATTAACCCCAAATACCATTACCCACTATGTCCTGCACCCAATATGCAAATATCGTGCTAATACAGGACCATGCAGATTAGTTGCTCCACTTCAGCAGTGGTTAGGCACAACTTCTAAGTCTGCCTTACATCTGTCCTCAAATCATTATTTAAGGATTTCAAGATACAGAGAATTCACCAGCAGGTGAGCCATGCCCAATGCTACAGAAGAAGGCAAAAAACTCCCAGAGCCCCAGCCAATCAGCCCTGGGGGAAAATTCCTTCCTGACCCCAAATATGGAGATCAGTTAAACTCTGAGCCTGTGGGCAAGTCTCACCAGCCAGTCACCCAAGAAAGAATTCTGTGTAATAACTCAGAACCCACCCCCATCTACCGTCTCTTCTTAGGCCACTTGCATATCCACCACCAGTAGCCAAAGATCGAAGATCAGTCAATATCCAAAGCAGGCAATCCTATCATACCATCCCCTCCATAAACTTCTCAAGCTCAGTTTTGAAGGTGGTTGTTTTTTGCTCCCACAGATCCTCTTGGAAGGCGATTACAGAACTTTACTCCTCTGATGGTTAGAAACTGTATCTAATTTCAAGACTAAATTTCCTGATGGACAGTTTATATCCATTTGTTCTTTCGTCCACATTGGTGCTGTATTCAAATAATTCCTCTCCCTCCCTGATATTTATCACTCTGATGTATTTATAAAGAGCAGCCATATCACCCCTGAACCCTCTTTTGCTTAGGCTAAATGAGCCAAGCTCCTTGAGACTACTCTTATAAGGCAGGTTTTACACTCTGCTGCTCAGCTCTTCAGGGCTGCACTGGACAGGTGAGATCAGGCTGGCTTTTCTGTCAATTTCATAGCCCCAGGGAACTGTGAAATTGACAAGAATGGCAGCCAACAGTCTAAGCCCAGATTGCAACGTGGTCCACATTGATACTTGTCGCCCTAATTACACCAACATCAGCCCTACGCTGATCATTGAGGTGGTTTTATTATGTCAGCATAGTAAGGGACTTATACTGGAAGGAGGAGCATTTCAGAGTGTATACTGCCCCTCTTTTGTTGACAAAAGCTAACTTTTGTCAAGAGAACTTCCCAGTGTAGACCAGATTTAATGACTTGCCCAAGAAGTCATGGCAGAACAAGCAATTCAACCTGTGTGTCTCAGGTCCAGGCTAGCTCCCTAAATATTGGATCATTCTTCTTCTCTTTCTCCTCCATGAAGAACTTTCCTGAGACCAAAAACTCAAGTCATGGACAGCAGTGACTGTCATAACAGTATCCATTCTAAATCAATTTTCAGTTACTCATAATTTCCACCTTTTAAACTGAAATGTCCCAGAATGGGTCTTTGTATAATTAAATTATATATATATTAGAAAAGATGATGACCACCTTTTTTGAACTGCTCTAATGCCAAAATGGCTGAAACTGAAAAGATGAGAAATTTGCACAGATCTGGAAGTTTTGTCCAGTAATCCCTTTTGAAATTGACTGGAAGTTTTGAACTGTCAAAATGCAATCTCAGGTCTGCCAACAAGCTTTGGGCAAGTAGCTTCACCCATGTGCCTAGAGTCTCTCATCGGCTAAATGGAGATAATAATAGTTATCTACCTACTCCACTAGTGTTGTGAGGATTAATTAGATGATGCTTGTCAAGCACTAAATACTTCAGTATATCATGTTAGTGCTTGTTTCCTTGTATCAGAGGCAAATTAATTTACTTCAGTCTTTCCTGTTTTATGAATTTAAAAGGAGTTAGTTTCATAGCATTATTTTACTACACAAAATTGCATCTAAAAGAAAATTTTTAGAATTACAAATCCTGCCAAATGCTTGATTTTGAAATAAATAATGTTATTCCTTGGCTTCCTTATTTGAACAGCTACAGTTAAAACTGTATCTTTTGAAAGTGTCTCCTGGTTTATACTGGTCATGAATCTATCTTAGCAAAACGTCAACTCTGGTACCAACTCTTGCCTTCCAAACCTTCTGATGCATAGTTCTGCCTGTGATGAGGGCAGGGAGATTCATTACAAATGCCATGTTGCTACATTCCAAACTATATCCCATTGCTTCTTTTTTTGCTAGAGAAAAGACAGTGTTACCCTATCAACAACATTTTCTCTCTCCCATCCTTCCAAATGAACTCCTTAAGTTGGTCGGAAGATCCTACAAAATTTTGACATTCACTTGGGTGTTAATGTTTTCTATAAAGTGAGTTTTGTTTTTGTTTTGTGCATGCATGTAATGGCTTTAATTCCAAAGTGCATGCCACCAGCTACTATAAGATACCTATGACACTTGGCATCCTTTGAACATTAAATTGGAAACTAAATAACCTTAGTTCAATAAAAGTTAGTAATATGGGTTACAGAGGCAGATATTGAATCTCCTTATTAGCTCTTCTAGGAACTATCAGAATTAAACTAACACTCTCAAATTAAATAAGATCTTTATTTTTATCTTCCTTAATGGAAGACAAAATCTCATATAGCATTCCAGGGGGTGCCTTTGATTTACACTTATATCAAATGCAAAGGCTATGCTACAGAAACATTATATAGTAGTTGAGATTTTAAATGTATGCAAGAGACACAAAATGCAAAATTAAGATTCCACAGTAACCATGACTTATACTGGGCTCAGTCCTGCAAAGTGCTGAGCTCTCATTGCAAGCAAGTTAAACATTTAAGCATATGCATAATCAAATTGATTTCAACCTGTCTACCTGTGTGCTTAAAGTTAAGCATGTGCTTAAGCATTTCACTGAATCAGGGACAGAACACTCACTCAGCACACCTTGAAGAATGCAAACCTGTATGCGTTATAGCAGGAGTATTAGACAAATCTATAATTAAGGGTACAAAGCAGTTTCCTTTCTAACCCCCCTAGCAGTCATTTAGAAACCTGAAATGTTCACACTTTATGAAAATTCTTCACAATTCATTCGTGTCCAAAAGTGATTTATTTTAAACATTTGTGCAAAGACAGCTCAGTCACTGGAGGAGGTGTAGGGAGTAGTAAAAAACTGTAATTTTACCATAATAACAGAAATAATTTCACTTTTAAAAAAAATCCTTGATAATCTAAGCAGCTAAGAGTGAATAGTCTTCAGAGATGAAAGTGCCTAGAAGTGCTCCAGTTATAATTGGTTTGGATTTGATTTTGAGAAAATTTTCAAAAGTGTCCCTAAGAATCTAAAAGACCTGAGGAAGGCCTCTGTGTAGCTCAAAAGTTTGTTTCTTCTCCCCATACAAGTTGCTCTCCATCTGCCTTGTCTCTCTTAAGAACCTAACTCAATTCTGAAAATGGAGCACAGGGCCTGTCCCCTCAAGGGCCCAGTCTGCACATGGCAGGGGAGACAAATGTGTCTTGGCCCTGGGGCAGCCAGACAGCCTCTGTCCACCACTGGCTGGAGAGTGGTGCGGGGGGGGCGAGGCACCATCCCGAGAGCTATACCTGTTGTGGCTCTCAAAATACTTGTTTACTGGGCAGGACCATAACTACAGCAGGGTTAATGGGGCTTTGCCCCGAGCACACCGGAATGGCTCAATACAGCCGCTCATTTAAAAGGCACGTTTTGCAGCGCTGGCCCCAAGCGTCGCTAATGGCAAGGGGTGCACTCTGATCAGAACGCACCCCGGGCGGTGAAACAGCACATTACAGCTCTGTTACTGGGGAGAGAAGGGATAGCTCTTTTTGTCTTTTGGGTTGCCGACCCCTGACCCATGCACTCCATCTGGGTCTCAGGGCAATGGCTCCCTTCTGCAGCCAGGGGGATGGAAGATCAGGGTTCCCATCCCACTGGCTCCAGCAAGGACCCCTGCACCCACGGATCTAGGCACAGCGCATTACCATGCTCCCTGCAAAAGCCAGGGCAGGAAAGCACCAATCTCCTATCCCTTTGGCTGCAGCAAGGAACCTGCACTGGCCTTTTAGCCCAGCGGAAACATGTTCCACCTGTATCCTAGGCAGTGGCTCCATTTTGCAGCCAGCAGGAGGGAGCTGAGGGTCCCTTTGAAGCCCCCAAGGGCCTCTGGGCCACAGTTTGGGAACTATTGCATTCAAATATGCTTACACACCATACTACATTCCAAAGGGGTAGCTGTGTTAATCTAGTCCAGCAAAACAAACAAGGAGTCCTCTGGCACTTTTAAAGGCTAACGGATGTATTCATTGCATGAGCTTTCGTGGGATAAAAACCCACTTTATCAGATGCTTTGAAGATGGGGGAACTTACAGAATGGGAGGAAAATAAATGCAGGGAAGTGTAAGTCATGGGATCAGGTCACACTGTAACATCATACTACAGACTCATCATTAGATCATACCTTAGAATAAGAGTGAGAAAGTACCAGATCTAATTTCTAGCTAAATTACCTTTACATTTTATTGTGACTTCAGCTACTTCTGCTTTCAAGTTAGCCTGCTGTAACACCATGCCATCAGAATTTCAGGACCTCAGCTGAGACTCACTGAACTCAGGTATCAAAATCATGCACAAAGACAGA
The DNA here is from genome assembly GCA_007922195.1 of Podocnemis expansa. NCBI lineage: Eukaryota > Metazoa > Chordata > Testudines > Podocnemididae > Podocnemis > Podocnemis expansa. Next base: position 36,567,489 of record ML681998.1, on the reverse strand, counting down.
GAATAATTACTGCTGATTCATGCTGGCAGGTAGATCATTTTACATCCAACCAGCATATAAGAGGGATTAGAGTGCTTCTCCGAGCCTGGTCCACCCTACAGACTTATGGTGGTGTAATTAGATTGCTCAAGGCTATGAAAAATCCAGTTCTACCAACTTAACTCCTAGTGTAGACAGAGCTACATGAATGGGAGGGCTTGTATCATTGCCAGAGCAACCACTTCTTAGGAAGGTAGGCTACCTAGGTCAATGGGAAAATCCCTCCCGCACAGACTGCATGAAATGAAAACAAATCCTGAGATGGGAAAGTGGAGAGCAGGGCAGGGAAGATCTCACAAAGAATTCCCAGGAGCAGTCAAGCTGGAGAAAACTTTGGCTGAAGATTAAGTTTTGATATTTCTTCTGGAGTTACAGGGAACCAAAGAGGTAACTCTGGACTTTATACAGTATATATATGCTCTGTTTGCAACGGGGGAGGAATTCCTCATACTTACGCTCCAGATTACACCTAAAAAAGGCAATGCTGATGGTGGAAAAGGCAACACATAGCAAGTGGCTGCTGATGAAATTGTTCCGCTACATACCATGAAGAAAGCAATTTTTTAAAATGTGTTCCTAAGTTTGCAAACAAACTGTGATTAACATTATATCATTTGTGCCATGTTTATGAGATTCAGCTCTCGTTAAGGGATGCAATTAAAGAAAGCACATACACCTTTACTAGGGCATTTCATGACCTTTGAGCCTGTGTGACTGAACGGTTCTTTCAACAAACAATAATAAACAATAAAGAAAACAATAACAATGCTTAGAGTACACAGTGCTCTACAGCCGTAACCTAAAGCCCACTGAAATCAATGCAAGTCTTGCAACGTAGCTCAGTGATTTTTGAATTAGGCCCCAAATCAACAGCAGAGCCATGATATAACTCAGAATTTCTTGACTGCCATCCCCATAGATCTTTCCTGTTGTCTTAGGTACCAATGCACAGGTATGTCTGATGAAGTGGGATTTTCTCCTGTGAAACCTCATGTGACAAATAAATTTGTTAGTCTTTAAGACTATGTCTGCACTGGCAAGTTAGTTTGAATTAAAGAGACTTAATCAGAACTAAATTTTTACCTGTCTATCAGGCTTTCCTTCCTTTGAGCTAAGGAAGTCCTTAGCTCAAACTAAGGAATGCTTAGTAAGAGCATTAGTTCGAACTAAGTACAGTGGAGACCAGGACTAACCCTTAGTTCGAACCAACAAACTGGACTAATTCTAACTAGTCCACATTGTTAATTCGAACTAATAAGTTTGAGGTTAGTTCAAACTGACCTCGAACTTATTAGTTTGAGCTAACAAATTCAAACTACCTTTCCTAATGCAGACATAGCCTAAAAGTGCCACCTTGTTTGTTTTGTTGAACTAGACCAGGGTCTCAAAACTCGCAGCCCAAGGACCGCATGTGGCCCCTAAAGTTATTTCTTGCAGTCTGCAACAACATTATTGCTACCAATATTTGCAATACCGTTTTCAAAAGGTTTCAGTGGTGTAGCCCTTGCGCTACTATACTAGTCCTCGTGTGGTGAGACCCTGGACTAATGTACTAGTCCTCATGCAGCCCTCGTGATGATTTCAGTTTAAGACCCCTTGAACTAGACTAACATGGCTACCACTCTGTAACATGCACTTAATTATATTCTGCTACTATACTATAGGTGTTCAGTCTTATGTTTTAGCATGTTATTAATCCATACTAATTATAGTCCAGTAGTGTTCAGAGGCCCCTGTAGAGGATAAAGACCCAATTGTGCTAAGCACTGAACAAACACATAGGCAGATGCAGTCTCTTCCCCAGACAGCTTACAATCTTAGCCTACAAAAATCTAAACATGTGAGTAATTTTAAGCACATGAGTAAACCCACTGAGTTCAATTCATGTGCTTGCAAATTCAGGCTGGGGGTGGGGAGGGGATTAAGCCAAGTGGCAAGTAACAACCAATATGAGAGGAGGAGAGCACAAGAGTATCAATAATATTGCATGGCTACACAGATTAGCTAGTGCATAACGTGATGGTTCCAAATAATTATTACATTAAATTATATAAATTTTATGAATCAACTGAATATCAACAATCCCTGCTGGCTCTTTACCTAACCATTATCACTTGACAATTTCCTCTAGGCTTCGTGGTAGGAGTGAGTTTTACAGGTAAAACTGATGAAAGAACGAATACTGGTCTTACAGGCCATTTCAGGGAGAGCGTTCTTGAACAAGATACAGCGCGGACATATGCATTAAATGGACATGTGCACAAGGAAGAAGAATTGTGGTTACTTTGTGAAGTATAACATTGCACTTCCCATCTCTTATACATTTATGTAAGTTTTCCTTTTCAGCATTCAGTTCTCCTTTTGAAAACAAAGAGCGGTTCCAGTGTGTTTATTTCAATGTAGGGTTATTAGAGTGCCCCCAAGTTCCCTTGTAAAGTTCATCAAATGTTTTTCCATTCAGCCTTTAGATTGTGAGCATTGTGATAGGCTCAAACATGAAGGAACACCTGTTTGAAAGCAACATGTGTTTGACTACTACAGGACTAACTGAAGTGATCAACAGCCCATATCCAGAGCATACTGTGCATTCAACATGACCCCACACATTCTGCTGACACCCTCTCAATTCATCTTCACTCACCAACCAAAACAAAACTCCTAATGGCTATTAAGAGAAATATCAAGTGGGTTTCAGGCAACACTAACAATAAAATCCTCCTCTCCTGTAAAAAATGGGATATCTATTATGCTTCATAAATGTGGGTGATTTTTAATAATTCTACTGGTTAATACTTGGTCACATGGCCATAGATTTTTTTTTCCCTAAATATCTTTCATCTACAGGTAATTTACAGGGCAGAAAACAAATCGAGTTTCAATGACCAAGTTTCTAGCTTCTGAGTTACAAACACATGGAAATCTGGAATTATAATATAAAGGTAGGGAAGCAGTAATTTTATGACTATGTGGGACTGAAGGTTACACTGGTTGTGGTCTGCATCTTGCTATAGTCAGTCTCAAAGACCAGTAGGCTGCCAAGCTAGTTCTGGAGCCCAGTATCCTGAGAGCCATAAGGATAGGAACCAAATGCCACATACCACCGGTGAGCTTAGGCTCTCGTTTTTCAAACGATGAACAGCATTCGGCTCCACTCCTCACAAGTACAGAGGTATCATACCTAAAATTCAATATCATCATCTTCTCATTCCATGAGTCTTTCTAGGCCAGGGGACTGATACAAAGCACAATGAAATCAATGGGAAACTTTCCACTGATTTCAGTAGGCTTTGCATCAGCACCCAGGACTGCAAGTTAAATAACATCACTCTTTGAAAGCTAGAAGAGCTTCAGTTTCCAACTGTTTATATCATTAATCTGTGATTCCTGCAATTAATGAGATATCAGTTAATGAAATCCATGTGTGCCTGTCTGTTGTGGGAGATAGGGGTCAAGGGACGGAAAGCAGAACAATTGATTCTAAAGTGTAATCATGATTGGATATGATGAGAACAATACAAATGATGTTCGGACCCATGAATTTTCCCAGTCCTAGTGCTCAGAATGATTTTTTAATAGCTATTGCTGCCACCGTGCAATAAAAATAAACATGCAATTTTGTCGTCTTGAATAAACACCAGAACTGCTAACTTCCTAACTTCTCTGACAGCTCAAGGACAATAACTTGCAATTTTATTACTTGGTGAATCAACATGAATTAAGCCAGACAGATGTTAATAAGCTACACTGTTACACAGTGCGTGTGTAGAAGCAGTAAACCTGAGAACACACACAGTAAGCATTTTCCAGCAATATAGTTCTACGATTAAAGCAAAGGTCTCTTTAGGGTTGCAACACATCCGAAGTTGTGAAATAGGGGCAATCTGTTAAAATGACAAGTGAAAACAGCTTACCTAATCCTTCTGGGAGATCCTACCAATTAAGAGAAAACAGTATCTTTAAAAGAAATATCTACCTTCAAACAAAAAAAGGGATGTGAAACTAGATTAACACTGCATATGTATGCAAATAAGATGAGACTCACAACAACATAAATCAAATCATAAGGTTATTACTTATTATTTACTTAATTATATAAATGATATATTGAAATAAGTCCTGTATGAAGAACACGTGAAAATTTCAGCAGTGTTTGGCCACTTTGTATTTTAAAACAATTTAGTAATAAAGTGAAATATGATGTCTATATAAAACCATTGTATTTTCAAGAACCCATTACTTCAAAAAATGAAGACTTACACTGTTTTCTCATTCTTTTAAGCTGTTCCATAAAATTTATGTATTTTTCATTTCTTCGTAAATCTGAGTCATTGTTTTTGCTTTCCAGTGCAGTGAATTTTTCTCTCACTAAATCTTTTAGATCAGGTATATTTTCTGGCCTGTCTCGTTTTATCTGAAAAGAAAAATAAATGCAACTTTGTTACTCATTATAACAAAGACTCTGACTTAGAGCAAAGAAATTAGGGGCCATAGTATGGACTTAATGGTATTTTCTCCAGTTTCCAACCAGAGATCTGCAGCCTGTGGCTCCAGAGCCATATGCGGCTCTTTGGCTGCTCCCTTGTGGCTTTACGCACTCATCCCACTCTCCTCCACCAGGGGACCCTGTGGGTGGCCGATGCCTAGCCCTGGGCCCCACCCTGCCACCGGAGAACCCTGTAAGGGAGGGGTACTTCTGGTTCCAGGCTACCCCTCCACCCCCAGGAGACACTGCAGCAGGTGCTCTTGCCCAGCTCACAGCACCCCTGACCAGGAGGCTACACCCACTGCAGCTCTCAAAACACTTGGTTATTGAAGGAATTTTTTAAAATGGCTCTTCTTATCTCTTGGGTTGCCGACCCCTGATAGACCAAAGTCTATAACATTCTGTAATCATTACAATTTTTTATATAGCTTGCAGTCACCATTAAAATCTTGACAAGTGAACAGAGGCATTTACCTATGCTACTGTACAGTAATATTCTCTCTACTCAAAACAGAGCAAACTGCATACCTCATAAATACAATTTATCAATTCTGAGTACAAACATTTAATGGTACCTGGGGTAGTGTTGAATACGCATCTTACTACTACTACTACATCTAGTTCTTACATAGCACATTTCATCAGTCTATCTTGAAGTATTTTACAAATGAGGTAAGTACCCCATTACTTCCACTTTACAGATGGAGAAACTAAGAAAGAGAAGGATGAAGAGACTTCCCCAAGTAAGAGACAGGAACGGAATCCAGGTCTCCTAAGCCCAAGTCCAGTACTAGACCACACTTAAGGAATGTGAAGTTTACCAAAGAATTAGTCCCTGCCCCAAAATGCTGGTTGGAAATTTTCATCAAAAATGAAATTTCTACAAAAGAGAGAAAATTTCATCAAAATTTTTGCATATGTTTCTCTTCAATATTCTTACCAGTTCTGCTGAGGTGCTTACAATCTGTATGCATAAATGGACACAGAACCAGACAATACAAAATGCTAATATGTATGGGAATAATTCATTTTATTTGCCAGCCACCAACAGTGGGCAATACACTTTACAGGCAATAACGAGTCATGATCCTTACCCTTCAAAACATTTGCATGTGGTCACTGCAACTGCAAGGCTTGAAGAAAGAAGAGAATTTTGGAAGTGGAAAGTGAAGGCATTCGCTATATGAGGTGTGAGAGGCACATTGTCCTGACCATATGAAAAGCATTTTGGGAATCTAAAACCAAGACAATTATTTTTCTTCTTCTTCTTTTTTTTTTTTTTTTTTTGAGTAACTGTTCCATGTGATTATTGCCCCAGTCGATTGCAAAGAGGGAAAGACAGACCAAAAGTCCGCATACTTGAAAGAGGAAGGGAGAAGACACAATACTTTCCATGCTAGAGTGCATCACCTCCCAGACCAAAACACACCCCACATACACACAGCAAGGCTGCAAAGGAGCAAACAGCAACTGTCAAGGAAGGCTACTAGCTGTATAACCCAGGTCAAGCCATTAAATCATATCTCCTACTGGTTCCAAGAAGTACAAGGAGGCTAAAGACCTCTGGTGTAATACTCCACTTCAAAAGCTGGAGAAACCGTGTCTGTGCAGTGGCAGGCTCTTGTGTGGAAGCAGGTTCTGTGAGAATACTCAAAAGCTACACAGCCTCGGAGAAACTTGGCAGCCCATGAAGGCAGGCCAAACCCATCCATCAAAATAGTAGGTCTAAGGGCAAAGCCAGTCTGTCAGAGAGAGTGTAGGGAGATGCAGGTTGCCTGTTGTGACAGTGGGTCAGGCAGAGAAAAAGTAAAAATCCATGTTGACAAGTTCCAGAGGGGTAGCTGTGTCAGTCTAGTTCAGCAAAACAATCAAGGAGTCTCGTGGCACCTTTAAAGACTAAAAAAAGCTCATGTGATAAATAAATTTGTTTGTTTTCAAAAGTGCCACATGAGTCTGTTTGTTTTGTAGAAAATCATGTAGTCTTAAAGGCACCGAGTTCTGTAGAGAAAAAACACTTGCTTCAAGAAAGCCATGACAACTGTTGTACAGGGTGGTCAGCCACAGATAATTACCAAGGGTATACCTAAGGTAGAGCCATACACGGTCCAGGTCAGATACTCAGGCTTGTGAGGCTCAGGCTCCAAGACTGAAAAACTGCTGAATAGACAGATATTTGAGTTCGAACTGGAGTTCAAGCTCTGGGACCCTCCGAGGACGGAGATTCTCAGAGCTCAGGCTCCAATACAAGCCCGAACAGCTACAAAGCAAATTTTAGCCCCACAAGCCCAGGTTAACTGAGCCAGACCAGATGCAACCATTCTGCAGGCTTTTTATCCCCATGCAGAAACATCCCCAGAGGGCATAGTGACCACACTCCCAGGCAGGCACAGCATGGGATATGGAAAAGTCTAGAAAAACCAACAGCAGACAATAGTCAGCAGCAGGCTTACAGAAAGCCAAGTATCAAGAGACAGCCCCCTAATACCTCCTCTTTGAGGCAAAGGAGCCAACTGCAAATAGATATGCTATGTCCAGGGAAAGCAGTGTCAACTGGCACATGCAAGTGCTGTATTAACAGACAAATTTAGTAAAACAAGGTGAGCCGTGGCACTTAAAGACTAACTAATTTATTTATTGCATGAGCTTTCATGAGAGAAAATCCCGCTTTGTCAGATGCTTTGAAGACGGGGGAACTTCAAAACGTCTTATGAAGTGGGATTTTCTCCCATGACCTCATGCAATAAATATATTTGTTAGTCTTAAAGTGCCACAGGACTCCTTGCTTGTTTGACTTAACTAGACTAACACGGCTGTTCTTTTGGATCTAGATAAATTTAGGACTCAGCAATACAAATAGGTCAGGAAAGGCTCACTCACAAGAGAAAGCACCATTGTTTAGAAACTGGAAGCACTGGAAATCAGTTACCAGGATGAAACACATATCAAACCCAGGACAAGACAGCATACACTTCACACAGGCTCCTCTCTAAAGCAACTTCATCAGGCTGCTCTCACTCTCACAGCTTGATTTGTAACTAATGGAAGTGTGCCTGCACCACTGAGTCACATCCTAAAAGCAGTCAATCACTAAGACCCACACCCTACCACTGATGATGGCACTCTGGCTAAAAAGCTTGTGTAACATCAGCTGCTTCTGCCAGAGACAGTCATGCAGACCACAAGCCATGCCCGCATGTGTGATCCCAAAGTTGCTGAGACTCTCATATGGAGCAGTGAAAAAGCTTCCAACAGCTATGTGCCACAGAGACTGCCAGCTACTTGTCCCTCTCTACAGACCATCCTACAAGTGAACATGAGCTCATCACATGCACTGATGCAAGTTACCAGAGAAGAAATACTCAGGGATGAGGCACTGAGGACCATGCTCTTCACTTTTCTATCTGCTTAGGACTCATGGGATGAGAGTGCAGCTCTGCACTCAGTTAACCATCAGCGTAATCTCCTTAAACAAAGAACCCAGAACCATAAATGAGATGAGTGGCATGGAGAAACGCAAACCTGACAGCATAACCGTATCAAGCTCATCTAACAGGAAGATAGCTTATTGCAGTGGTTCCCAACCTGTGGTCTGAGGACCACTGGTGGTCTGCCATGGTACTGCAGGTGGTCCGCTGGGGAAAAAGATTTCAACTAGCAATAATCACGCCTCGGATTAACCTCATTGGCTATGATACTGCCACTGCGTATAATGCTAATATAATCCTGTGTAGCTCTTCTGTATCATATTCAGTGTTACATTATTATTGACAAATATAATTTGCTTCACAAACACCCTTGTGTCACATAACATTCTCTGAATTTAAGTAGTAGTGGTTTTGTGTGACACCAATGCAAACCAACACTCTTTGCACATTTGGCAGTTAAAACATGGTCCACAAATGCTTTTGATGACGATGTAGGGGTCCACATAAAGGAAAAGGTTGGGAAATGTTGGCTGTTGCACTCCCAAATTCCAGCAGGGGAGGTACTTCAGACACAGCATACAACATGGGTATGACATACATGTGAGCATGACAACCACAGAAACCAGCTTGCAACATTACATCACCAAGGACTGGTGTATGTTATCTAAGGAACAGTATTTAAATGACTTCCAGCAAGCATGGACCTTTTAGCTGGCAGAGGTAAATGACCACAGAATTATCATGTATACAACACCTTTATCTTCTGTATATCAGCCAAAGAAGGATAATAGCTCTGCTCCTTCATCTGGTGACAAATCAATCCCTAGGCAAACCACACTCTTGCAAAACTAGCAAACCAACAGAAGCAGAAAAGAACATGAGCAACTCCAAAGATTTTCATGAGCAACAACATAAATCCACTCACAACAGCCATTTCATGAGCGTGTTGCTTTATCTTGTGCTGTGGGCTGAAATCACTTTACAAACAGGACACATATGGCTGGGAAATGACAGGTGCTCAGATAACATGCACAATGTATAAACCTTGTGTCAGGGGCCTACTCTGTGGCACAGCCAGTCGCCTGGCAAATGAATCAACGCAGCTGGCATGACAGATGCTGCCTGATTCACTGTATCACCTGACTGGCTGAAGGAGGCAGTGGGCTGATACTTCAGCTTCAAAGCAGCATCAGTCCAGTGGCTTCTCAGTGCACTTCAAGTCTGCTGCTGGGCTTGGTCCTGTGCTCGCCTCTACCTCCCAGGTTCTGACTTCTGATCGCTGGCAGAAACTCTGGGCACCAGCTTCTCACTGTGACTCCAGTTAACCCTTGGCTTAGGCTTTTGGTTTCTTACACCCAGCTCTGACCCTTTCCTGTAGTTTCTGACTGTAACTCTGGTCACACCCTCCAACAGGACACGACAGCAAGTGCATTCTAGTTGCTCAGAGTAATACTCTCAACACACTTCTCCTTACTCTGAGGGATGTAAGGCATCAAGAAATACCAACATGACAAAAAGATTAGGGTCTACCTGTACACTGGGGATGGCAAAGCAACACCATGGAAGCAGCCTTTGATGTATTTGTTTCTGTGAAGCAATGACACATAAATGGTCTGTGAAGATGTCAGATAAATGCCGCCTAACAAACTTAGAGCCAGAGACATCTTGAGAATCTTGCTACGAGGTGCTGCGCACAGGAATCATGTGAAATATGTTAGGGCTACGTTACACTGTCGGCAGCATCTTTGACAGCATAGCGTTAATTGTATGGGTTTGATTGAGCATCTGTAAAGACGCACTCAGATCCAGAATTAGCCGGAGGTCAATTTGTTAAGACCTACCCGGCAAAAAGCTTAGTGCTGCTTTGACGGGAAGACATTTCACATCCAATCAGCAAAGTGCGGACCCTGTGGCGAGTGGATGCTAGGCAGACAAAGGGAGATATGCAACGTATTTTAAGTACTTTGCCTATCTCCCTTTGATTGGTGCCAAAATCCCCCCCGCAGCAGAGACCAGCCCTTAGATGAATTATGCTTGAGGTGGTGTTGTCAGCCAAGAAGAGCACGCAACACTTTGCAGCCATTAGTCAATGTAGTCAGAGATGCATATGATTTTGAAATGGAGAGGTGGAAGCTGTACACCCTCCAAAACAACCTGGAAATGACATATAATGATGGACTGGGAGTTGTCAGGACACATGTGAGCAGAGGTGTTGGTTACAACAGCTTGTTTACAGCTGTACTAAAGGCAGAGTTGCCAGCCCCCAACTGAGAAAAGGCACACATGTACTTCTCATTGGCTTTGGCTTGCAAGAAGGAGATACAAATCATACGCTGGCCTGTGTGGCTGCTAATGAGAGTCATCATACCTTAATGCATGATGCTCCAGTGTTGTTATTGGGTGTATGTATATTTAGAAACACAAAGCAGTTTTAGGATGACAGTTGCAACAAAACAGTCTGATTACACGTGCTACTCTGCTATGCCTCACTTGCCAGCAGGCCCACTCCTCCTTGGAGACAGACCAGACCTCCTGACTCTGTTGTTGGTAGATTAAATTGTGGTGTGGCAAAATGGCTGCAATGAATAATAATGACCAGGGTTTGTTAACTGTGAGGTCTCCAAGATCTGCCAAGGCTGAATGTACTATTATGGCTGGTTTCTGCGGCTACATTTCATACAGCAGTTCTTGACACTGTAGTGTATCCTGCTAAGGACCCTCTTGGCAATATCACATAATGAATATCACATGAAAGGCAGCTGGGCTCCGCCTACAGAAACCACCATGTTCCACAGATGCAATGCATATGCATCTATGAACCATGCCAGCACCAGACACTATATCAGGTAATAGGTGGACAGTTCTTACTTCTCTGAATAACATAATCAAATGACAAGGACAACAACTGATAAAGAATCAAATCCTGGTTCCAGTGTTGTAAATGCAAGTTTGCCATTGACTTAAATGGAGCCAGTTTAGGAACTGACCCTACAGTGTATGGATGAAACAGGACTTAAAAAGGCATGTACTAGTGAGATAGCTGTGGACTAGCTCAGTTTTTGTACCCTCCTGCTTCCCTTCTAGTATCTCAAGGCACTTTACAATTAAGGAATTAATTTGAACCTAAACTAACATCATGGCATAATCATAATCAACCCTATTTCACAGATCAGGAGACTGCAGCATGGCAAGATGAAGGCTCTGGTTTACAGTTACACAGTCAGGGAGACTGCAAGAGCCAAGAATAAATCAGACCCAGTCCTGTGCTTTAAACTCAAAGCCATCCTTCTGCTTCCTCCTTTAGGTTAACTGAGGGAAAGTTACAGTTAACACGTGCAATTCTTCACTCTCTACAAACAGGCCTAAAATAACTTGTCCTAGAACAGCTGCATTCTACCTACCACAGAAATGCCCCACTGCTCTCCACACCGCCATGGTTCAGAATGTAACGTCGCCAGGGCCACTTTCCAGTCTTTCTTCAAATACATAAGTCTCTTAGCTCCATGCCCCAATCTGTTCATTGTTTAACAATATCTTGTCTACAGGGACATAATTTAGTTCCAGATGTTTATTAAGGTTTCTTTCCATTTCTGGCCATTAAAATCCTCTGAAAGTTAAAATTACATCTGTTTCACTTTGAGGGCTTCTGTCCAGTGATATGGTCTGAGACAGATTTATTTTTAAAAAGGAATTCTCCCTTCTCTTTTTTTTTTGGGTCACCCATTATTTGTTCCGTAAGTCTGGGGCACTTTTCCCAATAAAAGTAAGATTTTTGTTTTATAAAGACACTGTTTAGAAGTTTAATGGAATCACTGGTGCTTGGGATGTCTGAAGCAGGGTAACAATCATTTAACGACATTTATTTATGTAAGAGAGTTGATAGGACAAACTTTTCCATTTTCCAGATCCTTTGTTACTTCATTTCAGAAAGTGAGGATGACTGCAGAATGCAACAAGGCTTAGAGCTAAACAGATACACAGGTATTTTTATCCCTCTGGGGTGATATGGAAAAGGACTCCCTGTCAGCCTCCTGCTAAGTCTGAATTATCAGAGAAGATTCATGCTATATTTACACTACAGCCAGACACCAGAGATAGTTTATGGAAAGTTGGAAGCAGTTCTCAGACTGCTTGTGTGACTGAGAGAAAACTTGATTAATATCCCAACATCAGGCATAGCTGGGATATTCATGCATACTTGATGAATATCCCAATATCATGCAGTTGAGCAGGACCTCTTACCCTCTGTGGATTTGGTATTGCTAATGAGCTTCACAAAGATTTTCAGAAGTTCCAACTGACATTGGTTTCCTCAGTTTGTGGGATGCCCAAACTGGACAAGTTAAAAGGGCCTGATTTTACAAGGGTTGGTACTCATCACTTTCTGCAATGCAGCCCTTTTAAAATGCATCAGATTAAGATCCCCAAAATTGAGACATCTGAAATCACTTTTTCACTTGGGAAAATCTTGGCCAAGAGACTGTTAGGCCAGGATAAATTAATAGTGGACAGAGTTGGCACAGCCTTGCTAAGTCCCTCTACCAGGTCTGGGTGACTGTTCTCCTATTGCTTAGCAATGCTTAAAGTCAAACAAGTTAAAAAGTTTGCAGCAAACTTTTTGAAATCCTACATGCTCTCATTACAGCTTTAACCTGCTAAACAATATTTTACAAATGCGCAATCACCCAGCATATGCATTCGTTTCTCCCCAAGGCAAAGTCAAAGGCTCCTGATGCAACTTTTTATTTATTTATTTTTTTGATAAGCATTTTTTCATTGCAAGGAAAATGTCATGGGAGCTAAGTAAATTTGTTGCTTGAGTCACTCGTATACTTTCTGAATCATGTGAGAACCAGCTCTAAGTGAGTCATTGCTGTAACTGAATCAGGCTGCAAAGTTTCAGATCAACCTAAACAGTAATTTATTCTTTGTCAATGGACGGCTTTAAATCCTCAGTTAACATCGCAGCATTTGTTGATACACAAATAAAACTCAGCTCTTGGAAACTTTCACAAGGGAAACCTAAAAAGATACTGTCACTCAGTGACCAGACTGGCATTAGTTTGAACATTGTTCTGTCACAGTCAAAAGCGTGCAAGGGCCCACATCTGATTTAGGAGACTGAACACCTCTCCATCACAGCTATAGGGCTGGGACTCAGATTAAGCAACACCTTCCCTGAAGATTGTGAAATGCCAAGAAAGGCACATTTATGGGAGCTGACCCACAGGTATGACACACTACTTAATAAACTGGGCCTGCACAACAGACTATTAATGTTGGTATGTTAACAATATCCCAGTGAAAATGGACAGCCAGCTTTGGGGAGAAAAGTCCAGATGTCGTATTTCAAAGGTCTGGTTCTTGATGCTTACCACTAAGCCCATAATTCAATAGTTCTGTACCTGCCTACATTGTTATTTTTCCCTATTCCACATACAGTTGGAGATGTTTAACCTCAAAATTAAGCTAAGGACACCTAGCCAAATTCCATTCTTCAGTGTAAATCCAGAGTCACGCCACTGAAGTCAGTAGAGGTACTCTGGATTCACACAGGTGGAAGGAGAAGCAGATTCTGGCCCAGTGTCTTTCCTGCCTTTGATGTAAAAGGGAACCATGTAAATGGATTTAGACCAACATGGATTGTGCCCCCTCAGCTGGTGCTCATCTTGTGGGTGCAAACAAAAAAAAAAATGTTTTAAACTATACTGGATTAAATAAGCTTATTTCTCGGTGCTTTTACATGAACAGCACTCAGACAAATGCTTATACTATAGATTGTAGTTCCCAACCACGCATATTTTAACAAGCCAAAAAGTTGTTAGTTGTAAAAGGCATCTGGGAACGCTATAGTCTATTCTGACGAACATCCTTTTTCATCTTCCTTGTCTCTTTCGGGTAAAGTTACAATGTAGTTGCCACCAATGGACAAGTGCTTCCTTACAAGAACCTGCAATAAATACAGGAATTACAGATGAGGTTTTCAAAAGGGAAGAAAGTCAATGGGAAGCAGGAACCTCATTCCCTTTGGTGCTCTTGGAAACCCCACCCTTGCCTGTTTACAACAAGCGTAGGACTTGATCTCTCATCTGGCAGCAACCAAATGATTCTTTCATCTGATCTTGCTTCACTGAGACTCATGGATATAGCAATAAGACTAAATAAAAAATCCCACAAAACTCAAGAGCCATTTTTAAGAAGATTGTTTAATTGCGCCTCAATGACAGACTGGTGGATTTAGTAGATGAAATGTTCATTAATACTATTTCTTCTTTATATAAGCTGCATAAGGCCTCTAACAATCTGCCCCAAACACATTTATTAGCCAGCCTAATTTTAGCAGAGTGATATATATGTGTGTATATCTATATCTATCTATCTGTCTATCTATCTATATGTAGTGGTTTGATGTATGCAGTTTTGTTTAACCGTAAATGATGCCCTATCACAGCAAAAATAAATATTACTTATCAGAAATGCTGTTTTGCTTTAACAACGTGCTAGAAAAGGCAACGCAAAAGTGGAGCATCTCCTTTAGCAAGGTTGATTCAGCAGAGTCATCTGGCTGTTCAGCTAGTTTATCAAGCTGTTGATTAATACATTTGCAGAACCCTATGAATGAACACAGATATATGGTAGTAGGTACCTTTAAGGTCCCACTGATGTGATGGGAGTTTTGGCATTTATTTCAAAGGGAGCAGAAGCAGGCTCTAAGACAGCAATATCAGACCTTTAGCAAGGAATTTCAGATTTAGCAGCCTGTTTGCTCTTGTGTGGGGTTTCTTTGGTTCACTCAGTGAATACAAGAAACCAAACAGTTTGTACAATATTGGAATAGAAGTCCAGATCCTAAACTGGAGTATGTCAGCTAACTTTCATAGATTTCAGTGGAGTTATGGTGATTCATATCAGCTGCAAACCTAGCTCATACAGTGATGCTAATACTTCATTGATTTTAACAAACCATAAACACAGTTTAAATATTGCCTGGATCCCTCATTCATCTTTCCCAGTTCATAGTCAGCAATCCATTGACAGTCAAGTATGATCTCTTTCGCAGATTTGATATGGGTCCTATGGTGATTGCAGATCCAATCCCTGAGCTGCAGATTCATTGGCGGACAGTGCAGGTGATTTTGGGAGCCAGGGTTGGGCCATGACTGTTGGATGACAATTGTCTCCTCTTTCTTTTCTGGTATTTCTCTGCAACTAGGGTGTGATGATTTTCCTCAAAGCGGGTCTTCACCAGTTAGCCTTGTCGTAGTCTACTATCTCCCAATGTGTGATGTAGATGCCACATCTCTTCATCTCTGTCTTGAGGAGGTTTATAAAGAGTGTCTTTTGCCTCTCCCCGCCCCATTTCCTTTCTCCTTTGGTGAATTGAGCATAAAGCAATTATTCTGATAGACATGCTTGATTTAAATAGCTCCTGCTCCACCTCAACTGATGCTAAATAATCAGGTCCTCAATGCTGAAGATACTGGATTCTGTGTAGTGGGGGAGGCTTCTGTGTAGGACACCAACTGTAGTGAGGTGATCTACCCACTTAATATTGAGGCTCTTCTAGACAGAGCACTCATGCTGGAGTTCCATGTTTTTCACATGTTTTCTGTAGGTCACTGATGTCTCACAGTCATAGAGGAGAGTTGGAATGACCACCACTTTTTATATTGAAAGTCTGGTGAGTGTTTTGATGTTGTAGTTCTTGGATAGCCAACAATATTGGATGCCAATGCCCTGGAGTAGATGGTCTTGGATTAGCTTTTTCAGAGCAGCTAGGAAAAAGCAGTAAAGAGTGGATGCCAGCACACACCCTTGCTTTATGACTGTTTGGATGGCAAGGGACTCAGACGTAGAGCCACTTCACAGGTTAGAGGCAGTCACCTGGTCATGGAGGAGGCTGTAAATTTACTTGGGCATCCACACTTTGCTACTATTTTGCACAGAGCCTCAGAGTTGACAGAGTCAAAGGCTTCGGGGAGATTGACAAAAGCCATAGATGGCTGTTCTTAGCTGGCGGAGCAATTTGTCTGGTTAATTCTGATAACGAACGAGACTCTGGCATGCTAAATAGCTCATGGTGTTGTTCTAGACATTTTTCCTGAATCTGTACCCTGTGATAGTCTGAAGCCACAGGGAAACTTTGGTAGTACTTGCTCTGCAAGAGGGAGCAGGTGGTTTAATAAGAGTCTAGCAAGAATCTTCACAGCAATGGAGAGGGGGACAATGCCTCAGTAGTTGCCATAGTCAGTCTTATCCCCTCTTTTTGAAAATGGTGACAATGTTGCTTGCCCAGTTATAACCCAACTAAAAGTCAGTGTGATCCTTTCATTTGTCATTCTTGTTGAACTTTTTGGTTTCATCTAACAAGGTTCTGATTCCCAGGCAATGCTTCACCACTGACAGCATTTCTTTTCTGCATTTCCAAACAGGCAGGGTGACTCATGTTGTCATTTTTCATTAAGACCAAATGGAACCTTTAAGATTTTTTGGAAGCTGCACTGGGATTGCTAAGAACAGAGTCATGCTTTATTAGAATTGACATTAGCTAAAATGCATACAACCTTAACTGACACTTGCAGCCCAAACTAACGGAGACACTATATATACACATACATCAGAATGACAGTACTCCAGTTCCACTCATTTGTGCTTATAAAGGGCGGTGCTGAGCTGCACTGCCCAAGGGGAACATCACAAGGCGCCCCCTTCTTTGTCAGCAAAACTGCCTGTTTTGCCAACAAAATAATACCACCTAAACGAGTGGCATAGGGCTTTTGTTGGCAAAGTTACGGCAGCAAAGTGTCACTCTGGACACCCTACCTCCTTATGTTGGTGGGGAGCTGTCGTACTTGTCAGTTTCACGGCGCTAACAATTGAAATCAACAAGGGCAGTCCCCCAGCAGCTGGGCTTCAGGTGCTTGGGGCTCCCTAGAGTCCTGGGTGGGAGCAGCCACGGTGCCCATCCCACCGCCCCCTCCTGCTGGGCATGACAAAAGCTGACTCTACATGCTGTTCCCCTATGTTTAAATCTTAACAACTCCTTCGACTTGGTGTTACAGCGTCTCCTGATTTACACTCCCCTGCATTTATTTCCTCCCATTCTGTAAGTTCCCCATCTTCAAAGCATTTGATGAAGTAGGATTTTCTCCCATAAAAGCTCATGCAATGAATAAATGTGTTAGTCTTTAGAAGAGCCACAGGACTCCTTGTTTATTTTGCTGAACTAAATTAACTTAGCTGCCCCTTTGGAACTGGTCAAAACTTTTAAATCAAAAAGCATTTTTATTGTTATTTTCCAGACACAACATACATTTTGTCAAGGCTGAAAGCATCTGGCCAAATAACTTTTTAAGTTATGGATGAATAAAAATGACGCTTCTTGAAATGTTATTCAAAATCTAACCATTTTTGGCTCCCTCTAAGCTAAACAACAGTTACATACTGTTAAAGGACATTAAAATCTAGGGCATAGTTAATGACAATTTTAGAAGAAGAATTTGTAAAAAATGGACTTATTTATTATAGCAATGCATGCTTTTAATGGTCACAGAACTTAACAGATATTCAGTGAAGTTTATGAAGGGCAAAAAGAAGTCAAAGAGAAATGGGAATTGTGCAAATTATTCTTAGCATCTTCAGGACAGCACAAGATATGAGGAGCTCTGGATTTTGGCAGTCTGCAGAGCTCCAGAGCACTGCAGGGCAAAAACCAGTGGGAGTGAGAAACCCTATAGGTATCCTAATCTACACACTGAGAAGGACATTGTAGAACCCCTAATCCCTACTTTGATAGCGCATTTTTCCCAAAGAAACAAACAAAATTACTAGGCACAGCTTCAAATTTAAACCTTACTTTTCCTATTATTGTTACAAGTGATATCTAAGGGCAGATTGTGGAGCCCTGATTGCCCTGCTTAGAACATATTTATACAAGTAGTTCAACTGGAGTCAACACAGTCATAAAACTAAAAAAATGCAGGTTACTTTTCTGTCATCAACCAGGGCCAGTCCTACCAGGGGACCAGACACGTAGCTCAGTGCGCAGCAAAGGGCGAAGCTTTTTCAGCTCCACTCCAGAAGGTAAGCGATGGTGGGGTCCTAGGGACAGTCGGGGGTTGGGTCCAGTCTACAGCTCAGCCTACTTCGTGTGCCCTGGCTCACTACTCTCCCGGAGCAGCCCGCAGACCCCTGCCCGGACTGCTGCTCTGACCAGCCTTGGCTCTGCCTGCCACCCAGCCTGCGGCTCAGCCAGGAGCGCCATGGTCCGCTGCTCAGTGTGGCCCAGCCTGGTCCACCAGCCAGATCTGCTGAGTGTCCTACCACTCAGCCCAGCCCGCCACTCGGCCTGGCCCTCTGCTCAGCATGGCCTGCCACCAAGTTTGGCCTGCCACCTGGCCTAACCTGCTGCTCGGCCCAAAATTCACAGGCACCTAAGGCGCCAAAAAACCTTCAGCTGGCCCTGCCAGTAGCATTCCCTTCTTGATGGTTGTCACTTCTGGGAACTGACTTTATCTCTGACCAACAACTCCCTGTCACCTACTGAAAGACTGGACAGCACGAAAAAATGAAATTTCCTTCTAAACATCCCATCACGCATGTGCAAGTTTCTCTCTTTTGATACTGCAAAACTCCTCAGCCATGTTTTTGATTTTTCTACTCCAGTTTTGCCATGCTATCAACCTTGTCTCCTAAAAATATTCTCTCTGGCCACTTCAACGCATCCTAACCTGTGCAACACATCTGATTTTTGCATTATGTTGTTTTTCACTCCCCTACTCTCTTTTCTCTTGGTCTTTTCTGCTTCTCAGCATTAGCTTTAAAATTCTCACTCTTCTATTTTAGGCTGTTATCTGAACTGGTCCTTTCTGCCTTTCTTTTCTTGCTAGTCTTTACCTTTCCATTTGCTACTTAGATGGCATCCAAAAACATATTTAGGCATTGCAACACTCAGGGCCAGAGCACCTAACTTTAGGGGCTTAGAAAATTGCAGAAACAACTCCAACATCCATAAAGCCTGAATTAGGTGCCTAAGTTCCAACACAAAGCATGGGGAGAATATATACCGTAGAACAGTGGTTTTCAAACTGGGGGGTGAACCCCCCAAAAAGACAGGAGATGGATCATGCAGAGGTGCAATGAGTGAAGTTTGGGAGGCAATGCCGTCCCAAAAGTTATGATAATGGAACTGTCTCCCTCTGCTGGGTGAGGGGTGCTGGGCTGAGCCAGGTGGTAGTGGGGACTCTGGGATCTCACATAGGCAGCCCCAGACAGGTGTTGGGAGTGGAGGACCCTTAGGAGGGGAGCAGAAGCAGGGGGAGGCTGCTGCAGAGTGGGGTCAGAGTCAGGACAGAGGCAGTCCAGCTCCACACTCCACCCTTTTCACAGCTCATTCTGGCTCCAAATAACACGTTGCTCTCAACAGCTGCCCAATTCTGCAGCAGCAGCCACCCCAACCACTACCAGGGATGCTCCACGCCACTGACACTTCGCAGGCTCTCAGGGGCAGTGGCTGCTGCCTCCCCTCCCAACAACAGTGCAACTCCTCGCCACTGCTGCCATTTTCTTTGGGGGGGGGTCACAGTGGGCTCTGGAGCTTCTTCTCCCCATTGGTCCCCCCCAGATTTAAGCACACAGACCTTGTTTTTTTTTCTGTAAGTCGTGAGGAGTTGGGAAAAGGGAGAAGGCAATTGTTACACAAAAGTCCACGAATGAGCTCCATTTAGAAAGTTTAAGAACCAATGGCTTAGAAGGCTACTTACAAAACCAACACGCTAAGCAGTGAACTGCCTAAGAGAGTCAATGGAGGACACCAAGTAGAGCAAGGGTCTCAATCTCAAATCACCATGAGGGCCGCATAAGGACTAGTAGGTTAGCCTGAGGGCCACACCACTGAAACCCTTCCATACAACAATATTGCAAATATCAGTAACAGTGGTGTTGTTGTGGGCCACAGGAAATAGCTTTAGGGGCTGCATTTGAGACCCCTGAAGTAGAGGATGTATGTTAAGCTCTACTCCTCTCGTGGGGACAGGAACATAAGTATGGACTGCAGGAGGGAGCTGTCTTTGGTTGCAGTCCATGAACTCGGAGTAGATAGGTGTTTTGCCACCTAAATCACCTGTGGGAGGGCCAATCTGATAGCCATGCTCAGAGGCTGCCTTCTGGATGAGGCCCCCTAGCTGGATTCACACAAAATAGCCAGGGGTAGGAGGATTGGGGAGAACCTTCCTTATAAACTTCAGTTCCCAGGAACATGGCAGTGTTTGCAACACAATTTAAAACCAGGTAAAAACTGGTGCAAAAACAGAACTCTGTAGTTTTTAGGGTAAATATTAATCTCATATTTTTTTGACTTTTTCTTCTTTTAAACTTCAAATCCTCTCTTTATGTTCTGAAATGTAACTGTACACAATTTGGTTAGTGGGGCTTTTTTTTTTAATTTCCCATTTTATCATGGAAGGCAGTTCACTAATTTTTGTTTGTTTGGCTTCCTGGTAACCATCTGCACTATCAGTAAAGCTGACAGCATAAAGGAGGTGGAAGTGGGACTGACAACGGTACATACACCAGTACTCAATCTGTTCTTCTGAGTAAGCTCTCTCATTTGGAAGTTACGGCATGTCCAAAATTCAGGTGAGAGTCGATAAAAAACGATTAATGGGTTTAGTGAAAACCAGGAATCATTCACTAGAAGTTGGTAAAAACTGAAAATAAAAGGCCTTATAGATAGGATACTCACCGAGGATGTGGGAGTTCAAGTTGCCCCTTCTTCTGAGAGGGAGAAGGAAATTGAACAGGGATCTGCTACCTCTTGAATGACTTAACCACTAGGGTATAGAGTCTTTCTCATCATTCACTGGCCTAATTAATTTTTAGTTATTCAGTTATTTAGAGTAGAATAACTTGAAAAGCAATGATTGAAAGAGATTCGCATCAGAATATTCCTTAGTCTAATATTTGGGCCACTCACGCGAGAGTTAGTAGATCTCTGTTCAAATCCCTTCTTCCCCCTTCCGCCCTGAGGGGAGCTCAAGTAGATATCTCCCACTTCCTGAATGAGCGACCTCTCCACTAAACTACAGGTTATAATATTGATCCCCCCAGCCTCAAGCTGTCTGTGTGAGCTTTCCTGAGGAGCCTAACCCAATAGGCAGCCTCTGAACATGACTCCCAGCTTGGGCGCTGCACGCAGTTTATGTGGCCAAACATGTCTTTTTGTTTGTGAAGTGTTCCAGGCCTCAGACAAGAGTGGGATTGCAGTATTCATGTCAAAAGGCCAACACTTTGGCACTGAATGTGTTTAAGCCCATACAGGGTTAGGCATCAGCCAAACCAGAGATTTTGTGGAGCACAGTGGTGCCTAAAATGGGATTTACACTCTAAGCACCTTTGTGGCTCTCATCCCTTAACCCTTCTTACCACCATCTAATACAATTTCTCAGCGCTGCACTTTCCCTCCCTAATTCTAATGAGCTTATCTCCTCTTATTTATTTATTTTACTTATTTTCATCCCTCTAAATCACCTCTCAAACCTATTTCTCACAGTCTAAATACTGCTCATCTGTTGCTGCCTCTCTTTCTCTTCAACATTATACTATTGGTTAGGACCACCAGCTATTGACGTGTCTGTTTTTATTTTCATTCATTCCATCTAACTGCACTGCTGTGTCTTTCCCTGAGTCTTCCCATTACTTTGCATCTAAGATACAAAAGGCGGATTGAAGGCCCCATTGTGCAGATCTGTAGCACTGGCGGAGGAGAAAGTGAGGCACCGCCTCCTTTGGAGCTCTCACCTAAAGAGGAGCAGAATTTCATCCCCTAATGCTGGAGAACCAAACAAGTGGCTTCTGAAATGCTCACACCAAGAGCAAGTCACTGGAAAGGTAGCAAGGAACTATAGTTTGCCTCCCCACTAATGTAATGTCAAGAAAAGGCAGTGAAGACCATGGCATCAGTGAGAAGTAGGCTCCTCCTTTAGAGGTGTTGCAGTTTGCACTTTCTTAACACAACCAAGGAAATCCAAGAGTAGGGCTACCAGATACCAAAGCCTGGAAAGGAGGACACGAAAGTACGAAAAGGAGGACATTGGAAAACACATGGAGAAAGATAGCATTAATGTAACATTCTCTTGCTTTTAGGGGGCCCTGGAATGCTTTCCCCTAAAAATAAGGTATTTCTATGGCATTCCGGCTTACTTTAATGCCTATAAGTAAAAAGCCAGACAAAATCATGTATTTCAAAATGTCTGCCAGGAGGAGGACGTGATAGTAAAAAGGAGGACATGAAGGTAAAAAGGAGGACATGTCCTCCTTTTGCCTGACATCTGGCAACCCTATCCAAGAGGCATTTTGCTGCTCAATATGTCTATACTGACAAAGTGGGATTTTCTCCCATGAAAGTTCATACAATAAATAATTCTGTTAGTCTTTAAAAGTGTCACCCGACTTCTTGTTTGCTTTGCTGGACTAGACTAACACGGCTACCCCTTTGCAACCAGACTGCAATTAGACGTCCATCTCCCAGAATCCCACAGCCCAGGCTCCAGACCAAGCCAGAATGTCTGCACAACAATTAAACAGCCCCTTAGTCTGAATCTCACAAGCTGAAGTCAGCTGGCATGAGCCAGCTGCAGACTTTTAGCTACAGTGAAAACACACCTCACTGTCAGAATGCTTCCAAAAGTTAATGTAGGGTGATGCTGGACCACACCGCCTCGACACAAGTCTGTAGCTGCATGGCACAATCAAGCCACACAGAAATAAGTAAAAATAGTGTAACTACATTTAACTTTTTATCTTTTATTAGGATCTTGTCTGTGGACATGAGCTGCAGTGTGATATTTATAGTCCAACAAACTATTTCATAGCTATTCACAAACAGATGAAAGCTGCAGCAACATCTCAGCTAACCACTAGAATAACCTTGGGAACTGCTCATAGGAACCCTGAGCATTATTAGGAGTTTGTTTTGGTGAATCCCACAATAGGCAAAGGCAAAAGAAGTGGATGGGCTCGTTCCCGTGAAACTTCCAGCCCTCACAGGACTTCTGCGAAAGACTTGAGGTCTCATGTGGTTTGGCCCATGATTTGGAGCCAGACAGTCTAGTGGGATTTGGCACCAGATATGGAGACATGTGCTCAGAGCCACATTCTGTTTGCTGGTTTCCAGCAGTCAGCCTACCCTCCTTCCTCTGCCTGTCCAGATAGGGCTACAGCTGCGCAGTTTCCCTTGGATCTCCTTCCTGCAGCTGGTGCTCCACCAGCTGTGCAACCCGGAGAGATCATGCCCAGATGCAGTTACCTCAGAGCATCATGCCCCAGGGGGAGCTGCTCAGGAGCTGAGCACTGGGTCAAGATAAGAGCTGCTTCCTTTTGCTGGTGGGCTCCATGGGACCTAGGAGCACCAGGCTGAGCCAATGCCTCACACAGAGCCCTAATGAGGAGTGCCAGCTGCCCTGGCCACTGCCCTGTAAGGCCTGAATTGCTTGAATTGTTGTTGGATGTACAAATGGCTGGCCTCAACTCAGCCAAAGGCTCCCCTAGGTGCAAGCCCAGTCTTCCCCCTATGTGGGGAGTGGGGGGTGGAATTTACTTGGCAATTCTGCTTTGCTGGCCTACCATAGGTAGTTCTTACCCTGGGCCCTTCACTGCTTCAGCAGAGTCGTGAGGTGGCAGGGTTGATCACCCAGATCAAGGGACTGACTATGAAGACCCTTGATATGGTTCTTGCTCCTTGTACAGAGCCTCTTTCTATCTGAGCATTCCCCTACACTTGCGGTCTCTCCCTAAACCCCTCTGGTACATTGGCCATGCTTGCAGCCTAAATCTGTGTCTAATATAGAAACTGGCACTTTGGGAAGTAAAAATGAAAACCACCAGAGCTGGTAACAGCTAGTCTATATGGGCGTTGGTGCTGCTGGTGGCTTTGTTCCTCTGAGATGTAGTTAGCAAGACTGATATAATAAGATACCTGCTTAAGAATGCCTGTTTCCAGTCCAAATATACGTTCAAGATCCTGTCCTAAAGCAGTTTAATGAATTAAAACCTTGCTGCAAACTGATGCACTTTTGTTAGGGGTTTGCATGCTTATGTAGTTACATTAAGGCAAATTTCCTTAACATAATTTAATGTAATTAGGGCTTTAGACAACAGAGACTATATCATGTCTATCTCATCCCAAAGAGGTGAAATTTCCATTCTTAAGTATAATATGTTCATAATTTTCCACTGACTTCTGGGAAACTTGGCAGTCAGTGCCCATAAATCCCACAGTCCCTACAAAACCTACAAGGTAGAAATTACATAAGCTGCTTCTCTTTCTCCCCCATCATCCCCCCCCAAAGAAAAGATAAAAAAGGAAAGGAAAGAAACCCATAGTGTGCCTCTCTCTTTTTATCTGTGCTCCTTCTGCTGGAGTGCAGGAATCTTTGTCCATGAGAATGCAGCCCTTTATATTCTAATATACAGTGCAAACTGGGGGAAGACAATCTTTTGTGATCTAAAGGCAAATTACTACTCCCACCAGCCCTGCCAAGGAAGCCAATACAATGGGGGTATGACTAGGCTCATCTAGTGACAGATGTTTGGAAAGCACTGTGACAATCATACAGAATGCTGGTATGAGCTGCGGGAAGGAGCTTCTAGGAGAGGCTGTTGTGCAGAATGGATTGGGTTGTTAGTTTATTTTGGCTGGTTTTATGCCTCAGGAGAGACATTCCCTCCAGTAACCCTCACTTACAGAACTAAACAAACTCTTCTTGTCAAGTAAGAAGCCATCTCTGCATTCTTTGCCTTGCGGGGGTATGGACAATCATGGCAGTCGCCGACACACCTTGTCCCTCAGAGGTGATGCGACTGAGCCTGGTTCCCCAAGCATGATAAAGCCTCTAGTGTTGCAGGGCTGCAGCCTGGGCTGTAAATGGGAGAATCTGAAGGCAGCTCCACTGAGACCCATGTCCTAACTGGGTTCTCAAGATAAGTCAAGGGTGTAGAAAGGAGCTGAACCTCCATCCTCAGCCAATGTCTAAATTATTAGACTATACCTTAAATCAGTGGTTCTCAATCATGTCGGTACACAGTGGTAAGTGTGTTGCAGAGAGCCAAAGAGATGGCTGTATTTGGCCGGGGGGGAGGGGGAGAGGGCTGGTGTGTCCTGTAGGGTCGCTATATGCCACCAAGTGTGTCACAACCTGCAAAAGGTTGAAAACCACTGCCTTAAATGGCTTTGTGTGTGTTCATTTCTCTCCTTACATCCCGGTCCTGCTCAAGCATATCCATCAGTGCGAGAATTCTTCCACTCATAGGGGTGTTTCATAGACCCATAGACTGGTTGCAGCATAATACACCATAATACACTGGAAGAACTGAATGCTCATTACCAGATTCCTAAATGCGGGAAACATAGTTTAGCTTTGGAATTTCTTCCACATCTCTCCATGTGTGCCCTCAAGTGGGCATGAGGAGTGCAGCTCAGGTGCTGAAAGGAGCAGAACCAGACCTGGTATGGAATCCTACTTGCCCCAAACAGTCCATGCTTGATGAAATACACACACTGCACTCTGAACAGAGGCCTGCCTGTCTCCTCCGTCCTCACTGACCAGAACTGGAATGCACATAACTTCACTCTTGTGCGAGCAGAACATCCAGGCTTATTTTATCTCTTGTTTTACCACCAGCTCTGTGGAGGAGAAATTTCTCTTCCTCACATGGAGCACAGCAGCTATTCAAAGGTAGGGAAAGGAGGGACTCTGTGCATGGAATCCTGAATGTGACTAAGGCTTGCAAAACATTCTCTTCTATCTAGAGTTGTTTAACAATTAACATTACCAAACAGAAATGTGCATGCAATATTCATTTCACAATCAAGCATGTGCCTGGATTTAACGACAGCATAGTAATGCTGTGTCAGTTGCAAGTCTACAGATTCAGAGCAGTACCCTAGGAGCCAAAGATGTGCTGGAACAAATATGGGCAACCTACGAAATCCTGATTGCTAACAGTAGTATCCACAGTCAAGGGAGCAACTGCATCACACACCTTTCTTAGCTTACACGATGGCACTGGAGGAGTTTCAGAAGAGGGTTAGGATCTACCTATGACCTGGAGAATTTGGAGGTTTGTGGTCTTGCTACAGATAACCGGTTATCTGAAGTGGTCATTACTGAAGGCCATCAAGACCCCTATCACACATTCATGATCTGCAGAACATGGGAAAGATGGACCCAGGCTATCAGGATGAGGACTGATACCAAGAAGCCAGTGACCTTGTAGGTCTTTAAGCAATCAGTTGAGGTTCTTCATTGGGTCAGAGAGTGAGGCTGTTCTCTTCAAAACTGCCTTTCTATTGGCTTTGTTTAGCTACTTCCAGGTCATTAAGTTGTTCCCTTCAACCAAGTCACAGTCTTCAGGGTGGGTTTTCAAACTATAGGATATGCACTTGGAAGGGGTGACACTCTGCAACTAAGGTCCACAGATCAAAATCTGAAAATATTTGGGTGGGTGAAGTTGTTGCTCTGCCCCACTCTGGTGAGGGGGACCTGTGTCCCATATTGGCACATATGATCCTACCTGGGGGATGGCTCCTTCCTAATCAAATTTCAGTTTGTGAATGTGTTTAGGAAGAGTCTGGCTCCCACACATTCCAAAAAACAGGCTGTAACACTGGCTACCTCATTGGATCTGGGGGTTTCAGAGCCACATGCTATGGAGTACACGTGATCCAGACCCTGTAAGTTCTTAATGTATCTGCCTGAGAGGAGGCCAAGGCAAGTGGTGGGCCACAAGCAGCACACATTTTAATCAGGCCAGCTTCCATCTCCATATCTATTAGACAGAACGCATCAGAACACACTGATGGCTGGGGATATGGACTGATGGGCATGGTCCTTTGCCTTGGGCTCATAAGAGGGTATGTAATTTGGCAGGGGCCTTGCAGCTCACCGTGAAATTTATCTTGGCACAGAAGATGAGGCAAGCACTAGACTCAGCTCATCCATCTTCTGCATGGGCTCCAGGCTCCAAATGATTTGGAGGGATAAGCAGGGTCCTGGACTCCTGGATGTGTTTCCTGGTGTGAGAATAGCATGGTTGGAGATATTTGCCTACAGGGCTGGGCAAACTGAGGTGCCCAAATAAAAAGGGTGGATAGGGCCCAGAAGGCAGCCAGCTGTGAAGTACTGACATGGCTGAAGTCCTGTGGTGGTTTGGTTATCAGCCCAGACTGCAGTTGAGCTTCATCAAAAGGACAGTGTGCATTACTCTGATACATGTGCTCATTTGTGCCTGGATGATATCAGTACTGGGCTGGCTGAGCTTTTAGGTAGCTGCTGTTACACAGGGTGAAAAACAGTCAAACTGATACTGATGCCTCCGTAAGACAGTGTCTAGCACAGGAACTTGCCAGTTTGGACTCAAGGTCCAAGAAGGCAGCACTGGGGGATGCACGCTATGGGAGGGAGGCAGTGTATCTAACCCCTTTGGGACAAATGAGAAGCAGGGGCCAGGGCACTTGAAGGCAGTGCTGGCTGGTAAAAGAGATTCCATCTTACTTCAACCCCTGCAAAGGAGGAGGTGAACAGAGGCACCTAGAAATCCTCTTAGCTTGAAAATTGGCTCTCCCTGTGGTGGAAGTTCCCAAGAATTGGCAAAGGATCAATGTGGTGCAAGTGACTGTGCTGGGCCTTCCCCTGATAGAAACCTTGGATACACTTGACTAATAAAGCTGCAGACTGTTTAAAACCCAAGCCATGTGTCTTTGCCTTCTTCCACACAGTGAGATCACTAATGTCAGCTTGACATTTCACACCATTATCAGCCTACATTTGAGGTCACATGCTCTTGTTTCTCTCTTCCACTATGGAGTGAAGCACATTAACATTGCACAACCACTTCTTCTTGGCATTATCCACAGCCCCCTCCCCACACCACTTTCTTCCTGCATCCTCTTCTCCAGATTACTTCAGTTTCACCGGGGGGGGGGGGGGGGTGGGGGGAGCCCTAGCCACAGAGCTTTGATATCTAGTCATTGGTCTCTATATCCATGGCACATTCTCAAGACTGGGCAGAAGGAATCTCAAACTGTAAAACAACAGTATACAGAAGGACCTAAGAATGAGCCAGATGACTCTCTTGCTGAGAAAGTTATGGATCACTATGGCTGTGTTCACACACAGGGGGTTATTTCGATATAAGTCGTTTCGAAACAACTTATATCGAAATAACACCTTATTTCGAAATAACTTATGCCGAATTAATAAAAAGTTACTTCGAAATAAGGAAAAAAGCGGGAAACAAAATAGCAAGTTCACAGTGTGAACACTGTGCTGCGCTCAGCCCCGCGGGTGCCTGCAGCCCCGCTCTGCCAGCCAGGGGACACCCCTCAGCACCCTGGCGAGGGTGCTGAGGGTTCCCTGGCCAGGGTGCTGAGGGGGTAGCCTTTCAGTTGTTGTTTCGGAACACCTTGTTCCGAAACAACATGTTCACATGCATTGTTTTGAAACAACGGTTTTGAAACAAGGTTGTTTCGCCCCCAGGGGTTTAACTTGTTTCGAAACAACACCGTTGTTTCGAAACAACTGTGTGTCATGTGAACATGGGTTTTTTTGTTTCGAAACAACCTCGAAACAAAAATGCTGTGTGAACACAGCCAATCAGTAAGGCCTCTATAGGTCCCTCATAGCTGCATCCAGTCATTTCACTACTCATGCTACAAAAAGAAGGGAGGCGCTGGCTACAGGGCTAAGAGACCAGAATCAATGTGTTAAAAAAAAAAAAAAAACCTAACCAACAAGCAAAGGAAAAAAAGACTTTCAAAGATTCACTAATTCATGGAATAATTGCAACCCCCACTTCAGAAGCTGATGCTCTCAAATATCACTGTAGCTACCAATGGGATGGGCACATTAGAATAGACAGTATAGATTTCCAAGCCCAAACTGCAGAGGAAATTACAAAGATGACACGGCTCCCAATTAGGCTGAGTTAAATGGACACAGGCTCACTAAATCCTGTGGAGATAATCAGCAGACTACGAAATAAAAGCAATTACTATATTAGCGTGATTTCCTTTAGCACTGAATATAGTTTAAAACGCGTGTGCCTTCCAACATGCTGTATATTACACTTGCCCTGCTTGAGTCATTTCTGCCTTCTCATTTGACTTGGCCACCTACCACATCACTGCTACCACAGGGGGTGTATTTCATGACAGGACCTCACCATATGTCTATGCAGCATTTGGAAACCTGAGAAAGCTAAGCCTCTCAGCCTGGGTCAAGAGACTCAGGGTAGTGGGGCGCATACCCCTCCTACTCCCCACCTCTTTGTTTCAGAGCCCAAATTCCAGTCTGAGCCACAACTTTGAAGTGCTGTCTACACAGCTACTATCAGAACTCTAGCACAGGCCCTCTCAGCCTCAGTACGCTGATCCAAGTGGGATGTTCACTTCCATAGACTCCAAAACGCTCAGTAGACACACCTTGAAGCATAAGAACTCATTGATGTATTCTATAGTATGTTGGGATTGCTAAATTTTCATGCATTCATAGCAGATGGGACCCCAGAAGGTCATCTAGTGCAACCTCTAGCTCAAAGCAGGACCAACCACAACTAAACCATCCTTTGTTCAGCCTCATCTTAAAATCCTCTAAGGATGGAAATTCCCTCACCTCCTTAGGTAACCCATTCTAGTGCCTCACCACCGTCCCAGTGAAAAAGGTTTTCCTAGAAACCCTCCAACGCAACTACTGAACATTGCTCCCTGTTCTGTCATCTGCCATCACTGAAAACAACCTAGCTCTATCCTCATTACAACCTCTCTTCAGGGAGCTGAAGGCTGATACCAAATCCCCCCTCACTCTTATTTTCTGCATACTAAATAAGTAGTTCCCTCAGCTTCCCCTCCAGCTGCCTGATAATTTCTGTTGCCCTCTGCTAGGCTCTTTCCAATTTGTCCACATCTTTCCTATAGTGCAGTGTCTAAAACTGGACATAATACCCCAGATGTTGCCTCACCAATGTCTAGTAAAGGGGAACAATCACTTCACTTGATCTGCTTCCAGTGCTGCTACGAAGGCTGCTACTAATATGCCATTAGCCTTCTTGGCATCAAGGGCACTCTAATGACTCATATCCAGCTTTTTGTCCACCGTAACCCCAGGTCCTTTTCTGAAGAACTGCTGCCTAGCCAGTCAGTCCCTATTCTGTAGCAATGCATGGGATTCTTCCATCCTCAATGCAAGCCACTGCACTTATCCTTGTTAAACCTGATTGGGCCAGCAGAAATCCTATATTCCAATTTGTTTAAGTTACTCTGTATCTTATCCCTGCTCTCCAACATATCTATGTCTCCACCCAGTTTTTTGTCACCAGCAAACCTGCTCAGAGTGCAATCCACTCCATCTTCCAAATCATTAAGATGCTGAACAGAACTGGCATCAGAACCGATCCCTGGGGCACTCCACTCATTACTGGCTCCAATGAGACATCAAGCCATTCATCACCACCCATTGAGCCTGATGATCTAAATAGCTTTCTATCCACCCTATCCATTCATCCAATCCATACTTCTTTAACTTGCTGGCAAGAATACTGTGGGAGACTGCATAAAAAGCTTTGTCTTGGGACATTGCTCCCTGAAGTCCATGTGGTAGCATTTGAATGATTTGAGGAATAAATTATTTCTGGGGAGGTCTATGGCCTCTCTCAATTTTACTTTACCATCTTTCCTATTCCTGGTTTAATTTGTTCTCTCTTTTGTTACACATAGTTGATTGTTGTATATATTTTCCTGAAAAATCTTCAGGCTCCATTTCCTCTCTCCCTCCAAACCATATTGCATTCTGTGCTCCTCCCTTCTACATTCTGTCTCTTTTCTTTTCTGGCTTCTCTTCCTCTGCTTTATTCTTCTCTTTTGTAACTAATCCAATTAATCTATTGTGTTCCTTCTCACTTCCCCCCACTCTCACGACCTCCACCCAGGCACCTACTTATACCCACTGTAGCTGAGAATTAATGCTCTTCTTCTCACCTACCACATGCAGATTTACTAAATTTTGTGAGACTATATTATCTTGTCTGTGATTATCCAAATAATGTAATATGTAGCCAACATAAACTCAGAGAGGGATTTTCAAAAGAACCTAAGTGACTGAGAAACCCACAGGCCACTGAAAGGTCAATGGGAATTGTCCTACTAAGCTACATTGGCGCTTACAAAAAATTATACAATATTTTATGTACTAGTACTCGTAAAACATAAACTGCATTTCTTGAAGAAGCACAGAGCCAAATATGCATGTGTCTGTTAATAGTATCAGTTTCATTTTCTAGAAGTGAAGAACAGAGCCAGGCTTTCATTTTGCTTTTGCGAAATCTCTGTCATCATATTTCAATTTTGCAGGTATAAAAAGCAAAACCACTCATGACTCTTGTTTTTGATTTGTGGCTTTTAAGATGCAGTGAAAAGCTCCAAACCTTCCACAGCCGACACTAGAATGAATACACCTTGGGCTTTCCAAGATTGTTCATGATCATTTAATGGAGCCCAAATTTGTGTGAAAAATGACCTGATCATGTCTTACACTCTCCCGCATTTATTTTCTTCCCAGTCTGTAAGTTCCCCGATCTTCAAAGCGTCTGACAAAGTGGGATATTCTCTCACAAAAGCTCATGCGATAAATAAATCTGTTAGTCTTTAAGTGCCCCAAGTCTCCTTGCTTCTTTTTCAGAGCTCACAAACTGCACAAGAGCTCACAATGTAAATGACAGATCAGGTAGACACGTGAGGATGCCATACACACCAGACAGGAGAAAGAAGAGATGTTGGAGATCTTGGATAGTGAAGCAGAAGCAAAAGCTTGTATGACATATCAAATATAAGGGACAATATGATAGAAGAAATATTTGTGCAAGCACTATCCTGGAACTGATGGCCCAGGATGATGGCAAGGAGGTTGAAGCAAAAGAATAAGTCAGAAAATAAATTCAAGAAGGAGTAAGTATAAAAATGTAATTCAAGGAAGAGTATAAGGGCTTGTCTGCATGGGACTCATACCAGTATAAACTAAGGCATTGATTTAAGCTGGTATCATTACACTGATATATCCCTCACAGTGTAGACACTTTTATTCTGATATAAATGTGCCTTTTTCCTTTTTAGTTTGTGTCACTTGTGAATGGGCTTAAGCTAAATTTAAAGAGTCTTCTCTTATACTGCAATAAGAATGTCCACACACTGGCAAGATGGAGAAGTAACTCACCTTGTACAGTAACTGGAGTTTTTTAAGATATGCCCCCCAATGGGTGCCCCACTTCAGGTGTGCATGAACCCCCTGTGACTTTGATCAGAGATATTTGGTAACAGTGTCCTTTAAGCCCATGCATGCACACAACACATCCTCATACTCTATACCAAGGATATATAGGGACCCAGGAGGAATCACCCTCAGTTCCTTCTCTACTACAAGTCCAACAAGGAAAACTTCAAAGCAGAGGGCAAAGTGTTCAGATAATGGACCACCTGTAGGGACTCACATCTTTAAAAACTCCAGTTACTGCACAACGTAAGCTGTTCTTCTTCAAGTGGTGTCCCTATGGCTACTTGACTTCTGGTAATTCCCAAGTAGTAGCTCCATAAGGAGGAAGAAGCCTAAGAACAGAGCCATTACTGAAGACCAGAACTGCTCTGCTATAAGCAGCATCTGATCTAAAACCATGAACCACAGCATACGGATTGGAGGAAACATGTACAGAAGACCTGGTTGCAGCTCTGCAGGTTTCAGTCACTGTAACATCTTTGAGTAATACCACAGATGTAGATTGCGAGCTATCGCTGTAGGAGGTTGAATGTCAGACGAGTCATAACATGCAATAAGACCCCAAGATTCATCCTGAAAGCCTCTGGTTGCAGCCTGTGGATCAGCTGTTCCTGTCCACAGTTGAAATCAAGTCTAGGAGATTTTCAGAATGATTTGGTTCTGTCCTGATAGAAGGCCAATGACCTTCTTCTGTCCGCAGTATGGAATGCAGCTTCTTATCTAGTCTGATGTGATTTGGGGGCAGAGGGGTGATGTCAGTCAGACTAATAAGAAATTCAGAAAATAGGTAGAAACTTGGCAAATGGTTGTAATGATACCATTCCTTAGGGAAGACTGTAAAAAGAGGGTCTGCCATCAAAGCCCCCCAGTTCTTTGATTCCCTGGGCAGAAGCAACAACCCCAAGCATGCAATTTCCACAGATAAATGAAGCAACAAACAAACAGCTGATGTCTCTAAAGACTGTTTCATAAGGCAACTAAGAACCAGGTTAAGTCCCATACTGGAGTAGGTTCTCTAATCTGCGGAAAAAGACACTTCAGTCTTCTGAGAAACCTAGAGGTAGTGGGATAAGCAAAAATAGAAACACCTTCCAGGAATGAGTGGGAGGCTGTAACAGCTCTCAATTGGAACGGTGGGAACAGTGAACAGAAGAGATATGTTGAAGGTTACACCAGAGGTAGGATCTATACCATTTCTGAAGGTAAGTATTTCTAGTAGACATCTTTCTGCTGTTTAATAGCGTATGTCGCAGATTTGTTCAACACAAGTCTCTATCTTAGGGAACCATCTAGAAGCCATGCTTGTGGTTGCAAGAACTTCTAAACTAGGTGAAGTATCTGACTGGCATGCTGAAACAACATAAGTCAACTGATTGGAAGTCTTACTGGTGGATGAGAAGCAAATCAAATGAAGTATGGATAACAAACTTATACCAGCCAGATCAAAACAATTAAAATGACACTGGCTTGTCTTGTTTTGATTTTGCTTAGTATTTCCAAAATTAATGGTGTTGGTGGACACATATATAAAAGGCCTCTTTTCCTTGTGATGAGGAAGCCACCCCCTCTTTGCAGGGTAATTCCTCCTCCTGAGCACTTCGTGTTGGGAGCGGTTGCAAAGAGGTCTATCATTGGACACCTCCAAGTTAATAACACATTGTTGAAGACATGTGAATCAAGCTTCCATTGTTAATTTTGGGAGATGTGCCTGCAGAGGTCATTTTCCATGGTGTCTGAATATCTGGAAAGTAAGAACCTGAGATGACTACATGGTTGGCTATGCACCAGTTCCAGAGTTTTACAGCTTTAGCCCAGGTTGAGAAAGAACACACCCTCTATGATGACTGATATCAAACAGGCGGGACACATTGTCTGTCATGATTTTGATGGATTTGGCTCTAATCAGAGAAAGGAAGTGAAGGCAAGCATTTCTGTCCACTTAACTCCAGATGATTCAAGTAGAGAAGCTGCTTCTGAGATTTTTTTTCTCTAGTCCACTTGTGTGAAGCCCCAGAAACTCCCTCACCACCACATCCCAAGAATTAAGTATTGATGTTATTACAACTAAGAGGGTCCTGAATAAATAGGACTCCTAGATAGACCTTGGAAGAATTCTTCCACCAGCTGAGTGACTGCATAACTCAGCTGACTACAGACCCTTCCTTGTCTCAATTGTGATTGTTCAGTATATTGACCTGCCTAAGTGTCAATGATGCATCCTGGCATTTTGGTTACAAAAATGCATTCCGGCTTTACTCCAGTAGTTGAACACAAAGTTGTGAGGGCTGAGCTGAATCCCTGACATAAGAATTTTTAAGGGTGCAAAAATCTGTTGGGAGGTAGGTAAGCCCAGCCATACCACTCCATTCAGAGAAGTCCCTATGAAATCTACCGCTCTACTACTGTCAAAAGACCGTTTTCAGATTTACCTGGCAAACTAATCTAGGGGATAATAAATTTGACTAATGTATGATCAACCACACCTTTTCAACCACCAATCATCAAAGTAAAGGAAGAGAATTATCCCTAAA
The DNA here is from genome assembly GCA_007922195.1 of Podocnemis expansa. Lineage (NCBI taxonomy): Eukaryota > Metazoa > Chordata > Testudines > Podocnemididae > Podocnemis > Podocnemis expansa. The sequence goes on along the minus strand of ML681998.1, from coordinate 36,532,694 downwards.
TAACAAATGTGGATGGCCAAGACTATGATGATCTTTAAGCAAATCCAGAGATGAAAGGCCAGAAGGGAGCAATACTGATAGTCGCTGTGATCAGTTATGCAATAAAAAAACCACCTCATGTGAGAAGGGTAACCCGCGACATGAAAACAGACATCTTGAATGTCAAGAGTCACAAACCAATTTCTGGAATCTAGAGAGAGTTATAACTGCAAAGGTCACCATTCTGAATATCTATTGATTGACATAATTGTTCAATTCGGAGAATTATCAGAAAGTAGTTAAGAGAAGAACCTCTTTTCCTAGTGCTGAACTGTTCTATGACTTATAAGTTCCAAAGAGGTAGCCATGTTAATCTAGTTCAGCAAAGCATACAAGGAGTCCTGTGGCACTTCTAAAAACAAACAAATTTATTTATCACATGAGTTTTCGTGGGAGAAAATCCCACCTCGTCAGATGCTTTGAAGATGGGGGAACTTATAGAATGGGTGGAAAATAAATGCAGGGAAGTGTAAGTCATAGGATCAGGTCACACTGTAACAGCAATTCAAAGCAGTTGTTAAGATTCAAACACTGGGGAACAACATACAGAGGAAGATGAGGTCAAGTGTAAGAGAGGTGACTTCCTATCTCAGTAATTGACCATCACCTAGATCCTTAAAAAGTTATGGGAAGAGGGACAGGAGGAGGAATTAATGAAGTTATCAGAAGTAATGTCGCCCAAACACATTTCTTGGATGTTACACCTTCCATGCAGGTTGAAACTGAGCGAGGTGGAGTCCAAAGAGTCGGGAAGGAGAATGGGATGGTAACATAAATGTCTATTATGGGGGGGATCCAGACTCATGACCAAGCCATTAAAACTTGTGCTTGGATGAAGCAGACAGCTAGGATGACATAATTATGGTAGTAGCTGGCTTCTTTTTAAAATATTGATGCCTCCTGGGTTGTGGCTCAGTTGGCCTATCCGTGGTAGAAAAATATACCGCGTGAGATCTCTGCACCATCTGAGACCTCCTAAACTTCATTTTGTTTGCAGGCCTGTAAATGTCAAGGGATTAGAAAGTAGCCCTTGAACCCTTCAAGGTGTGAAGGTAATCTCCATAGATCATACAAAGAATCTGTAACCATTAAAAAGAAGGTCTTCAAGAGAACTCTGCACTTCCCTGGGAAACCTAACTGCCGCAGCCAAGATGCTCATCACAATGCAATTGCAGTGGAGACAGATCAGGCTGCAGTACTAGCTACATCTAAGGAGGCCTACAATGATGTTGATATTCTCTCCAAAAGCTGACCTTCTTCAATACTGGCCTAGAATTCCTCATAGTGCTCCCCTGGAAAATGTCTAATAAAGGCATTCAATTTATTGTAATTCAAATAGGCATACCTTGACATGAACGCCTGATGGTTCACTATTCATAATTTTAGTGTGGCTGAGGAGTAAGTTCTGGCCTTTATTGTAAGGAGTAGACTTGGCATTGTGTTGTTTATTGCACTCATTAACCACATCCACTACTAGAGATTTTGGTGAAGAGGAAAAAATAAAAACTCTGAATTCCTGACTGGAACACAGTGTTTCTTATTGGCTTATCTACAATTAAGCTGTGCTGTTTCTGAAGTCTGCCAGGAAGATCTTAGCAAACTCTAAAAAAGCTTCATTGATAGGGATCACTGCTCATGTAGAAGCTGAAGAGCACAAAACGTACAGGAGTTCATGATATGAATCCTGGAATTTGTCCAATAGGCTGTGAAGCATACTAGCAATGCACTTAATCATTTCCTGAAATTGCCTGAAATCATCCAAAATAGAAGGTGGTAGACTGAAATATGATGAATTTATCAAGTAATGAGGAGGATATATTTGTAAGAGGTTTCAGCTCCTTATCTTTTCTTGCCTCCTGCTCCTCAAAGATTTCCTCTCCTGATAGAGGTGATGAGAGTGGGGGCTGGAGAGAATGCATCTTTCTATGCTCTGTCTGGGAGTGAATAAAGGCTGTCATGAACCGTTGATGATAGAGAGCCCAAAGTCCCAACAAAGCCACTGGGTAGATCCACAGGGCATCGGAGAATCTTTTTTTTTTTTTTAATAGCAGGTGATCAGGAGGTTGTGGTCTTCAAATCCCCATGGTGTCAATGTGGGAAGGAAAATAATGCTCCCTAGAATGAACAGGAGAAAATTGTACTGATGTCAGAGAGTCTAAGGAATCTTCTCAATATAATTCAAAGGAGATGATACCTACCTATATGGTAGAAGCCATTAAATAGGATGGTCTAGATAAAAGAGGAGACAGTGTCCAAGTGCATCTTGGTACAAATAATGCCCATTACAAAAAAGCTATAGGGATTCTGGCTCAATGGAAACAAAGAAGTCCTTAGAATATCTAAATTCCGACAACCCTGATGGAACATGGGACAGAGTCAGGCAAGTTCCGGTGGAGGTTGGCTTTGATAAAGTGAGAGACACTGAACATTTTGTGTGTGAATGACCATGATCTGACTCGGTTGGTTCCATACAGGTACAGGTCATCAGTATCATACACTGAAGTACCTTTATCGATATTGTAGCTGATACATCGAAGTCCAGAGGCATAGAACTCTTTCAGGAGGAATCTGAACTAGTCTGAGTAAAGGTAGCCAAAGAAGACCACTGTGGTACCTAGTCCCATTTTGTAGTCTGGCTCTTAGCATCTTCTTTTGACATCTTACTGGAGCCAATCCAAACCCTGCACAGAACTCCCTGGGGACTTGAGATCTCCAAAGTGTTCTTATAAAACAGGGATTGTGAATTCCTAGGACAACTAGTACTCCCATTATTATCATTACTTCTCTCTGCACCATAAGTATTAATACAGAAGCTGCTTCCCCTGAGGCTTTCAGTGCCCAAAACCCAGAGATGGATGGTTCAGCAGTTCTGCTTGTATACATCAAGGCTCTTGAGACTGGAATTTTGAAATAGACCAGCCACTAGTGGTATTCAAAGGCTTGTGTACAGAGGCATTCTTAGCACCCAGGTCAGAAGCCAGTCTCAAGGCTTGCTCCATCATTAGTCATTTAAACCTGATCTCCCTATCAGGGTGGTGTGGGAGGCCCACTTTTTAAGGAGGTGCAGGGTTGGTACTTGCCAGGTCACTTGACCAGGATAGCCTCTCAGCAGGAAAGGCAACTCGTAAAATTTAGGAATCTGAACATACACCAAAACCGTGTTCAAAGCACCCCCTTTATACACAAAAAACAAAACAGGCAAACAACATTTCCCAACAGCTACTAAGAAGCTAAATTAACTAACACTAAAAATATTAACTATACTAGAAATGAACATGTGAAGAGACAAGGAACAGCCCATACCACAGTCAAGCCAAAGGGGATTGAGAGTGACCTAAAGACAGTTCCCCTGTGTCACTCTCTAGTTCTTGGATCTGAGACACAAAAATGTGGAGAGTGCATGTGCAGGTCTGACAAAAATCTCTGATCAAAGACACATGGGCACATGCACATCTGAAGTGGAGTACTCAGGGAACCACTATTTGAAGAGGAATAAAAGTAACCACACAAGTCAGGGGAGAAGTATACTGATACAATTACACTGGTGTAAGTACACCAGTGTAACTGGTAAAGCCTCTCCTATGTAGACAAGGCCTTCACTTCAAAATATGAATTAATTGCAGCCAATGAACACAGGGGAAAAACAAAAATTAACTCTATGGGTATTGGTGCACAATGGCTTAGAAAGAGGAAAAGATCAGTTCAGCTGTTGGTGGCAACATTTCTGAAACATTAGTGGGACCCTGGTGAAAAATGGCAAAAAAAGGGAGATGGTACAACAGAAACAATGGGTATGGATTATTTTCAGTTTACAATGACTGTATGCAAACTCAGAACACAAAACTTACCCCTCTAGCATGATTTTGGGGGCAATCAAAGAGAGATATGTAACGTACTTAAAATATCTTGCGAATCTCCCTCCAATTGCATATCGCCTACTTACCACAGTGTCTTCAGTGCGCTGAGTCAGAGGAAAGGCCTTCCCTCCAACTCAGTGCTACTGAGGGGGTGCTCTTACAAGATCGGCTGAGCAGTTCTTCACAGACCCAACCAGTCAATTTGGAAGATCAATCTGATGGTGATGAATTTGCTGTCATCATTTAAGACCTGCCCTTAGGTTTGGGGCAAAGAGCAGATCACAACAGAAGCTCATCTCATCTCCATTTTCTAAATATGTTCTATGATGCAGTACCTTTGTTAATCTGTTCTGTTCCAAAGGCTTTCCACACAGCATAAGCTGTGCTGACAAAGTGAGACACACAAACATACCCAAGGACAAAAGGTTAAGTCCTCTCCAATATTTCATTTCCATTGAGAATTAAACATTTAAATATGTTATAAAAGAAAGAAGTGATTCAGTGTATTCAGCACAGATCTACCACATGCATTAGTCATTCAATAAAAACAATGAATTGGGGATTACAGAAAATACCTTACAGATGGAAAATAAAAATAAACTGACTTAACTAAAGGGTTGGGATGGAAAGCACATACAGTACCTTACTTCATAGTTCATCTTCATATTTCTAGCCATAAACCAAGAGCAGCACCATTTACTATTTAACACGCCCCAAGGATTTCCTAAAACATTACTTCTTTTGTCAGTGGCTCTTAAGACTAGTACACTGTAGGATCACAGCCTTAATCAGTATCACCAGCACAGACTCCCCGCAGGGAATCCATTTAAGTTACTGGTACTCCACATGGGCACAGGGTCCAGTTACAGGACCAAAGCCTAAAATGGTAGCACCTGCCATGGTTTTAGTGGCAGTAGAAAGCAATCGATGGGAAGGTGACTGGAAGGTAGGTATTTTTCTTATTTCCTAAGGAGGGAGTCAATCTTCATTTTAATATTGGTCAACAAGTCATGCGCATAGTTTTTAAATATTATATATTCCCCTAGAGATTATGTGATAAATCCATTTTGGAAAGCTAAATAAATAGAATGAAAAAGAGGCACGACTCATAACTGCAAACACATTCAGATTGCAAAATCAGGTCAACATATTATAGCATAATGTGACCACTATAGTCACTGATACTGCAAATGCTTTATTTATCTTCCTAACAGAAATCTGCTCTAGCCTGAAATTTGGCATAGAAATAATTCGTGAAGATTTTAAAAAAAAGGACTTCATTAATGTATAAATTATGTGAAGTGTAAAGGAGGAAGTTTACCCTTTTAGAGATTTGGCTCTTCTGAGACACTCAAGGAAAATTAATTTCAGCAAACAAAATGCATTAGCTAGTCCAATGAAAACAATACAGGAAAATGTCACGCATTCCTAACTATAGGTGGCACTACCAGCCCCACCTTAATATCTTCCGACCACTGGCACAATAAATGCCCAGATTCTCTGTTGTGCAGTGGATGGTCTAAGGGGCAGACCCGCCAGGGAACTGATTATGGTTTCCTGATTCTCAAGGATACAGTGCTACCCTTAGATCTGCCTCAGTTGGAATAATCTGGGGACTGCTCTAAATTACACCAAATTGAAAACAGCCTCTAATGAACCACATACTAGAAGTGCATAGATGAACCATAAAATCACAGAAACTGGAAAGGACCATGAGAAATCATCAAGTCCAGTCCCCTGCCCTCATGGCAGGACCAAGTACCCTCTTAAACCATCCCTTAAAAACGTCCAAAGATGGAGATTCCACAACTTGCCTAGGTAACTTATTCCAGTGGTAATCGCCCCGACAAATGGAAATTTTTAACTAATGTCCAACCAAAACCTCATTTGCCATAATTTATGCCCATTGCTTCTTGTCCTATCAGTGGAAGTTAAGGAGAACAAGCAGAGTACTTCAGCCGCTCCTCTGTCCTGAACAGCATGCCTCCTCCCTATGACAGAGCTGAGGGGAGGCAAAGGGCGTCACAGGAATTTGGTACACCACCTCTCTACCAGCTAAAAGCTCTCTAAGGCACAAAATTTCCAGTTGGCCACTTCAGCCTAATCTCTCGCCTCTTTGTTCCATTTAAGGAACACACAGGGGCCAGAGCACAACAATTGGGCCTTTAATTTTATTTTAAGTGAAACAAAATACTGAACAAATGACATCACTGTTCAGGCGTCTTTTGCACGGAGAGTAACCCAGGCAGTGCTTATTTTACAGGAAGCATGCCCTCATTAAAAAAGAGAAGTGGCACAACGCAAGTCATTACACAGGTGTGCTGAATCCAGTGTCAAAGGGAATTTCCACGGACAAAGGATTTCCCACAGCCTGCTGTGGGAAATAGCACTGCAATGCATTTGTACTTTTTGTACCGAACTGGTTGCTGATTCAACTGGAAAAGGATGCACCTACTGTAAGTTTCACCTTGTGCCTTGCTCTATCTGCAGATAAAGTCAACAAAGACTTGGCTTTTGAAAACGTATAACAACACTTCATACTATTTCCTTGTTATTTTCAATGAAAGCTTCTGTGGTATCACATTGGCATGTAAGTGCAACAGGCCAGGGTTATGTAAGGTGATATATCTGGAGTTTGAACTCCAGATACCTGCAACAGAACAAATCCTGCCAGCAGGAAAAGCACTCCCTAATCCTTTCAACTTCAAGTTTTTATACTGCTTGATGGACACTTATTTTTAAGTGCAGTTTACAACAAGAAAGGAGGCATCATATTTTTGGAATCACTGTGCTTTTGAATTTCCTCACACACACAGTGAATAACAGACACACACCTGGTAAAATCAGATTAATAGGAGCTATTTCTTTGCCTTTGGGTTAAGTTTTGTTAATAAATGAGAAATGGTAACATCTGTCCATACAAATTAACAGTCTGCTGCTTTGGCCCCAGGAAACAGTTGGACCCTCTGTTGGTCCCTTCCCAAATAAGCAGGGAGCTTGGCCAGCAGAGGTTGGTGAGGTTAAGTCTGCTTCCAGCCACAGCCACCCTAAATTTGGCAGGGCTAAAAGAGAAATAGCACCAGTGTCTCTTTTCCCTTACCAGCAGATAAATTTTAGTGGAAAGTGCCCTTCTTTTTAAGATAGATTGACAACTGACTATCGGAGCCAGCAGATGAAGAAATGCTGCACAGTATGGAAGACATCTGCATGTTTTGAAATTAGCCCATGTGATGTGTGCAGAATAAGTGCCTAAAGAGAAGAGTAGAGTTGTGGAATCTCCATTTCACAGGAATAGCTACAGGAAAAACACCTGTTACCTCCCCGATCTCTTAGTTCTGCTCCGAGAATAAAACCTACATTACTCTTCTGCAAGACTGAAATCACCTGCTCTGAGCCACACTGTTGCCAGGTGATTTTCCTTTAAACACCTGTCAAAGCTCTGGGCCTTCTGTGATTTAGAAAAGGGATTTTATATTTGGCAGGGAGATTGCTATGGTGGCAGGGATGTGTATTCTGAAAGTTTGCCCACAACTGGCCAGATGACGAGCCTCTGAAAATATCAGTCCACATGCACTCCGTAGACTTAAAAAAAAGAGAGTTTAGCAGCTAACTTCACAGAAGAATCCCACTGTGAATGGAGTCACACAGCTGAGAGCTGGGCTTTCCCTGCAACTACTTCTCCTGGCAGTTTAATAATTAAATCACAAGAAGCTTGAGAAGGGACACTCTCTCTTTTGTGCTTTCAGTGCTTCCCCCTGCTGGTGGTAAGGCACTGTAATGAAAGCAATCAGTCTGCCAGGAAGACAGGTGGGGAGCTAAGCAAGGAGAGAAATAATGGGAGAGTCTGAGATGAGGAACGATAGGGGACTAGAACAGAGGGTCAAAGGTAACAACTTGGGAACCAAAATGAAAAGCTGGGAGGGACGGAGGTAGTGTGGAGGGGAGAGTGGAACGGAGACAAACAGACTGGAAAGACCAGATAAAGATGATGTGCAAAAGGGGCAGTAACCATTATAATACACTTGTCCCCAGAACCTGGATGAGAAACCAAGATTCCAGACTCCCAATGTTTCCCTGCTGTCAGCAAATAGCTGCAAAGGCTAGACCAAGATGTATGCCTCATTTCTCTCTAGTGGCTGGCCCCTGTAGAAGACTACAACTTTCTACTGCTATTAATTACCCTCTTAGCTTAAGTAGCAGAGGTTTTCGCTACAGTGCTGAAGATCCTAACCCTGATAATGACTCCACAGGGAAGCCAATATGGTCCAAAATCACAGAATTTCTGATTATCAGTTTGCTGTTTTAAAAACAAAAAAGTGATTTGCTCAGCATCACATACAGTAGAAACTTTGAGACAGTGTAGGAATAGAATCCTGTTCTTCAAGGTAGCATAAAACTGCCTAAAGCAGGGGACAATCTTTTCTCATTCCTGCAGTCACCTGCTTTGTTCACTAAACATCTTCCAACTTCTGCAACAAATGAGATACACATCCCACAAAACTATTGTTTATTGAACACAAACTGGTTCATTTCCAGAACACCTTCAATCATCTGCACTGAAGATGGTAATTATCCTCTGGAAAAAGCAGTATGTGATCACGTAGTTACTTTGGGCAGCTCTAGACTAGGACTTGACAAATCAATGTTTCTGGTTGCCATGGTGACCAGTTTTAGTAGTCTGTCGTCTAGGTCCACTGCAAAAATGTAACGGAGGAGGGCCCTCTGGAGATCAAAAATAAAATTGGTGGTGCCTAGCTGTGAGCCAGTTTTGTCCACCCCAGTTTACACTGCCTGCCTTTTTCAATGGCAGTCGAACTGAGATACATACATTACTTAAAATAACTTACGTATCTTAATTTGAATGTCTAACTCCCAACTTGTCCTCTGTGCCAAGTCCTTTGACTCAGTGCTACTCTGCTGACAGGATGGTGTTCCAGGATTGAACTTCCTTATCAGTTTAGTGGGTCTTCACAGACCTTAGCAGCCAATCACAGAGTTTAAACTCAGCGAAGATCTGCCCTCAATCACAGCGTATGGGCAAAGGGAGCTGAATTAAAGCTGCATGGGCAACCTTTATTCTGGCATTTCCTAACTTTGGAGACTTTGACTCTGAAGACTAAATGCTCTTTTCACATCATTTTTGTAAGAATTGTGTTTTAGAAAACCTCATCCATATTTGATATGGCAGCAACCATTTACCTGATGTACTGTATCTGCAATTGCTTGCATATAATGGTTTAGCTCTCTGTCCATTGCAGCATATTCTAGCATCACATTTTCCATATTGTTAATCTCCTGTACGTCATCTGCAAAACAAAATACATGGGTGTTGATCACTCTTTCATGCAAACAGGGACAAGCAGTCAGTTGTTGGAGTTGGCTAAATTCATCTGCAATAGCTTTAAATATAAATAATAAAATACAGTGAAAATTTCATTACTCAAATCCCAATTAACTTAAGTTCAGTTACCTGAAAGGAGATATAGCCTTCTGAAGTTTAATTACAGGCTTAAAAAGTGAAGCCATCATAGTTTATAAACTCCAAGAGAAACGTTTCTCCTGCAGAGATTAAAATGTGTGTTCTTTCCAATGTATGGAGGCCAATTTCCCCAAACTTCCAATTATTAGGTGTTATTCTAAAACATGCTCCAAATTAACCATAATTTACTGGAGCAGCAATGAAGCAGGGCCAAGGATGGAATCCAGATGAAATCTAGGGCATGTTGCCAAGTTCCAAAGGGGTAGCCACGTTAGTCTAGTTCAGTAAAATAAGCAAGGAGTCCTGTGGCACTTAAAGACTAACAAATTTATTGCATGAGCTTTCATGTCTGAAGAAGTGGGATTTTCTCCTAGGAAAGCTCATGCAATAAATAAATTTGTTAGTCTTTATGTGCCACAGGACTCCTTATTTGTTCCAGGGCATGTGTTATTTAAGAAATCAGTCTAGATGTACTACAATAGTCTTCTGTGGCCTTCTATTAATGAAAGTGAATTTCACATCCCCCGGATACCTGGGAATAAACTGTGCTTGAACTGTAGGTCACTGGCACAAGTGTATAATGTACTTTGCACCAGACTATGCCATGGCAATCCTTATTATAAAGGTTTTGTGCTAAAGAAATATAATTTCTAATTTAATTTAATGTGCTTAAGGTATTTAATTCCTGCTCTGAGCAGTGGGTTAAACCAGATCAGTGGTTTTCAAACCGTAAGGCATGAAATGGAACTTGGGGGATGGGGGGGGGGGGCAGCTCCCTGCACCACCTACTGCTGCTGCTGCCAACCAGCCAGTCGCACTGTGCAGCCCACTCCCTGTCCTGCCACCGGCCTGGCATAGTCCCACCACTGCTGTTACAATACTCCAAACAGCCCATAGGGATTGGGACTGAGATGGCTCTGGCAATGCCCAACTCAGAGCCAGGACCAGCCCTCCCATGGTCCCAGGAGTGCATGTCTCCCAGTGGCTGCCCTGCATACAATCTCAACGACTTCCTCCCTGCTCTCTCCATCAGCCTGTTGCCTGCCCCAGGCCACAGCCAAGTTCTCGGGGCTGGGGAAGGCTCTTTCTGCTGCCAGCCTCCTCATGGCAAGCTTCTGCCACTCAGAAGGGAGAACCAAAGTGTTACATAAAAGTCCATGTGGGGATGGGGTCCTTTTAAAAAGTTTGAGAACTACTGGACTACATGACTGCAAAGGTCCATTCCAATCCTAATCTTTCATGATCTCATGAATTTCGTTACTTTCATCTGATGATTCAAGGATTTTCTTTCTTTACCGTCTTTCAGTCCTTGACCTTTGTTACCTAACAAGGAAGAAACATGATGACTTTTACCTTTAAAATATAGAAAATACTTCCTATGTTGTGAATGAAAATACAGTAACAAGTTTCACTATTTGATTGCACAGCAGGTGTTCATGTTCCTCAAATTTCAGTTATATTCTTTACCTATTTTGCAATCATAAGCCCTTTTACATTTCTTGGGTAACTTCAATAAACAACTTACTCAGAGACAGACACTTCCTGGGTTTCATGAGAGTGAGAGAGAGAGTGTGTGTAATTTCAGTTACCAACACCTAGTCATTAGGCAATCAGGATATTTTCTGCAGAAGTTGCATTTCATGACTCATCAGACGGCCTGAGAAATATTTAATAGAAACCCTGTCTCACTGTAATGTGTTCAAAGCTATAATTAGTCCCCTTTCTTCCCCCCTCCCCCAAAATAAACATTAGTACTGTAAAATACAAATGGAGTCAGCAATTTATAACACAGGAAATAATGGAAGATTTAACAGTATGGGTGAATCAAACAGCTGTAATACAGTTAGTAGTCATTGCCTACTCAAATCTAGTGAATACAGAACAGGCATTCAGTAAGATGCAGCTATTTTTACTCTCCTTTGCATCACTCCTAACTCACCTTCTTCCACCTTCAGTTGCATCTCTACTTATCTATTCTAAATGTATTCTTCATTTGTCCATTACCTTTTAGAGAGAGAGATTTATCACATACAGTACAAAAGAGTGTTTTGTCCTCCAGTTGTGCAATTTTTTTTCAACTGCGGCCTTACTTATGACAACATTGCAACAGGAACACTAGCCCATGTGATCCTGGGGCTCAATTATTGTAATTTTTCCTTGCAGTGCTTCTACATCACTTGAAGTTTGTACACAATGCAGAAAAACATTGCCTAACTGATTTAAGCAATCAGATCATGCTGTGGCTGCCCTGAATGCTTTATGCTGGCAATCTATGGAGGACTGACCATTAGAGTCAGACCCCCAAAAGGTGTAAATCAACACAGCCTTCCATAGAGCTACTTCTTGTCACATTAGACAAAGTTCTAGCCCTTTGCAGGTGTCACTAGCCTGTAGTTCACCCAAAAGCCATTACTATATTAGAGACCTCTCTCTTGTGTTGTCAGGCATTTGCACTCTGACAACACACACCTTCTAATAATTCATCCATCACATCTTATATTGGCAGGTGGCTGTAGAGGTTTACCTTCCTTCCTGTCATCTATCCCAGCTCTGTCCTCCATGCCTTCCAAAATAATGCTTAATTAATCTTTTCTACAACATTAAGACCACATTCCACCTCCTGTAACAGAAAAACAAACAAGGAGCTTGGTGGCATTTTTAAAGACCAACAAATTTATTTATTGTATGAGCTTTCGTGGGAGAAAATCCCACTTTGTCAGATGCTTGTAATAGTGTGCCTCTTCCTGGGCACATGCAGACATCCAAATGCCCTGCTTTCAGGTTCTAACCACCAGCTGAGTCAGGAGACCATAGGTCACGTGCCAGCAACCCAAAAGTGGCACTCCTTTTACTAGGAAGCCTGAGCAGACAAAAGAAGGAGGATCAGAATCAGGAGGAGGACCTGAGAAGTGGCTGTCCACACCAGGCAGGCAGAATACACCTACCATAATACGCCAGTAGAAACTTCCCCTGCGAAAGGCTTTAGGAAGGACAAGGGTTTAGTAAGGACTTGCTAACGTAAGGTGAGTTGATGCTGAATTGTTATGCTTTGTCAACAAGGCATGTGAGTGTACATGCATTTAATGGGGAGACAAAGTGGTGTAAGCAGATCAAACCCATACACCCATCTGTGCAGGGCCAGCTCAACCCACAAGCAATTGAGGCCCTGGCTCGGAGCCTCATTTACTTAAGGGCGGCTGCAGCACCACACCAGGGGCAGGGCGGGCTGGCCCAAAAGCTGGACACCACCCCGGCTCCTCCCCAAACCAGTCACTCTCTCCTGGTGGCTGGGCAGGCTGGCCCATGGGGTGGGCTCTGCTCTCTTTACCCATTTCTGGGCTGGCCAGCCCCCCACTAGCCTTCCACCCCAGTGGGGATGCAAAATTGAAAGCCAGCTCAGGGCACCAAAGCCCCTTGAGCCAGCCCTGCATCCGTGACACCCATTTCCCTTCCCTTGTTCTCCATGGCAAAATTCCACCCTTCATTTTGGTTATATCTATAGCTTTGTGACAGTGCTTTCCGATTGGTGAGGTTGGATTAAATTATTTATGTTTATATAACATGTAATAATTAATAGTTGCCTTAAAGCTGCTGGCCCCCCACCCCCCAGCCACAGACACCTATCTGAAAGGTTGAGCTTTACTATGAGTGCTATCACAGAATGTACTGGGTAGACATTTTTATCCAGACAATACACTTGTATGAGAAACTCCTCCTCATTTCCACTCCAACGCACCACTGAGCCTTGCGGCTGGTAGAAACACCTCCATGTAACACATGAAGCTGAGACTAAATCCTGCTTTATGAGATACTGAATAGCCATGTTGCTTTTTGATGGTAATTTGGCTAGTTTGCAGTAACTGAAACCACCACCTAATTCCAGGGATCTACCAGAGGTCCACTGGAGCAGTACTTCTTGGGAGTCCTCAGGGATGCATTTGGGTCTTTGGGTGAGGTTGAGAGAGGAAAACTGGGGGGAGAGGTGAACAGCTGGGATAACAAGGCTCTCTAGAAAAGATAACAAAAGTCCTGTGGCACCTTAGAAAATATAAGATAATACAACCCCATTTTAAATGATATTATAGGTCCCAGCTTTCTCAGTCATCACCTGCTCTCTATATGTAGATCCTGGACAGAGAGGGTGACCTCCATGGAGTATGGAAGAAAAGACAAACAGTGCTACAGAAACAGCTGAGTCATCTTCAATACAGAATTCAGAGGTCCATCATAGGGAGCATCCCCTTAATGGGCAAAACTAGCTAGGATGATCTGGGTCATTGACTTTGGCAAAATAAGTTCCAAAGGGGTGGCCACGTTAGTCTAGATGAGCAAAACAAATAAGTCTGGTGGCACTTTTAAAGGCTAACAAGTTAACTTATCACACGAACGTTCATTGGAGAAAATCCCACTTCATCAGAGGCTTGATGATGGAGAAGTGCAGATGAGGTACTTCATCTTCAAGTGTCTGACAAAACGGGATTTTCTCCCACAAAAGCTCTTGCAATAAATAAATGTGTTAGTCTTTAAAAGAGCCACCCGACTTCTTGTTTGTTTTGGCAAGACAGTTACATTTAATATTTTTATTCAACTTTCTGGTGGGCCAGGAAAAATGCCTTACTATTTGGCGGATAACAGAATTCAGTAAATTGTCTCTGCTGTTTAATAGTATAGTAGAGTGCAAAAATCCCTCTGCAGAAAGCAAGCACACAGCACAACACAAACACAGTATTTGGCCTCTTTGCCCTCACTACCAGAAACTGAAAGTTCTGCTGTGCCACATTTACACAATAGTCACAGAAAAAATTGAAACACCACAATAAGCCATTTTATTTTGTTTTTTCTGGCTATTGTAACAGTGCTGGTCTCCTTAAAGATATGTAGGCTTGACATATGCCAGTCTTTCATTAAGTACATCAGTAGCTATTGCAGAACCCCCATGTTCCTGCTACTTTTTTCTGTCTAAGCACCATTTTTCCCATGCCCATCTGACGGCAGTGATCCCAGCGTTTTTTCCTCCTGTTAGGAGACATATGAACTGCCTCCTACAAGGCTGACACAAATGGTGTTTCATGAATCACAGGAAAGGTTTGTGTAGCAAGTAACTGTCATCCTCCTCCTGTGGCCCAAATGAATCATAGCCACAACATACAGAAACTTTGCTGGCCTAAATATTCCGAAACTTTGAAAGGGAAGATGAGGACGCTGTTAAACATAAAAGCAAATCTGTGTTGATTTTGCACAGAACATTCCCTGAACTCAAAATAACTATACCTAATAAATAATGTGGCTTCTGCTGAATCTATAATATTTGAAAGTTGCTTTAAAAACAAAATCTGAGCACAAACGAAGAGGTAGAACACAGCTGAGAGAAGGAGGATATTAACTTTAACTACCTCTTGCCTACAGTTCTTTGGTCCCAAGGGTTCCACCCACTCATGGGCATGTTTCTAGTTTCAAATGAGCTAACAGTTGTCTTTCTGTGGCTGTTCTTTCATGCACGTGTGGTTACAGATGTTTCAAGATAAATGTCAATAAAGTATGTATCACTCATCCAAGATTACAGCCTGCCCTTGAAGAACTTATTGCAGGCACAAAGATTCTCCAGATGGAGTGAACTACAGGCTCATGAAGCACATCTCCTATATTATGGCAACCACATGTGCAGTGGAGTCCCTAGTATTTCTTTAGCGAGTTTGCTTCATATACTAATTGATGACTAAGAGAAAATGCCTTTGGGGTTTTTTTGCTCCCTCAAGGGGAAGGGAATGGTCAAAAGTTTCAGGTGGTCACTCCAACTTCACTCTGTTTCCATCTTTTTGCGCTTCAGTATTTTAAAAATCTCTTAGTCCAAGACCTTACTTTGCAGAAGGTGAACTTCCACCCATGAAAGGCCTAAAGGAAACTCTCCAGGGCCCACTACGGTTACTACTTCTGCTGGGGTGAAGGCTCACATTCAGGGTCAATGCTGCCATTCCTACTAGATCTCCTCTACACGAATTCCAGATGCTAGGTTATCTGCCCCCACAGCATTCAATTCGCCACTCTAGAACCACAAGACCAACCATATGGTCCAGTTCTGCAGCTTCAGGATCAGTGCCTTTCTGGCATCTACCCAAAATGTCTCCTTACTCAGGCCTCAATAAATCTGTTTCTGATTGCCATGCTGACCACTTTTAGCATTTTATCACCACTGTAGAAATGTAATGGAAGAGAGCCGTCTGCCAACCAAAAGTAAAATTGCTAGTGCCTAGCTGTGAGCCAGTTTTGTCCACTCCTGTCCTTACTTTACTTTTAATTCTTAACCAGAGTTCATTCCAAGCTGTATGTCTAACACCATGCATTTAACTATTACAGTAATAATAATATTGTAAAATACACTAGAATTTCCATACACTAAGTGAGTGTCCTTGTATCTAAACTGAATATATTATGTTTACTGCATTTCCCCATAAAACACTAGCCACATAACTAAGGATTTTATTCTTCCCTATATTTTACATTTTTTTCAAACATACTCCAGTTGAAGGTCACTGTCCTCATTTTCAAAGCCCTGGCTGTATGGCCTAGAAACTAGCTACCTGAATGGCCATCCGCCTCCATAACCATGACCTTAAACTTATATGAGCCCTTGATTATTTACTGATATATAATATCCAAAAATCTGTGAAAAGAACACTATTACAGTTGCAAAGTCAAGAACATCAAAATTGGAAAATACTATATTCGAGATTGCCTGGCAACCTTAATTAAACACCTTGTGTTTATACATTATACGGTAATACAGTCTGAAATTACATGGTTACTTATTGTTTTTCTACAGCACCTGTGCCTCACTGAAGATGGACATTCGACTTGCAACTTGAGTCATCAGCAGACTTTTAAATGCACACCATAGCTCTCTACCACATGAGCTGATAGAATAACTAACAGAAGTAGTAGTTTGTTATCCTGTGTTTGGTTCAGTTACTAAGAGAAATGAAAAATACTTCACTGTCAGCAAACAGCTTGAAATCCACTGACAAAGGAATGTAAAAATCAAGAACTCTTGACTTCAGTTCTAGGTTCTGGAGGAGAGTATTCTCTTGTCCAGAGTTTCCCAAAACGTTCTGATGTGAATAGGTGTTCCATGAAAAACGATGCTAGCTATATTTTTCCTTCTAACTCTTTTAAATCAACTTTTGAACAATATGTGCAGCAATTTTTTCAGTATGAGAATGCCCCCACCCCACCCCAGACCAGCATGTATGTGTTCCGTCAATATATTCCAAGCCCAAAAGTGTTCTGTGGCCAAAATCAGTTTGGAAAACGCTGCTCTAGTCATTCATTTCTTGTGCATTCAGCCTGTATTGAACTCCCACTGCTTCTGTCCAACCCTAGAACTGGATTTCTTTCAAACTAAAATTGTATTTCACACAAAATATTAACTACCTAAATAAATTATTAAAGTCTAGTCTTTCCGTAGAAACAACTATTGTCTCTGAGTGAGCAGGAAGTGCTCTTAACCAAGATGGATTACAGCTAGAAAAGTACTCTATTTGGAATTATTTTTATGATAAGAGTCAAGGTGTATTTAAATATCTGGATTTGTAAAAGGTAGTAGTGTGTGTGGAGAGATTAAGGGAGAGATTTTCAAAAGCACTTAGCATCGATGTAACTGTCCTCCCACAGAAATAGTAGTAAAACTCACCCTGACTTCAGTGGGAGTAGAGATAACCAATGCACTTTCTAAAGTCACAGCCTAATGCTGCTAGTATTAAACTAGCTTGTTTTTACTTTATAGACATGTGGGCTCTAAAAAGTTACCATGAGCTCAGATCTTCTCCACCTTCAAAGTAGAACCCTATCTTGTTGGATGCTCCTGCCCATAGTATTTGAATGGCCAGGTGAGGCACCAATGGATATACAGGGCCAGATCCTGCCCCCATTTATTCATATTAATTAGTACTTATTCTATAAGTAGCCACACTGAAATACCCGAGTGCTCACAGAGTCCACAACTGAGCAAATTACTTAATCATATGCTTAAGCACGTTGACTTAAAGTTATGTACATGCTTCAGAGCTTTGCTGAATCAGGATCAGAGCAAAGTACTACTCAACACAAACGAGGGTGGCACAATCTTGCTCTAAATAATTAAATACACAGGAAGTTCCTCTTTCACACACCCAAATGGTGCAATCAACTGGCGAGATGGGAAACATGTGACTTTCTTAATGAATGAGGTCTACATAGTGATTTCTCACTACCATGGCTCATCTTTGTGGTGGGTGCAATATCTAGAAAGAAATACAAAAAGATAGGTATTGGTACCCTCTGCATCCCTGAGAATTGAAGCTTGACTGATTTGATGTTGTTTCCCATCCTACACAAATGCCACATCACACCCTTCAGGCCAAGGGTGAGAGGGAGAGTCTTCCTTCCAGGTAGCTCCTCGTCTTTTATTAAAACTCCTGTCACAGTCTAATAAGAGTAAGTGAAGTAGTCTCTTCTTTATATCACTTAACAGCTATGTACTGCTGCAGAAAGACCAAAATAAGAATTAACAAGAGCAGTTTAACTAGTATGGAGGAGTATTATAAACAATTTAAGTGCTTGAATGGGATACATTTGCTAGTTTCAGTCTTATAGTCTAGGTTTTTACAGCTCTTATTCTGCATCTTTCTCCATGATTTCTGAACTTTTCCACCACATCAGAGGGCCTTCAGCATGAGAATAAAGTGCAAGAAGCAGACAGGTGAGGAAAACCTCACCCATCATCATCCAAGTCACCAGCCCAAGCACAACAGGGAAAGCAAGCCAGGGAAGGGGAGAGGATAACAAGCACTCATTCTCTGAGTAGGTGGCATATATTATCTTCACATATAAATCCCAGATCAGTCTTCCATAAATAACATAACCCTCATCTCTAGCCATATGTATCCCTCCCATGTCAATTGTTTCTAGGTATGCTGTTTTTCAACTTAGTTTCAACATTTTACAATAGAGTACATTTCCCATTGATTGTGACAGGAGCTTCCTCCTTGGAATAACTGAGTGATCATCCATAAGTAGTGAATATATACCAACCTTTATCTAAGACTATACAAGTCAGTGGCACTCCCATGGGTGCCAGCATGGCCCAAGATACATCAGTATTTTTAAAGCTAACTTAACAACACTTCCTCAGCTTTTGTTCCCTAGTGTGACTCCTTTGCTTATACTACATTGATCTCATTTTCCTCATTTGGACCCATCTGAAAAAAAGGCCTTTGAGAAATTCCACTGAGACTTCAACAACTTCCACACCATCATCAACCTCAGCTTGGACAAGTCCACATGGAAGGTCCACTTCCTGGACACTACAGTAAAAATAAGCGATGGCTACATACACACTACCCTACACCAGAAACCTAATGACTGCTGCACTTATCTACATCCCTCCAGCTTTCATCCAGGGCACGCCACACAATCATTTGTCTACGGTCAAACCCTAAGACACAACCGCATTTGCTCCGATCCATCAGACAGAGACAAACATCTTCAGAATCTCCATCAAGCATTCTTAAAACTATATACCCACCTGCGGATGTGCAAAAACAGATTGAAAGAGCCAACTTGGAACCCAGAAGTCTACTGCTACAGGACAAGCCTAACAGGAAAAAACAACAGAATAACACTGGTCATCACCTACAGCCCCCAAGTCAAACCTCTCCAGCTTATCATCAAGGATCTACAGCCTATCCTGCAAGATGATCCCTCACTCTCTCAAGCCTTGGGAGATAGGACAGTCCTCACTTACAGACAACCCCCCTCCACCTCACCCTTAAGCAAACAGTCACCAGCAACTACAGACAATACAACAGAAACACTCAGGTATCTATCCCTACAACAAATCCCACCACTAGCTCTGCCCGCATATCTACTCAAGTGACACCATCCCAGTACATGACCGAATCAGCTACTCCATCAGTGACTCATTCACCTACACATCTTCCAATGTGATATATGCCAGCATGTGCCAACAATGCCCCTCTGCCTTATACATTGGCCAAACTGGACTGTCTCTGCGCAAAAGAATAAATGGACACAAATCAGACATCAAGACTTCTATGTGAGACTACAGAGCTGTAAGTCATATACAAATTTGACACCATCTGATTAAGTCTGAATAGGGACCTGGCATGGTTAGCTCATGATCAAAGGTAATTCACATTCTTACCTTCTCATCTATTGTTCCACACTGTTTGAATCAAAACAACTTGCTTATTTGCCAAAAAAGTCTGAATTGACCTTGTGACTTACCCTTCATCTACATCTGACACATATGGAAACAATCAGATTCATCAAAGATTAACTCTCAGAAGATGAGTTTAAAAAGCTACTTAACAATCTGTTTACTACTTTAAAAGATCATGTCCCCCTAGTACTGAACTTAATCTATCTGCAGAAAAAGAATACAAAAATGTTGAAGTAACCTGTGTATTTCAACATGCTACAAGCATTGGTCTGTGGCAAAAAAATTGCTTTTGTGGGGGAAATGTATATAATTTTCTCTCTTTTAAGAGACCCACTTATTCTATAACTGCCTGAAAAAAGTGAATCAAACAAAACATACAATTGCATACATATGTACACATGGTGGACAAAACTAACTCACAGCTAGGCGCCAGCAATTTTACTTTCAGTCACCAGAGGGTGCTCCTCCATTACATTTCTGCTATGGCTCTAGGTAACAGGCTACTAAAACTGGTTGCCATGGTGACCAGAAACCTAGATTTGTTGAGGCCTGCATTAGAGTTTGTTGGCTATTTTCAATTTAAAATAAAATGCTTTCTAGAAAATATAAGGCTTTTCTGTGAGAGAGAAAACAATGAACTTGTAAGTTTTCAATATTTCAGAGAGAAAAAAATCAAACCAAAATGTTTCAAGTAAATTGGACATTAATCTATGCATCTGCCTGTGCTACCACAGTGCTTCATGGATATTTTGTGCCCTCCACTCCTCTTGATGAGTCAAACTCCTTAGCCAGACTACATCCCACATGATGCACTTTGGAAATTGCTTCATCATGGAAAAGTTAGCAAAGTAAAAATGAATATCCGACCTAAGCTGAACTATTTGCTGAGCATATGATTCTTGATATTTCTGTGTCTGTTTAAAAGAATTGACTGACGGATCACGGATTTCCAGATAGTACTTAACCAAGACTGGCTTAAAGTAAGCTAGAAATGTTTCTCAACAACCAGTCTGTGGAATGCCACTGGTTCTCCGTGACATAGTTTAGGAAGGCAGCAAACCAACCCCTGGTATCAAAAAGATTGAGAAATGGTGAGCTAGAATACCAGCTCCTTCCTTGATTAAAGGATAAATTAATTACCTATGCCCATGCATGAAACATCCTATTCAGTGTGAATCATGTATTTTTATGGCTCTCCACAAATGTTACCCATGTGGTGATATAAAAGATGAAACTTTCATAGCCCATAATTTTCTAAGATGTAAAATTAGACCATACCAATCCTCTCACAAAGAAAAGGCAAAGAGTGGATACAAATAGCAAACAAAATGAAAAACAAACCCATTTTGCTGCTAGCAGGCTTTCATTTTGCTAATCCATCTTCTGTGGATTGGCATAAATAGCTGGAATAGGGTATTCGTTTTCTTGCTTGTATATCAGTAAGTGACAAAGTTAAACCCATAGTCAGAATTTCATTTATCCCAAACTTAATACAAATCTTCTCCAGTTGTGAGGAGCTGCTGCTTAGTCATCTTGCAGGAAAATTCCCCATCTTCAAAGCATCTGACAAAGTGGGATTTTCTCCAATGAAAGATCATGCAATAAATAAATTTGTTAGTCTTTAAAAGTACCACAGTTTGTTCTGCTAAAACGAAGAATAATTTACTGCTTTCCATGAGTCTCTTACTTGCGTGCAAATACGTAAGATTTTGAAATGACACAAACATCTGTTCAAAAGCTTTACATACACTAGGGATCGCTACAGCTGCTGATTTTTGAGGGTGCCTTATTGACAATGTTATTTATCTATGGTTTTGTTGAGCCAGAAGGAAAGGAGATGGCTGTTACTGGGCTCCATGGCTGTCAAATGGGCAGTTCTGAGGAACTGGAAATCTAAACTAAGCCCAAGTAGGAAACATTAGAAGATTTTAATCGGACATTGATCAAGCTTCCCGCCACATGGTAATCAGGACAAACTGGATTCTTATCCCACAACATGGATAATAGGAACTATGTTGTGTAGAATTAATTGGGTCCAGTACCACACTGCTTTATTTGGCATTTATATAGGTGTAAAAGAAATGTGCTGGAATCAAAAGAACTTTCTTCCAGATGTTGATGCAAAAAAATTTTTTTTGTTTTGTTTTACTTTGTTCTTATGTAGGAGTGCCTATACCAACTTTGCATGTACAGTAGCAGGGACAACCCAAGATTTTTCAGTGCCCTAGGCCAGTGGTTTCCAAACTACAAGTTGAGACACAGTACTAGGCCACAGACCCTCAAGTAGTGGGTTCAGATCCCCCTGCTGCTGCCACTGAAAGTCTGAAATGTATTGCTGAAAGGTGTAACTAACTGTTGGGTCACACATATAAATGATTATTTTTCAACCGGGTCCCGAGAAAAAAGTCTGAAAACCATTGTCCTAGATGAACTGTGACTTTGCCCCCATCCCTCCACCCCATAACTGGCCAACACCAGGCTACTGAGCACAACTGAACTGCCAGACCCCCGACCCCCCACAGCAAACCCAGGCAGCACTCTTTTGAAGCTATGCCATGACACATTTTAACTGTTTACATACACAGCTGGCTCCACAACAAAGGTGCTGCTATGCAACGGAAAAAGATTCGGGGCACAGCTCCCTGCCCCAACTCCAAGCCCTTGCACAAAGTGCAGCCTCACCTCACACGTGTATTCTGTGCACAACATCATAAGCCAGGCAGACGCCCCCCAAACCCCCTCTGACTCAAGAAAGAAGCCAATGAGACTGGCCCAGAGGGGCCAGGTAGCTTCCCCCCTGCAATGCTGAGCCAATGGAGCCAGGAGCAGCAAGGCTGGGCAGCCCTCATACAGAGCCCAGTGGAGTGCCCACGTCTGGAGCCAGCAGCCTGGCCTGACTCCCTCCCAGCCCAGTGATACAGCCAGCAGCCGGTCCAGGCAGCAGGCACAGCTCTCCCCAAGCTAAGTCTAGCACAGAGCCAGCAGGGGGCTGGGAAGCTCCTCCTCCCATGCTGTGTAATGTAGCTATCATCTCCATTTAATGGACAGGGAAACTGAGGCACTCACCAACAGTGGGACTTGAATTCCCTCCTCATAAGATTATACCATGCACCCATGGCAGGCCACCTGTGGGGGGGGGGGCCTGGATCCAGGACCATTGGGCCTGTGGGGGCCCCACCCCTCAGTGTGCTGCCGAGGAGGCTGCCCTTGGTCAGAAGCCGGGCTCCACACTCCCACGCCTGGGCTGGCTGGTCCACCTGCCGGGAGCAGGCTGGTGCATCCTACCAAAGTGTAGCATTCCCCACCACCAAAAGCAGCATGGGACCCAGGGTGGCACCCCACTTGCCCTCTGCCCCAAGGATAGCCCTGCATCCATGACAGAGCAGGGAGTAATGCCCAGGAGTCCTGACTCCAAATTCCCCTGCTTTAACTACTAGACCCTGCTCCCCACCCAGAGTAGCAAACAGAACCCAGGAGTCCTGATTAAACCCAGCCCAATACTCTGTCCATAGTTTATTCTTTGGTCCCTCACTCCTCCTCCTCTCTGAACCCCAAGAACCGAACTGGGGTCTGTCTCACCTAAAAGAGCTTCCGATATCTGGGGTTTCTGATAGTATATAGTGGAGGTGAAGGAGTGGAGGGATACAAGCAGGAGGTGTGTGACACGGCCATGAGAAGTGTGGAATGAAGTGTGGGAGGACAAAAGTGATGAGGGATCAGAATAGAGTGAAATCAGCTACACACATCCCAGGTCCAGTCATGTCTAGTGGCATTTGCATGACATTTTCAGGTCAAAGATGCTTTTCAAATCCAAGGTGAGTTCATGGTGCGAATCACCCATCAACCAGAGATGCCCCACTCGGCTTGGCCCTGTTGTCACAGCCCTGAAACTAGTGGAGTCATTCCTGCGTTGCACCAGACAGAAGCAAGATCAGAATTATCATTCTGGGTTCTGGACTAACCCCTGCCTTACACATAAAGACTGTCATTTTACCTCTGGAAAGTGTGTGCGTTTTGGGGTCCCCCCCCACCCACACCCTGGCAGGAGTGTGTAAATGCCAATACAAGGTCAAAGGTAGCAGAGAAGCAGCCCCACAAACCCAGGCTGCCCATCAGGATCCCTGGGTTCTGTTCCTGGGCTGGGGAAGGAGTAGGGTCTAATGTGCTAGAGCAGGGTAGGAGGACTCCGGGCCCCCCCATGGCTTCCCCATTCAGGGGTGCATGGAGCCAGGATTTATGCCCCTCCACATGCCCGCTTTGGCTCGGCCAGAGCCAGTGAAAGTCAGCATCCCCCCACCCCCATGCATGGTTTCCCCAGCAGTGACGGGGGCACTTATGCCCCTTCTTACCTGCTCTTGGAACCAGGACAGGAGTCAGCCATCTGGCAGTATTCCCCACCATGTGGTGTTCCCAACCAGAAGGCGGCAGTGATGGGACTTTTTGGCCTAGCTTCTGCTGGGACCACATTGAATGGGTGGTCAAGTTAGGTTGGGCACAGGTATTATTCCCCCATTTTCCCTACTCACTTAGGACTTTGGGCCCCCCTTGGGCTCCTGACTCTCACCTCACTGGGGGCGCCCCTCCTGCCCAGCACGACTGCCTGGCCAGCAAGGGTCACCACCATTACCGCACACCTCACCTCCCAGCTTTGTAACTGGCCCATTGAAGGTTGGAAGGAACTTACTTGGCCTGGCGTGTAGGGAGCCTACGCTATTGCTGCTTGGGAGCTGAGACGGGAAAGGTTTCTTTTCGCTGTTTTTGCTAACAAGGCAAGGAGTGTGGCCTGCCCTTCTTATTAGCATCTGAAAGCCACTGTCCCTGAAGAGCAGCAGCTCCAGGGCTGATTTGCAGATCAGGGAGACATGTTTGTTAAATGGCTTATTAAACAGCAGTCAGCGAGGGAAACCTAGGTGACCAAAGTGGCAACCCGCCCCGCAGTCTGCAAGGAAAGTTCCAAAGAGGTAGCCATGTTAGTCTAGTTCAGCAAAACAAACAAGGAGTCTGTGCCACCAGTCTTTGTTTGTTTTAATGTGAAAGACAGAATTCACTTCTGTCTAATTTGGCACCCCTTGATGCCTGGTGCCCTAGGTGACCACCTAGTTCATGTATATGGTTGGGCCAGCCTTGTACAGTAGAATATTCCTGAACTTGGATATATTCCACTGAAAAAAGTCTTCAGTAACAACCAATTTAATGGCAGCAAGAGGCGTTCTCAAGATGTAAAGACAATACCCTTCCTATGAATGCTGTAGAGATGGAAATCTGGACCCAAAAAATCAATATATGAGAAAGTAACTGATGGATTTCCAGTAATGGATGGTATATCTGATTCCATTTGGAGACCCTGTATAAATTAGAACCATGCTGACAATAATTTATAAACGAAAAAATAAATTCAACGTTGCAAAATTGTCATGATAATCTATCCGTCAAGGCACAAAGCCTACTCACCAACAATTTACCACAATGACTGATATGGAAATCACAAGTGATAATTTACTCATCTGATTTTTTTAAAAAGAAGGCTTGCCCATAGCAGAAGCAGGCAGAGTTTTGCAATGCTGCTTTAGCTACAAAGACTTCTAGACATTTGACATTTATGTGCAATATATGATCCCACTTACAGTCTGAGAAAAGCAAGTTAAAATACTTTCTTAATCTGTGAACAATTTTTGAGTTGTGTTCTTTTCATCCCCCACCTCCTCCACACCTCCCCTGGATTTCTCTAAGTCTTTTTAAAGTAATGTATTTTAACTCATGACTGGTTTGCTCTGGTTGACACTATGGTAAGCTAAAATATACACATATTTTAAGATAGTCACTGCTATTGCAAAGTAAATACAAGGGGCTCATGTATTTCTGATACTCTGCACCAGATCTTGATAGAGTGATTGTCATGAAGAAACTTCCTCTTTGACATCTTCTTGTGGCTATCCTGCCATCAGTTCAAGCTTAACATGGCTAAAACAGAGCTCTTAATCACCCCTCTAGCTCTCCCCACTATCTCTTTCTTATATCACTGTTGAGGCAGTGACTCAGCCCTATAACTTGGGCTTCATTTTCAACTCAGAACTCTCTCAAGGTCCTCACATTCAGCGCACCTGAATCTTGCTGACTCGTTCTCCATATCATTTCTACAGTACAGCCTTTGCTACCATCCATACATCTAAAACTCTTGCCCAAGCTCCCATCATGATGTCTCTTCCTTATTGCAATATCCTCTCTGACCTTGACAAATGAAATCTCCCTCAAAATGCTGCGGCAAAGGTCATTTTCCTAGTATGTTGCTTTCACCAGGTTCCCCCCATCTTTTTGCATCCCTCCACTGACTCCTCCTCCCCATCGCACCAAACAGCAGGTATTTGTCTTCAATTCCAAAGCCCTCCATCGACTCCTGCCACCCTACTCCGTCTCTCATTTGCTACCAAGATGCTGACCTGTGCTTCAAATTGGCCCAACGTGCATACCTCCATCACTTACTTATTACATTTTCAAACAAGCTTCTTTCTTCCATCCTTCCCATCACCCTGAGGGGAAGCACCTTGTAAACATCCACTAAAGTAATCCATTATAGTCCTTCAATTATCTCCTTCAAACGCTCCTTTTCTGTGATGCCTACAAAAAATTGACAATGGTGGCTGCTGGTGCGCTGAGCCCACAATCTATCATGTCGACCAAAATTGCCTGATTATTTCTTTACTTTCCCCTGCTAGTTTAGCTGGTGTCTCTTGCCTATACTTAGATTGTAAGCTCTTTGGGGCAACGTCCATCTTTTTGTTCAGTGTTTGCACAGCACCTCGAACAACGGGCACCTGGTCTATAATTAGGGCTCCTAAGTGCTACAGTAACACAATTAATAAATAAACAACTTGTATAACCCAGTGCACCAACCCCCCATTTTTGAATGTCTGAAATACCTTCCGTTTCATTTTCAGCAACAAAATAGCCCCAGGATAACTACAGCAGTTGTTTACATGGAAAAGTAGTATTAGGAAAATGTTTGGTTATCTTCTAGTGTCTTGAATGCACTAAGTGAAAAGGTCTTTTGTACTTTATCCTGTTGCCCTTCGTTTTCCATTTCCTCCCATCCATTCTCTTCAGTCCTCTCTTCCTGCTCACTTGCACATGTTTCTCTTCCACCTGTCTTTTGCCTCCTCTTCCCTGTACATACTGTACAGCTGCTTGGCTGCCTTCTCCCACTGGCAACTCTAGCCCTTTTGGTGGTGACTCCTCTTTCCTCCCCTCCCCTTATATAGCAATAGGCTCTCTTGGAGGTAGCTAGGATTAACGGTTCCTTTTTGTTTCCTTAACATCTGTAGAAGCAGAGGAAGAGAGAGCTTCATCATGTGACCAACCAGCCCTTCAGAGATCAGTAACAAATGTGCTGCAGATTGCCATTTCAGAACAAGAGACCTATTAAAATGTCAGTGATATACATTAAAAATAATTTTTTTAAAAAGCCCCCATCTTTCTGAGCCGTTATTTCCCATGATAGCCATCCAAACTTGCCAGATGATGATGCCCTTTTTCAAGAATACAGTCTCAGAACCTTATTCAATGTCTAAAGGACAGACAAAAAAACAACAAGGAGTTGTGTGGCACTTTAAGGCAGCTTTCTCTAAGGCCCTGTGCCTACGTTGACAACTGTACAGACACACCATTAGCCCTAAATGCTTCCCAGTGCAAGACCAGGGCATAAGCTTCTTCCAGGACAAGAACAAGATGACTCGTTCCTAATCATCTGACTTTTTCCTCTTTAATCTCTTTAGAGGATTCAAAAGAGAACTACAAGAATAGTTCAGAGCAAGAGACTAAACGACTCCAGCTATTTACCCAAGCAAATGTTGAAAGGTGACTTGACCGTAGCCTATGACTACCTACCGAAGAGAAGATTTTTGATATTACTTGACTCTTTAATTCGGAAGACAAAAGCATAATAAGATCTAAGAATGGTTAGAAAATGAAGCTAGATGAACTAAGAAATTAGGCGCACATTTTTCATCAGTGGCAGAAACTAATGCTGAATTCTCTGAAACACGGAGTCATTATTTGTCTTTCTAAAACAGATACTGCAGCCTAGCTAAACCAAAAGTTTAGGCGAGGAGGTTCACTGACCTATGTTATACTGAAAATTGGAATAGAAGAACATGATGATCCCTTTTGATCTTAAAGGTCTAGAAATTTACTTATTTCTGAACCATTAGTTCCTACTTGGTTTGCGCTAACAATTAAATTCTCAGTGCTATAAGCGGTCTCAATATATCATCTGTAATACCCTTCACTCCTGCTCCATTAGTGCAACATGCCATCCTATTTCCATAGTCTATTATTAACCTTAGCAGTACTAAAATCAATGCACACTGGCGTAGCTCCCCAGTTCATTATAAGTGGAAACCCATCCCATATCTTTTTTTTTCCTCTATTACGCCTACTATTTCCCAATGCCCAACTTGACTGTCCGGAAAGCACCACTTCTTCTGTGTAACTGAAAAGAATTACTGTCTCCACCAGGGAACACTGTTTTATTTTTTTCTTTTCCTCTTCTTCCCTTTCTTGCCCCTTCTTTCTCCAGTGCTTCCCTTCCAACCTTCCCTTTTCCCTCTACACTGCTTCTGACATGAACTGTTAGAAACGCTTCTAGCATGGAGCTGAAAATTCTACTAAAAAGACATACCAGACATTAGCAATCATAGGACTTAGTACCTATATCAAAGTGGTGAACAAATGTTAATTAATAAATCCTCACAAAGCATTGCTACTGCAAGCATTTCCATTTACAAAAGAGAAACTGAGGCACAGAGAACATAAGTGGTTTTCCCAAAACCACCGACATGGCCAAGACAAAATGAGAACATAGGAGTTTCTGTTTTCCAGCCCTGCATATAACCCATGAGCCTAATGTCTAATTTATCATGCCTTTCACATTTAAAGCTAGCATTGCTAAAAGAGATCCTTGCATAGAAAGGTAGAAGAGGAGGAGCCTGTCTAACCAAAATTACACTACAAAATTAGGGTGAAACTGAGCCTTGTGCCAGGGACTAGGATAGGCCTATGCACCATTTATGTCCTAAAAAATGAGACTTCAGTGGGACATATGATAAGTAGTGAAGGGGATGGCATAAGTCAACAAACTCCCTCTTGGGCCTTAAGACACCATTTCAGGGATCCAGGGTGGTCACGTCTCACCTGTCCCCCTCCCTGAGGTCAGTCGCATGGGCCATGGATCAGCAGATGAGGTAATGCCCCATATAAGGAAACAGCCCACACTTAGACCAGGTGGGGTGCAAGCCATGTAAGGTAAACAACCCGAAATCCAGGTTTGTAATTGGCTCAGTGTCAGCATCCCTCAGACCTGACCCCCTTCCTCTAAACTGTACTATATAACCCACGCTATTGTTCACCTCGGGGAGCCAGCTTCCTCAGGGAACTGCTCCACCAGATCTGGTAGGTAAATAAAAGCATATGCTTGCGTGACCTCCTCTGCCTCTGTGTGTCTTGGCGCCACTCGGGCCGACTCGGGAAGCGCAAGGGCTTTGGGTTCTTACAGTAGTGCACAAGCATCAATTCCACTCCTCTAATGTGAACGTCACCTCAGTGTGTAATCCTAACTGATAAAAAGAACACTGCTCTTCAAGTTCCAGTTGGGTCAGTGTGTAATTTTTTCAGCAAAGTATAGTTCACAGATGCACTTTTGGTGTGAATTGACAGAAGGACTCAATTTAGCAAAAAAAACCTATCATTGCAGGGGAGAAAGAGGAAGAAGCAAGCCAGCACAGAGCTAAATCTCTATGCACTGGTTTGAAAATTCACTGATGAATGTAAAATTGGGAACGGAAAGGGGACAGAACAGTTATGCACTCTTCATTTGACTCACTCTCTTGCTCTCGCTCTCTCTTTCTCTCACACAGACACACAGGGTGAGGTAATAATGGTCATTTTGCATCTATTCATATAAGTGTACAGTGCTCCCTTTCTGCAAGTATTTATAAGGAGCAGGATGGTAGATAAAAAAAGGCCCCAGAGTGCTAGTGTTTACATAAAAGAGTCTTTTCTGCTTTTACCCAACATTGACAAAACACCAGAGCTGCTTACTTTTAAACCAGTTAATTCTTTCCATAATGGAAAGCTTTAAGAAAAATAGCACAACTGCTCTAGTTTCTTAATCTTGCTGAATATCTCCGACTCATTTTTCTTCTCATTAGTCATCTTCACACACAGTTGGATCACTAAAAGTTAAACCTTGATTTACTCAAAATGTTAAAAAAAAAAAAAAAAAAAAAAAAATCTTCTAAACGAAGTCCAGATGCTTTTCCAAAGCCCAGATACTCCTCACATGCATGGGATGCCTGTACATTTAAACAGACATTTAAATATATAATGAACTAAGTGAAGAAAATATTCTAATTTAGCTTTTGTTCAAAGAATTTGAAATTTACCCCAATGCCAAAGAGCCCACACAAGACTCATGAAGATCTTCACAGAACTTGAGAGGGGACGATTATGGTCATCCAGTCTGATCTAGCAAACGATACAGGACAAAGAACCTCATGAAAAAATGTCATGTCCTTAACTTCCCACAGCCAAACATCTCCAATTTCTAGTTCTCTCTGGGTGAAATTCATCTCTGCGCAGAGTCTGCAAAAAGACCTATGCAGTAATTAAGCCCCACTTAAAGCTTACTTTGAGTACTGCTAGTAATCTATGAGGCCTAGAACACATGGGAATTTACACAAAGTAACCCATAAGCCAAGTACAAACCTCTCGAACTATCAATAGCTCTTGAGAGGGGAGTTACCTATGTTTCATGCTGAGGAAGCAACAGAAAGGGAAAACACATATTTGAAATCAACCAAGCTTTTCATGACCTTCAAGGTTAGCCATGAAATATATAGATCGCATAGCTCATTTGAATGATTACAGAAGTTATTTTTAGTACACATTGAAACAAAAGATAATGATAACGTTTGTAACATGGAACTTCCTTCAGAAAGTGTGCGTGGAAAACAGTTGTAGAATGGATGAATGTGAGAGGAACCAGTCTTTATCAAGTTAGCATTAAATAAAGCCTGGCTTTCTTTCTAAAAGTTGCTCCCCAGTTCAGCCACAAAGTACCAGGCTAAGTGAAAAAATAACTGAGTGAAATTCTATGATCTGTGTGATACAGGAAGGCAAACTAGTTGACGTTGCTCCCCTCTGGCCTTACAATTACCTATGAATCTGTGACCCACAATATTAATTTTCTCAGCTACAAATATAAATCTCTATTTACATTTTAATTCTACTGAAATTCCAAGGGACTGGCGATTGAATAGTGAAACTTCTAAATCCATTCTAACAGTGAATTTTCATTCCATAGAAAACCAAGAAAGGAGGCACTTTTAAAGACTTAACAAATTTATGTTTTGCATCACCTTTTGTGGGTTAAGCCCCACTTCATCAGATGAATCGGGACTTCACCCACAAACGATCACAAGATAAAGAAATTTGTTAGTTTTGTACAAGCGCCACAGGACTCTTTCCTTGCTTTGTTGAACTAGAATAACATGACTAACCCTTTAGAATTCATTCCACAGATTACTGTAACAGGTGAACAACTGACAATGTGGTAACAGAAACAAAAAGGTTTTTCTGCCATCTACTGGATTTTTTCTTTCAGTATTGTAAAAAGAAAATGAACTACACAGTGTTTAGTTAAAGAAGCAAAGTGTCTGACAGTGGGATTTTCTCTCATGAAAGTTCATGCAATAAATAAAGCTGTCAGTCCTTAAGTGCATTTGGGCTCCTTGCTGCTTTTGCTGAACCAGACTAACACGGCTGCCCCTTTGGAACAGCATTTATTTGTACTCAATTTACAGAGAAAATAAACACCAACACAAATAACAGAAGATAGTTTTGTCTCATTCATTTTTTGGACTTGCTATTTCTCTCTATTTCTGCTTTACTACATCTTATTCTTCTTTCACTTGATTCTTCTTGCATCTAGAGTAAAACTTATCACTAGAAAATTCAACAACATAGCTTCATCAAGCCCATAACTTCTGAGTTAGATATACCATTTTAGAAATATAAAAGACTTCAAGTGATGAAGAATCCACTGCAGCTTGAGGTAAACTGTGCCAATAATTAATTATCCTCCCTCTTACAAAATTCTTTCACCTGGTTTTTAATCTTGAATTTGTCTAACTTCAGCTTCCAGCCACTGAATCTTGTTATAGCATTTTCTGTTACATGGAAAAAAAAAGTCTGTGATCAAAAAATCTCTTGTAAACTGTAATCAAGTAAACCTTTGGATAATTTATTCTAGATGGTGTTTCTTAAATTTTTGACTATGAGGCAGGTTTTCCAGACCTTAAGTCCCAATTGTTTTTTGAACCTTTTCCAATTTTCCAACAGCCATCCTGAAGTGCAGACACTAGAACAAGATATAGTATAGGCTTCCCTAAGGCTGGATGCAGCAGTAAAACCAGATTCATATGGAAGTTTTCCAGTTAATTATACATTTTATTGCATTACTGTAGACAAGCTCAAGCTCCTAAATTACTGTGTTTTTACATGTATTAAATAAAAATTACTACAGTGCTCCCTTCCCTAGCCATGGATGTTGATTGCAGGGAGGGATGTACATAATGCAATGGCTTGTCTTCAGAAAAGTATTTCATTAAGATTAAAATAGTCTTTTTGTTTTAAAAGAAAAATTTTTAAGAAAATTAGCATGCTTTTATTAGTTCACTACCTACTCTTAAGAAAAGACAGATATTTAACTTCTCAGAAATCAAACAAAGCAGGAAATTGGTAGAGACATGATTGCAATGATTTTCTATGCACTAATTATAAAACATTTACACAACTGCCCAAAATGACACGTTTTAAAGGATACACATAATTCTCTCTCTCTGCCCCCAGATCTATGGAACAGGCAAACAAGAAAGTCATGATATAGAGCAATGTGGGTCTCTGCATTAATAATGATGAGAATAAGGAAGAAGAGATTTCCTGATATTAAAGGAAGGACCTGAAAGGAGGGAAGAAGGACACATGTTGGTGACGAGTAAGGGTACTTTTCAATAGGAACAGGGAGCACCTCGTCTCAGTTACCCTGACCTTAGAAGTTTCCTTTGATAACAGGAGAGGAATTTTAGATTTGGTGGCTCTACTGAACTTACGCATGCCACTGATTAAGGACACACATTGGTTAGGCAACAGCACAGAGAGGATCTGTTAAGCAAACAGTTCCTAGAAACTAGCCACTAACTGCCTGGGGTTAGGAAGAAACTTCCCTGGTGGGCTTGTTAGTCCATTGAAAAGAGACTTGTAGCTTCTCCTGAAGCATACAGTTGTGGCCAATATTGGAGAGGGGATACTGGACTACATGGGCCAATGGGCTTTTCCAACTGCATAAAATCTCCATTTAATTACTGGTCAGCAGGCATCAATGGCACAATGATTTGACTGTTAGTGCAAGGATTAGGGTGGAAATTTACTGGGGAAAACACAGTACATGAGAAAAAGATATGCTGCCGTTTTATTCTACACCTCCAGGAACAGGTGCAAAAAAAGAAAAAATTAAATTCACTTGTCCTGAACCTCCCCAGAGAAAATGACTTTCAAGGATTATAATTTACACAAGAGCTCCCCCTTGTGTTCCAGTAAACGTTGTTTCTTTTCCATTTTTAAATAAGTAGGAAGCAGGGTTATACCACCATCAAATAAATCTCAGAAATGCAAGGGTCCCCACAGTTCATCATTGTTAACGCCATGTGCAGCACAGTATCTGGGCACAATTAGATGACTAGCAGATTGACTGCCAGCCTCAGCTGACTTTTTTTTTTTTAATGTAGCAATTATTAAAAGGAGGCTCAAAGCCTGTAGAACTGAAGCTTCATCCACACAAGGAGTCACAGATGGGCAGGGAGTGGGCAGAGCTAGACACAAGTGAGCTGGTACACAGGGAGAAGTAAATTGTGCCTAGAAATGAGTGGGAGCAAGGACAGAAGAGAATATCAAAATTCCCAATCCTGTGCTGTCCCTTTTTTAGGGTAAACAGCAAAGTACCAAACTAACCCTTATACCAGTGGTTCCCAACCTCTTCTCTGCCATGGCATACCTTGATATGTTTATTTTGAGGTATACCACCATACTCTCTGAATGAACTCATGAATATTCATTAGCCAATCCAGAACTCACAATAGTTTTTCAAAAAAATCCCATGGCACGCCTATGGACCATGGCACACTGGTTGGGAAACACTGCCTTAAACTGCAGACACCCTCAGGGCAAGAGTCTTGCATTTTTTATATCTTTAGTAGAGAATGATACACACTCAGGATGTGAACAACAGCGCAGGATCATTTTTACTTCCCAACATTCTTCACTATTGCTCTGCAGATGGTGAAAGCACAATACTCAGGCTATTCTTTTATCATTCCCAAAGTAACCATGGTGTGGGGCGTTTCATGCTCAGGCAAAGGAAACAAGGAGTCCTGTGGCATTTAAAGACTAACAGATTTATTTATCACATGAGCTTTCATGGGAGAAAATCCCACTTCTTCAGACGCTTTGAAGGTAGGGAAATTTACAGAATGGGTTGAAAATAAATGCAAGGGAGTGTAAGACATAGTATCCGGTCATACAGTAACAAGAAATCAGAGCAGTTGTTAAAATTCAAACCCTGGGAAACAGCACATAGAGGAGAGTGAGGTCAAATCACCTGTTGTAATGGGAAAAGAAGCTATAGTCATGATTTAATTCTGCTTTCACACAAACTAATCTGTGTATCAATTCTAATTCAGCTGTTTCTCTTTGAAGTCTTGATGTCCCGTTGACTTTCTTGAGCACAGTTGTTAACAAGTCGTCCACAGATGGGGTTAAAGTAAGGGGAAACACACCAGAACGTAGTTCCGGGGCCCCCTAGTTTTAGGCTGGCAGCATTCCAGGGCCCTTAAAAATAGAGGAAGGCAGTGGAACGCTGCATTCCAGGGCCCACCTAAAAATAGCTACAGCAGCTGGAACACAGCGTTCCCATGGCTGCACCTTAAACCTTGCTCCACCTTAAGCCCAGCCAGCAGAGAGCTGCGGCAGGCTGGGAGTTTGTGAGTCTCTGGCAGGGTGGAGCAGCTTGTGGCCTCTCAGGCAGCCTGCAAACAACCCAGGTAAGGGCTTGGGGGGTTGGTGGGGATTGTGCGTGCGTGCGCGCGCATCTGGGGATGGCTGTGTTTGTGAGTGGGTTCTGGGGACAGGTATTGGGGGGCCCACCCATGCTGGAAGGGGGGACCCATCTGTGCCAGAGGGTTCTGGGGCCCACCAAATTATACTTTAACTCCTGTCCATAAAGTGATTAGAATGATGGAAGTGCTCAGCAACCAGGTTTTATGTGTTGTGATTTCTGAGTAATTTATTAGACTCTATGGATATGTCTACACTAGGGGCTTAAGTCTACTTAAGGAGGCTTAAGTTGAGTTAAGAAATGCCCTGGCCACATTTTGAGTTCATTACTTGCTTAAGTCAACTTAATAACTCCTTCCCTTAAAGTCAATTTTAAGGGTTAAGTCAAATATGACAATTAACGTCGACTTAATAAAGTCGACTTAGTGCTGTGGGACCATTTAAGTTGACTTTACAAAGTTGACTTAAGCCAGGGGACTCATTTAAAGTTGACTTTATTAAGTTGACTTTAAATGGATCCCCTGGCTTAAGTCGACTTTATAAAGTCGACTTAATGAAATGTGGCCTCATTAAGTCAAGCAAATAAGGTTGACTTTAAGTAGACTTTATTAAGTCGACTTAACTGAGCCCTGTAGTGTAGTCATAGCCAAGGTGGGATTAAGTTATAGACTGTGCTATAGGCACTGTAGGAAAAATTAATTTTAATTTCCAATTAACAAATTAGAAGTGTCTATGTTCAGAGGTACAGTTGGTCGCCATTCCCATTTTACATGCATTGGGCCTGTTTCTTACAGAGCAGAAGAAATTTAAAACAGGTTGACACTGCAAAGCCCCAGGAAGGTCACCAAAATGGCCAGTGATGTTTGTAACAGCCTCTTTCCAATATCGTATTAAAATGGCAATAAGGGAAAGCCAAGAGTTCTTAGTTACAATAAAAAGCCAACTAGACTCACATAGATCTAAATCCACATTTACAAGGTTCTTAGGAGAGTTGCACTGTGAAATGCGAGGGAAATCACAAGGAAACTATTGGAAAAAGGCAGACGATGGGCAAAGAGAGCCAGAGCTGTTAAGTCTGGGTTGTATGCCAAGAAAGAGCATCACTAGCATTCTGCAAGCTAGTACACACCATGGTAAGACAGAAAAGCCTTTTTAAAGCCACAACAAAAGTGTTTTCGCAATCCCATCTTCTGATATGGAGTGGATTCTCCAGACATAGCTGACTAGTCGCCAACTGCAGAGCGACACAGTGCAGCCGAATTGTATGTAGACATGAGACTTTCGACAGCATCCAGAGTTAGGACTCTATGTGACTCCAAATATATGTTCAGAGGACTGGCTCAACATTTTGATCACCAGGTGACCTCATGGAGGGCAAATGACAGTGTAATCAGCATGATATGACACATGTGGGGCTGGGGCCCGAGATGTTTATGTGCTATAACTTGTGGCCAATTTCACCAGCTCAGATGCCCAGACCATTTAAGCTGACAAGTACACTAGTTCTGTAAATCCGATAGGGACAGGTCCTAGAAAAGGACATTCCTAGTTTTCAGCTACACACAGTGAACTTCTTTATTCATAAATCTAAGTGTGTGAGGCCTATTCACATTATGATGCATAGTACATAACCGATTTACCCCCTCCCCCCTCCGATTTTGAAAACTTCCAGCGCTCCTCGTTTTTGGGCAGGAATAGGACACTTGGCAGGAGACAGTTCAGCTATGTCTACACTGGAGGTTTAAGTTAACTTAACCAGACTTAAGTAAACTTAAGCAACTCCGGGCCACCCTGGGAGTTCATTAAGTTGACTTAAGCAGTTGCTTAAGTCAACTTAATAACTCTCACTCTTAAAGTCGACTTTAAGAGTGCAGTGACTTTATTAAGTCGACAAACTGTGGCCACTAAAGTTGATTAAATAAAGTCGACTTAAGGCAGGAGAGCCATTTAAGTCGGCTTTACAAAGTCGACTTAAAGAACTGGGGGCTCTCTAAGTCAGCTTAATAGAATCGACCTTAGGTAGACCTTACTAGCTTAACTGAGCCCTCTAGTATAGACATAGCCTTCTATAGCTCAGAGAGGTGCCTTCTGCTGTGCCCATGAAATTCATTCTAGGTTTGGTCAAGTTATGAAAATTCCATTTACAAATCCTCTGTGGAGCTTTTTAGAAGTTTGCTGCTAAAATTGCCCAAACATTTTATCTGAAATGATAAAACATTTCCCCAGCCCACACACCTCCCACTTACACTAAGCATGTTTCCTAGTACCACATAGCTTGGACTCCACATGTAAAACTGTAGTAGCAGCTGCCCCTTTAGCCTAAAGGGGAAAATATTTGGTTAAAAACCAAGAATTCTAATCTCAGCAGGTCTAATTGCTGTTAGTAATTTGGTGTATTTCACAGACCTTATTACTGAGCAAGGCTTCCAACCCGCTATCCTGGGAGTTGGACAATCATATTTCCCTTAATAAGATAAGACAGTTGGTAGAAGGTCACTTCTGGCAGAGCTGAGTATAGACCTCTGTAATATGCAGAGCCAAGTCGGGCCGATTCCAGGACACCACTGGTCAAGGTTTAAGGCAGATTTGCACCAACAGAGTGACCTAAATTTTTTTTAACATATCATAGAACATGAGCTAGTCTGGACATATTTCATGTAGACGTACTGCAGAGCTTTCAACCTACATATGAACATACTGAACTTAAGGAAAAACGGTTAAACAGGAAACTGCAGTTAAGCAATCATTACAGGGAACCGTATTTTCTTAGAGTGCACAGAGGTTATCAGTAGTCTATATAGTTGGAACCAGTGTTAAGACAATGTCAAATAAAAAAAGATGAAGCAAATTCTGCTTTCAATTACAATGGTATAAATCCAAAGTAAATCAGTTGGCATGAACAGAATTACTCTAGATTTATACTCACATAAGTGACAGAAGAATCAAGGTCAAACATTTTCAAAAAGTAAATTTCTTCATCTGGTACATGAAGGTATTAGAGAGACAAGATGTGTGAGGCAGCACCTTTTACAGGACCAACTTCTGTTAAGGAAAGAATCCAGCTAACAAGCTACACAAAGCTCTTCCTGAGGTCTTCTCTGTGTAGCTCCAAAGCTTGTTTCTTTCCTCAACAGAAGTTGGTCCAATAAAAGATATTACCTCATCTAACTTGTCTCCCTGATGTCCGGGGACTGACAAAGCTAGCACACTGCATATGCAAAATACATTATATTATTAAAATACAAATAGGTGTCTATATGATTTATATAATTCACATTTTGCATAGCACTGTGGCAAAGCAATGAAAATATCCTTAACTAGTTGTCTTCACACTTATTCATAATTAGTTTCTACCA
This sequence comes from Podocnemis expansa, assembly GCA_007922195.1. Classification (NCBI taxonomy): domain Eukaryota; kingdom Metazoa; phylum Chordata; order Testudines; family Podocnemididae; genus Podocnemis; species Podocnemis expansa. The sequence continues at coordinate 36,494,585 of ML681998.1, read as the reverse complement.
AATTTCACTTTCAGATACTTTACCTACTAAGGCCCCAATCCAACCAAGCACTTAAGCATGTGCTTAACTTTAAATGGTTGAATGATCAACTAATTCCAATGGATGCTTATAATTTAGCAAATGCTTAAATGTTTCCCTTGAGTGGGGCTAGAGTCTATATCAGTGGTTCCCAACCTTTTATCTGCCGCAGCACACTTTACCGCGCTTTCACTCACAGCCCCTGGACTCTGCCACCGTGGGCAGCCCCTCTGTCAGACTCTTTGAAATGGGATTTACTCCCAGAAAAGCCCATGCAATAAATAAATTTGTTAGTCTTTAGAAGCACCACATGACTCCTTGTTTGTTTTGCTGAAATAGACTAACACAGCTACCCCTTTGGAACAGACGGAATAGTGTAATTGACTATACACAGATTTCCATTGTGTTTGTGTGAGTCTTTTATACAGCAAGAGCAGGAGGGGGGGAAAAAAGGCACTTAAAAAAAAACAGAGGAAAATGTGATCTTTGAATAATAAAAATTGGCAGAGAAACAGGGATAGATGTAGAGCACTTGGCACTACTTGTAACTCTTTGACACACAGACTAGATTTCAAAGTGATGTGTCCCTTTAATATTCAATTTGATGAAAACTTATTTTACAAGTCTAACTATGTGGTCTGAACTAGCTGACATGGACTATACCTATGTTTTCTTTTTACCACCACCAAAGATGTCATCAGTGTTATGGGCCCAAACCTGCCAGCACTCATACATGCAAGCAGTCTTTCATCACGGAAGTAGCTTCACTTACATAGATGGTATGCAAAATCAGGTGCTTTAATATAATTCTTGACCTGTATTAGAATAGTCCTAGTCAGGCTTAGTGCCCCATTTTGCAAGGTGCCACACAAATTCATAAATGGAAAAAAAAAAAAAAAAAAAGCCCTTGCACAATTAATTATAGTGAGTTGTTACAGTAAACATTTATATAGTATTGAAAAAAATGTTCTGATGGATTTAAATGCACTGAGACCTGAGCAGCATAATGGCTAATGAAAATTTACATACTGTATATACTTGTGTACAAGCTGAGAATTTTGTGCCTTAAAATCCCCTTTGAAAAAGGTAATCAGCTTCTGCACGGGTATATATGGTAGTTGGGAGTTCTGAAATCTCCTGTCTTGGGTATGCTCAGAGCATACTCAGGGTGAGACCCCAGCATGTGGTGTGGCCTCCGGAGCAACTAGGTAAGGGGGCCCTGGGTGGGGGGCACAGCCCAGGGGAACCAGCATCGGGGGGGGGGGGTCGGGGACTCTTAGAAGCAGTGGCAGTGGGGGGGATAGGGAGGGACTCAGGAAAGTGGTGGCACTGTGGAAGAGTAGGGAGGGGGTCAAGGACTCAGGGGGAGTGGCGGCAGAGGACGGAGGTTAGGGAGGGGGGTCGGGGATGCAGTGAAGCCGGCGGCGCAGGGTAGGAGGTTTCGGGAAGGGGGTTGGAGAGGCAGGGGGGCTTATACATGGGTCATGCATTTTTTCCGGGTTTTGGGATTTATAAACAAGGGTCGGCTTATACACAGATCGACTTATACATGAGTATATATAGTAGATCATGTAATCTAATGTTCATTTCCAAAAAAAATTTAAAGGCCTAATGAATCAGATGAAGTCAGAAATTGTGGGCTTCTCAGAGGAAATGGACTTGGGAGTCATCATGAATATAACCCCCATGCATACTCCAAAAAAAGTCTTCAGAGTACAGGATTTAGGAAAGCAAACATGATGCTCAGGTGCTCCAAAGAAAAAGATACAAAATCTATAATCCTGAACGTTTAATCCTTGAAGGACTCATGAAGATTTTATATGCTGTTTTCATTCTATCATTCTTTTTTTCTGACAACTGGATGTAAGCAGACCTTTTTACTAGAACAGAATAAATAATAATGCTTTGTATTCTATAGCATCTTCCCGAGATTCCCAAAGTGATTCATAAATGTTAAAAAATTGAGTTCAAACCTATGAAGACATGCTTTACTTTAAACCACGAATAGTTTCATTTAGTCCAAAAGAACAGTTCAAATGAAGCAGGCGGTTTTAGTCCTCACAATACACACATGAAGAAGGGAAATATTCTATTTTATAGATAGGATAACTCAATTACAGGGAAGTAAAGAGAACTTTCCAAAGGTTATACAGAAATAGATTTTCTAAATCACTCTTTTCCTGTACACAAGATCATCTTTCCCTGTGTATGACAGTATTGGATCATATTATCTGCAGGCGTATATCACCAGAGCTTCGAAGGACCTGCTCCAATTTACGCCTGTGAATCTGGGCCCATCTCTTTGCCCGATTGTGCATTCAAATATACGCTGGAGTCTATATTATGCTTGATAGTCAATAAAGTTATATTTTAAGAGACATAAAAACAAGAGGCCCATCTAACAATGGTGGACTGCTGGACCAGTCAAGGGACCTCAACTTGTGAAACACAGCAGAGAGTAAAAGGCTCTGGAGAAAATCATCAAGGATGGGTAAAACGTTGGGATGCAATTTATATGTGCGAAGAGGTTACAGTAACCAGAAGTGCCTGGCCTAAAACCCATAAGCATGTGTCCTGGTTAAGTTACAGCCTCACAACATTTAATTCTGTTTGTTATTAAGGAGAATGTAACGCAGAATTTGACAGCCAGATTTTTGCAAAGGGCCTACAGGAGAGAATAAACTATGGCATCTTAGCTACCAACAGTGTGCCAACACCTGTACTGACCTGCAACCACGCCCCCTTGTCTGATAACACTGGTGTGTCTCACAAACTAAGCAGAGGTGAGCTGGATTGGTTTTTGGATGGGAGATATCTAAAAGAAAATGTAGGTGCCAGGGGAAGTAGCAATTTCAATTCAGCAGGTGGCAACCTCTGTTTAAATCACTATGAAAGTGCTATCACATTATGGGATTAGGCAGCTCTGTTTTGTGCAGGTGCCTTCTTTTGAATGAGATGTCAAACTGAAACTCTGACTGCATATGGCCATGAAAGAACCACTGGGACCTATTATAAGAAAAAGCACTGCCCTGATGGCCTGGCTGAAATTTCAGACTCAAGTATTTATACTCTACCTTCACAGAATTTCTTCTGCTGTCCACTCAGACATAGTTCTTCATTTTGTTTTTTATCTTAAATTGTTGTGTAGTTACTAAGCAAGCAACAGATATGATCCAAAGAATGGCCTCATTTCAGTGATGGAAATAAGTAATTCCTACATCGCTTAGCTCTAGTCCAGTGGTTTCCAACCAGTGTGCCACAGCACACTGGTGTGCTGCGGCAACACCCAAAGTGTGCCGCGAGAATCTGGAAGAGCTAGAGTTAGAGCTCCCTCCCTGCTCAGTCCAGCCACGTGGGCTGTGCAGGGCTGGCAAAAAGCAGTGGCGGCTTTTGGGGTAGGCAAAGCAGGCAGCCGCCTAGGGCCCCATGCAATAAGGGGTCCCGTCCTCAATTTGGTGGACAGAAATGAAAATATAGAAAAATATAGAAATTGTTCCCATCTAGCAGAGCTAGTAGGGCTGGAAGCCTAAGCACTTTTCACTCTTGGCTCATCAAGGCAAACTGTCATTAGGATCTGTGCTTCGTCTGAATTGCAGCTTTCACCATTATCTGCCCATCATCTTCATTGACACACTAAAAAAGCAGGAGCAAGTAACAGCACAATAGTAAGAACTTTTCCCTCGAGCTCAGCTTTTAATTCCTCAGTGTGGCCATTTATTCTTGCCATTTTTTAATTTTGTGAAATATTGCCTTTTCCTTTTCTTTTTTACCAGTTCTTTTTCCTTTGACTTTATGACCATTTTTAGTTTGGCTTTGCTTAGATCAAAAAAACGGAATTGTGTGGCACTTTAAGACTAACAGATTTATTTTTCGCATGAGCTTTTGATCAGTTTACCAGGTAGGTCCATATAGGCTTCTACATATAAATACAGTGCTGCCCTCTTAGACAATCATTACAGCTGTATCTGATGTCTGTGCTGTATCTTTTTTTTTGTAAGTAATTTTTTAGCTTCTTCTGTACTTACTATTTAATATTTTTGAGGGGGCAAGAGTCTTATAAACTTGAGTACTTCAGAGAATTTCACTGAAACTTGGTGCTTTTCATTTATAGGAACCTGGGTTTTTTTACTTATTTTTATTTATTATAATTATTTGTATTAAATGTCTAGTGCACATAAACCCAAGCCTATATGAAACATTTGTAAGATTTGACTGCCAAAATTTTAAATGTGGTATTTGTTATTTTTGAGCCATCATTAATGTTACCACTTTTTATTTATTAATTAATGCTCATACTTTTTAAAAAAATTTTAAAGGTTCATTTTGACTTTGTAGTTCAGCATTAGCTGATTTATGTTACGTGAAAGATGATCAACTTACAAGCTTCATGATGGGAAATCTTTAAAAATATCATACTCAAGAATAATTTACGAGTTCCAGAGGGATAGTCGTGTTAGTTCAGTTCAGCAAAACAAAAAAGGAGTCCTGGGGGGGGGGGCATGTGGGGTGGTTAGGCCTGCAGGGGGGGACTGGGGCCACAGGGAAGGTAGCAGTGGAGGCCAATAGTGAGCCCTTTAGGGGGCCCCACAAAGTAGTTTGTGGCAGGGAAGCAGCTCCCAGCCTGTCAGCCAGCCTGCAAGCAGCCAGGGTAAGGGCTTTGAGGGGGGCTGCTGGGGATTGTGGGGAGCAGGGGGTATGTGTTTAGCAGAGGTGGGTGGAAATGGATGTGTCGCAGAGGGTGTGTAGCCGAGGCTGTGGGGTGGCTGTTTGGTTGGGGGGGTGTGTAGCTGGGGGGGGGGATTAGCTGGGGGCTGAAGGAATAGTTCTGGCCCCTGCAGTGATGGGAGGGTCCATCACAGGCAACAGTGGGGTAAGGATTGCCCTGGGTGGCAGGGAGCCACTGTGGAGAAAGGGAGAAGTGGGTGCTGCGCCATGCTCTCCTGACCTACCTTCCCACTCCCCAGGTTCCCCTGCCTCCCTCACAAAGCCACTCCTGTTCTCCCTTCCCCTCTCCTTTCTTGGCACCCTTGTGCCGTTCCCCACATGGCTGCCCTTGTCCTCTTTGGCCATCCCTGCCCAGGAACGGTGCTGCCATTTCTGGCGCCCCCCTGCAAGCAGAGCAGGTGCCAGCGTCCCCCTGCAATGCTTACCAGGCTTACTGGGTTGCGCCGGCCCTGCCCCTGCCCTGCTCCCCACACTCACTCCTGCCACTGCAAGTAACTCCTGACCTCCCCGTCTTGCCATCCCTGCTCTGCTACCCCCACTACCCCACACAGCAGCATTTCCGAGCCACTGTGCCATGGTTCATAAATATTCATGTTATTTTGAGCTAATTTGAATATTCATGAGTTTTTAATGGTCGTGTGCCTCAAAAAATTTGAAGGTATCAAGGTGTGCCACAGCAGAAAAAAGGTTGGGAACCACTGCTCTAGTCTACACTGAGGGCTTTTTCAGCAGCAGTCAACCACCATTTATGCAAAGAACATAAAATTCCTTGCATAAACGGCGGCTACTTTCTAAGCCGCCGTTACACATCAGGAAAAGCCGACCTCAAATCATTTCTGGTCAGCTTTCCCCCACGTCCCCAGGACTTCCAGGGTTGGCTTCCGGAAGCAGTGCAGCAAGTTCATACCCACCACAATCCACTCCCAGAAGCCCGAACTGACAGCGGCAAATTTTTCTGTTGCCAGTATAGACATACCCTTAGATACCTCACAGGGGAGTTGTGAGTCTTAACTAACGTTTATGAAATACTTGATGCCTTCTTAAGACTGACAAGAACAAGGTACTATTAAACTTAGTATAATCGACTGCATATCCTCAGTGTGCTCATACTCCCTTGTCTTGCACGTTTTCCCATCAGAAACTTTCCTTGTACTAGGATCCAGCAATTAGTTATTCTCCCACTTCATTCAATGTAAGGCCACTACTACTTATTTATATAGATGTAAAGTCGGTTACCATAGCTCCCATATCCAACTCGGGAAAACCTCTTTTTTCTTTGTATGAATTTTTTCTAAGAAGCTAAGACAGGTGAGAGCCATCAAAGAGGCTTCAAATGGGGCTGGTACTTTCCATTTTGTTTTGTATGCCATTGAGAACACTGCTTAATCCTTGCCCACTCCTTCCCTCGGTGAGCTATGTTTTGTTTCTTACTTCACTTGAATACTTACATTACAGCTGTTTCACTACTTTCATTCATGAGAAAATGAAAAGTGAAACATGGGGGGGAAGCTGCAAAGCTCTCTGGTTTCTGACACATTCTGTGGGGAAAGAAGGGAGAACACTGCATACGCAACTAACATGTTAAAAAATACTTCAGAAAGTTAATCTGCAGTAGCTGACACTTCTTGGTAGAGAAAACCACTTAAGATAGACATTGGATAAAAGCATTGTTAGATCTATCTAAGACAGTTTACACTTGTAAAGGTTGCTAACATGCTCTAGAATTCAGAAACATATGCTTGTTCTCATGTTCTTCCACAAACCATTGTTTTATCTTCTTGAAAAATAATAGGAGCTCATCAAATAACAAAACTCATATTTCAGTAGAAAATATGGCCAGTACAACTGAGCATTAACGTCTTAAACTAGCTGTTAACTTCTTGCTGTAAAATTAGAAGTCAGTATCTATGTTCCTTCTACGGTGCACGGGTGCGCGGCCACACACATAAAAACCCCGTGCTGCGCAGGTTTCTCTCATTCCTGCGCATGCAACGGATGAGTGAGGTGGCGCAGGAGGCTATCAGGCATGAGGCCCAGGGTAGGGCTGGCCTAGAGTGGGCAGGGGGCACAGCCGAGAATGGCTGTGGTGGGGTGGGGGTGGGGGGGAGCCCTAGGGTTGGGTCAGGTCGGGCCGGGCTGGCAGGCGGGCGGGCAGGTGGGCAGCACCGCCGTAGACCTCAAGAAGGCGGCGGCAGGCTCGGGTCTGGCCGCGAGAGCTTGGCAGTGCAGCCGAGGATCAGCCACATGGAGAGGCTGAGGTGGCCAGGGGTGCAGCCAAGAATGGCTGCGGCAGGATGGGGAGCAGAGGTGAGCCTCTGGAGTTGGGTTGGGTAGGCAGGCGGGCGGGCGGGCAGCTCTAAGTGGGCCGTGGGTGCAGCCGAGAATGGCTGCAGAGTAGTGAGGGGGGGTGAGCTCCAGGCTCTGGCCGGCGGACGGGCGGTGCAGTCGGAGACCCGGAGGAGGTGGCGGCAGGCCCTGGGTCTGGCCGGGAGAGCTCAGCAGCACGGCCGAGGATCAGCCACATGGAGAGGCTGAGGGTAGGGCTGGCTCTGAGTGGGCCGGAGGTGCAGCCGAGAATGGCTGCGGGGGGCCAGGGGGGAGCCCCAGTGTTGTGTTGGGCCGGCGGGCGGATGGCACAGCTGGAAACCCAGAGAATGCGCTGGCAGGTCCTGGGTCTGGCTGAGACGGCTGGGCAGCGCGGCCAAGGATTGGCCATGTGGAGAGGCCCAGGGCAGGGCTGGCTCCGAGTGGGCCGGAGTGCAGCTGAGAATCGGCTAGGGAGCCCCAGCCCCAGGGCCAGGGCGGGGAGGGATGCAGCCGGGAGAGTGAGAGGAGGCAGCAGGTCTTGGTTAGGGTTACCCAACTCTGGCAAAAGGAGGACATGTCCTCCTTTTTACCTGCTTGTTCTCAGTGCTCGAGGTATTTTAAAAATAGGTGTTTTTGTCTAGCTTTTTACTTCTCAGGAATGGTATGTTAAAAACCCTCTAACAGCCAAGTTCCAAAAGGACAGCTGCGGTAGTCTAGTAAAGCAAAAAAACCAAGGAGTCTGTTAGTCTTTAAGTGGCACAAGACTCCTTGTTTTGTTTTTCTAACAACCAAGTTACAGAGCAGGAAATCTTCCCCCAGTGGCTGAAGATTGTAGGTGGTCACATGTACACACTGCCCAATCACAGCTCTGCACAAAGCAGTCCTTTTTGACTAAAGAGCTCTGGTATCCCCTGACTTTGGAGGGTTTTTTTTTTTTTTTTTACAAGACTGTCTGAATAGCTCAGTTGGTAAGGAAGGTATCTTTCAACCCTGGGAGTGCAGGTTGAAAACCTGTGAAAGATGCTTTGATTTTTGGCCCTTGCTCCTTACAAAATGGCTAAATGGGGGGGGGGATAGGGATACTAATAAAATGAAGGAAAATAAAGTCTACCTACCATAAACAAAATTAGTAACAAGGACCAATTAAATAAAACCACTAAAGAGGTAGGTTTGAACTGGACAGAAACAGTTCAGGCCTTTTTTTTTTTTTTTTTTTTTAAAGGAAAAAAGGGGGTGCTGTGGAAAATGAGAAGCGAGTTAACTGAGTTTTTTTTCTTTTAGGTACTTTTCAAGTTTACATCTGAAAATTTAGGTTTTTAACTTTAGTCTCATGAACATTAATGGAAGGGACATGAAAAATTTGCAATTAATGAAAAAAATCATTTTAAAATAATTTAAAAATCACATGACTTTGTGCAGTTTTAATGCTGCATTCATTAATCAGTACCTGTTTTCCATGACTTAATATGGCAATAACAGTTATATTAATACTCAGTAATTCTCCATGTCTCCTCCGATGTCCTCCTTTTCATATTTCCCTGTCCTTTCCCTGCTTTGGGATCTGGCATCCATACCAAGAGACCATGTGTTGCCCACGAACCTTACTATGTTATGTGTCCTGTTCTGTGTCTGATCTCCGGAGGAGAAGCATTTGTTCACTCCGAAGCTCCAGAGCATAGGTCTCTAGTTCAAGCTGTGGAACTGTGTGCTCAGAGTTTTGGGATGTCCCTGGTTCAAGTCCTGGTGCTTTGGACAAGATACTAGCTTTTACTTGATTCTGTGGAACTTTCCCAGCTTTGCCTCAAATAAGCTAGTTGGATTTCATCTGCTCTAGCATTTCTTTAGGTCAGTGTCTCCCAGAATGTCTTTCTTTTAAGTGCAGAGCAGTCTAGAACTTGCTGGTTTTCCTGGCAGAAGCTTTTTCTTGTTTTTGGCCCAAGTAGGTTTATATGGCCTGGACTGTAGGTTCAAAGAACTGCCAACATTTTAAAAGGAGCTGTGAGACTTCTTTTAAAAAAAACCTAATTGTTTCAAGTTAGAGATAAAATAATGATAATAAAAATCTATTCTTGTCACAGGACCTTCTTCACAGTAACATGCTAAGTTGCAGTGGAAAATCTCTGAAGTAGACTGTTTTGTTTCCTTGTAAAATGTTTAGTGCAATCGGACAACAGCAGCACTGCTGGGGCTGACTCAGCCAAAACATCCCCATTAAAATTGATGGGGAGCTCTACACAGGCTTTCCTTACTTAATGTGGTTTTAAATGTATCTTTCTATTTACAGATTTTTTTGGATAGACATATACTGAAAGACAGAGTGCATCCGGGAATATTGTAAGCCTGGAATTGGAGGGTAACAGATCCTGCTCGCATCTCCTGCACAAAGAACTCACTGAGTGAAGCAGTACCTTATTTAATACCACCTGTGTTCTCCGTAGCATCTGATTTACATATCAAAAGTGTTCTTTGCTTTTAAGAGGCCCCAAGCAAAATTAATCTGCTGGTGTTTTTATTTATAATTGCGTCTATAATTAAAATCCATCGATTTTAAAATGTTGGAGTGAAAGTTTGAAAGCAGCAAAAGCAGTGAACCAACACAGAAGAAGGTCTGCTTCAGATTTAAGGAAGAATGGCTGCATGAGCTTATCGAAACTGAAACACCACATGTGTCTGGTAAACGACGCATATGCCTAGAAGATATTTTTAAGTACCATGAGAATGGTGAAGTATTATGTACCATCTGCATGCAAGCCCGTGCGAATGGCAAATGGGCCTCAGGCAAAAAATGGGATGAATGGAAACTGGACTACTTAAAACATCATTTAATGCAAAAAAGTCACATAACTGCTGTCCATACATTACGTAATCAGCACCAAGGACTTATTAAAACTTTGCTATGTGAGACACATGAAGATAGAGAACGTAGAGCTGAAATGTCTGAGAGGAAATTGTCCACTGCTGATGAAGTAAATATTTTAACTGATAAATTCCTTCTTGCAATAAAACTAAATTCATCATTACTATCGGTTCAGGAGATACACCATCATGTTGGAAAATATGTTAAAATTCCTGAAAACTGGAGAAGTAAAAATTATGCATTTGAATTTGTAGAATGCATAAATTCTGTTATTCATTGGGAAATGTTAACTGATTGGCGGAGTTCATTATTCCATACTCTAATAGTTGATGAGAGCACTGATATCTCTGTAAACAAAATGTTAATCCTGTATGTTAAATTCAGAAAAGCAGAAGAGTTTTCTCATCGTACCATGTTTGCAGGAATTCTGAAATTGTCAGCGTGTGACAGTTTTGCAATTGCTTCAGCAATTAAACAGTTCTATGCTGACAACAACATAGATTTCAGGAAAATGGTTATGTTTACCTCGGACGGTGCTTCAGTTATGCTTGGAAAGCATAATGGTGTGGCTGTAATACTGCGTCAATCTATTCCACATTTGTTGGAACAGCATTGTGTGGCACACAGAGAAGACTTAGGACTGGATGATGCATGGAAGCATGTATCTTTAATAAAGGACATTGAAACCCTATTAAGAACAGTCTATGCACTTTTTAGTCAGTCATCTGTGAAGAAATCAAAGTTTGAGGAAATATGCCGAGCTGCAGATTATGAGTCTGTTTCATTCAGGCCACTGAATGAAGTAAAGTGGCTTTCTAGACATTTTGCTATATGAGCCTTAATAAAGAATTATGCCATGTTGATGGAATACTGCCAAGAACAGGTTGCAGAGGACAATGACCCAATTCACAAGTACTGTTTAGGCAAACTGAAAAAAACAGAATATCATGTTGCAATCGCTGTATTGAATGATGTTTTAGGGGAACTGGCAGAGTTGTGCTGACTACTTCAGCAAAGTACACTAACCACAATAGAGGCTTTCCAGTTCACTAAAGCCAGAATTGCAAAACTTCGATCCCAGTACCTTGGAGAAACTGTTCATTTTTCAGAAGAGGTCCAAGTTCTGATGGCATCAATTTAATTTCCTGTAGACACTAGAACGGTGATTCAGTTTGTTGAAGGAATACGTGACCATTTTGACCGCAGGTTTCCTGAAAATGAGCTAAAGGAATGGTCTGTTTTTGATAGGGATTCCTTTTCAGCTTTACAGAGTATGAATGATTTCTCATTTGGACATCAGCAGCTTGAAATACTAGCAGCAAGATATAGTGTACTGTTGAACAAGACAGTAGAAACTTTTAAGAAAGATCTGCTTAATCAGTATGTGGACTTTAAATTAACTGTTAGTGAGAAAATGAAAACAGGTGAAATGAAGAATTTCGAAGACATGGTTTCTTACACTCTGCAGCAGGAACAGCTTAGTGAACTATCGCTCCTTTTAGACACCTGTGCAACTTTCCAGGCATCTAGTGCTGATTGTGAGAGAGGATTCAGTTTAATGACTCAAATAAAAACAAAGACTAGAAATCGTTTAGAAGTCAACCATCTGGACAATCTCATGAGGATCAAGCTTTATTTAGCTTCTGGACAGACTGTTAACCTGGACAGCGTTTATTCATTTTGGAAAACCAACAGTCAGACGAACTGTACTGAAGAATTTATGAGACATAGTGTCACATAGGCATAAAATGCATTCAGATTGTTAATAAAAACAATTTAATCCCTATTTTTCATTCTAGAATTTTCAATTTCTGTCACATGAGTTTGCACAAAAATTTTATTCAGAAAAAATTTTGCACACGGGTTGAAAATTTTGCATACAAGCCACCAAACCTTAGAGGGAATATTGGTCAGTATGTGTTATTCTTTTAGATCCTCGTTCAAACAAACAGTACTGGAGCAAAAACAACAAGAGTTCTGTGGGACCCTAAAGACTAACAAATTTCTTCAGGCATAACCTTTCATTGGCTGTAACCCACTTCATCAGATGCACAAAGTGGAAACCATGATTAGTAGGTATATATCATGAAGTTGGCAGATTTCCATTTCATATGGCTAAATTCAGTGCCTTTTATGGTGATAAGTTCCAGAGGGGTAGCCGTGTTAGTCTATATAGAGCAAAACAACTAACAATACTGGGTATACTATAAACAATACGCCTGGCGGTAAGTGTTCCCGAAAGCTGACAGCACCTATGACCCTTATTCCAAACACCCTTCAAATAACACACTCAGACACCACTGTGCAATGCAATACCTGGTGAAACAAATTGACACAGCGTACCCATGTCTATCACAGGGTAATACTTGGCCCTTGCTACGTGTGTGCTACTTCCAAGACCATCATCAGATGATGCTGGCAACATCAAAAATAAGATATTCTAATAAAACCAAACAGACATTTCTGAGTGGTTGGGATAAATAAGAGAGGATTGAGACTATTTTTTTCCAGTGTAAGAAATAAACATTTTTAAACCAATTCAGCTCTAACAAAAAGACTGTTCCAATAATAAGTCCCTTTCATGCATACAACAATGCTGGCTACAAAGAACAGAACAATTAACCGTCAAAACAAAGTCCAGAATTGCTTATTCTAATTGTTACTTTTGTGAAGTGCATAAAATTCAAAGGCTGACCAAGCTGCAATTTCAGCACAGAAACAACACACTACTGAACAAACTGACTTCCAGAGTCATTCTGAGTTCTGAGAGAAGACAGCAGGCACTCTATGGGCATAAATTACTTTTCAAGAAATAGCACTTCCCAATAGTACTGTTCCATTAGAAATTAATTTTATTATTTTCTTCCTCATATTTCCCTTTTCTACTCTGGCCAAGAGCTGATCGACTATTCGCTTGCTCATTTTTTATTTTGTTTAGATGTCAATTGAAAATGGAACCAAATGTCTGTCTTTCAAGATCCTTTATTCCCTGGAACATGCACTATCCTGATCTAACAGAGAAGCATGCTTTTCTTAACAACAGACTTGGAAATTTAAATCTGCCCTTCTCTATGTCCCATACCCTCCTCTGAATAGTCAATAGTCATCTTCAACCCATCAAGCCATTCCACAATCTTTAAGAGAAATATTAATGCAATCAAACATCTTAACATCTGATTCAAACCTGCAGAAAATGGCCCTAAGACAAGAATGAAATGTACAGAAAATATTTGCACAGGAATTTAACTAATTTCATAAACTAAATTAGCAGTAACCAGGTTATATTTTCAACAGGTAAATGCCATTAAATGATGATAACATGTTGCTCTCACAGAGCACTTTGCATTTGTATATCTCAAAACATTTTACAAAGGAGATCAGTGGCATTAGTTGCATGTCATAGGCAGGGCCAGATTATCAAAAGGGCTCTAGAGGCATAAATACTGGGCCCTGGCCAAAAAGGGTGCCCCAGGTTCCAGCTCCCCAACCCCCCCCCCCACCAGCCAGGCTCAGCACCAGCAGGGCAGGAGCACTACCAGCACTTCTGCCTTGAAGCACTGGGTGATAGAGGTGAGACCTTGGAGCCAGAGGCCAGGCTCTGCACTCCACCCCACCCCCTGGGCTGGATGGCACACCCCCGGGGGCGGCCCAACTCCTGATCGCTCTGCCCAGTGCGCGGGGCTGGCTGGCTTGCAGTGAGGCCACCACTGCTGCTGCATGGTGTTCGAGGGCCCATGGTCCTGGGGGGCTGTCTTGGCGGCCCCCACGCTGCTGCATGCTAGCTGCCCCTCCCTGCAGCCTGATGAGAGTGGGGCGGTGGCAGGAGTGGCTTCCCCAACCCCCATTGATGGGGGCAATGGGGGACAGCCCAGGGTTAATCCTGCCCCAGTCATAGGTGAGAAAGCTGAAGCATACTGAACTGACATGACTTGCCTAAGATCACATAGCAAGGGCAGAGCCAGGAATGGAACTCAGCTTTCCTAAGTCCCAGCCCAGTGTGCTACACATCATTCACATTTCACATAGTGCAGCATCAGGGGTGTTATAATGTCTGGCAATTATTGCCTACTACGGTCATGCTGAATGTTTGGCATTCCTGGAATGTAGTGTTTTCTGACACATTCCCACATAGTCCAGAGTGCCTCTGAAGCTGGGGGAAGATGGGATAATATCAGGAGCAGGAAGATACAGAGCTGGTTTTATCTGTTTTACTCCAGTCACAGATTCCCATATGCAAGGGGAATCCCTAACTGTCTGCTTAAGCCAGCTTTCTGCTCCCTTTGAACTGCCAAGGCAGAGAGAATGGCACACAGCTAAGAATCCTGTCCATACGCTCAGACACAGTGGTTGACTGAAAGGGTCAGAGTGGAGAAATGTAACCCCCTCTAGAAATAGATCACTCTTCTTCTTCATTGTAACTAAACTCAACTGATGCCTATCTAGTCCATTTATTTTTGAATGTCAAATTAGATGTGCCAATATTATTCATTCCTTTGTTTTCATAGGATTTCCAGTCTCCATTCCCATTAAAACACAGATGATGATTATAACCTTTGACTGTTGTGAGATACATCCTGGAAAGACAAACAACCTTTCGACATCTTCTGGAGCTACAGACAAGTTCCAAAGAGGTAGCCACATTAGTCTAGTTCAGCAAAACAAACAAGGGGTCTTAAGGCACTTTTAGGCTATGTCTACACTAAGAAAAGTTAGTTCAAATTTGTTAATTTGAACTAATAAGTTTGAGTTTAGTTCAAGCTAAACTCAAACTTTATAAGTTTGAATTAACAATGCGGACTAAATCAAACTAATGTTAGTTCGAATTAGTCTACTTTGTTAATTCGAACTAACTGCCCTTAGTTCAAACTTATTAAGTTTCACCTAAGGGTTAATCCTTGTCTACATCGCTGTTAGTTCGAATTAACAAACGAACTAAGGGCTTAGTTCGAACTAACCAGCAGGTCTTACTAGTTCAAACTAAACTTTCATTAGTTCATAGTAAGGAATTCATGAATTCGAACTAATGAAAGTCTAGTGTAAACAGGTACTGAGTTAGTTTGAATTAAGCCTCCTTAATTCGAACTAATTTGCAAGTGTAGGCATACCCTTAAAAACTAACACATT
Organism: Podocnemis expansa; assembly: GCA_007922195.1. Taxonomy (NCBI): domain Eukaryota; kingdom Metazoa; phylum Chordata; order Testudines; family Podocnemididae; genus Podocnemis; species Podocnemis expansa. Next base: position 36,479,554 of record ML681998.1, on the reverse strand, counting down.
TATTTATCACATGAGCTTTCATGGGAGAAATTTCCACTTCTCCAAGGTGCTGACAAAGCATCTCCCATGAAAGTTCATATGATAAATAAATTTGTTAGTCTCTTCTGCTGCACCATTTTGGGGTTACTCAATTCTCCTGTGAAACAAAGGAGAAAAAGGCTTCAAAACATCCGTGGAGCCTTGCAAAAAAAAAAAAAAGAAAAAAAAATACTATCAAACTATGATAGCTCAACACATTGTAGGAGGGTTTTAGAGGTATGTAATTGAGAAAACCAATACCTCATGACATCGTGGAGCACTGTGTATGCCAGACTGCTATAGTTGTGCCTGGTATTTCAATTTATGGTTTGCACAGCCCACTTGAAGTTCATTTAATTCAAATCTGCCCCATCATAGCAAATGGGTTTGACAGCTCCAGTTTAGGCAACCCTCGAATGAGTACAATTCTGCTGTCAATACAGCACAGGAAAAATTGACTGACTAAGTGGTGGTAGGAATAGGGGTCCTCACATGTTACTTTCCCCTTGAAAAACAGATCTGCATAAACCTGACATGAGAAAACACAAAGACCAAAATTTTCAGTAGTGACTTGATTTTGTGTAACTCGGTTTTTGGATGCTTGGCATGAGACACCTTCAAGAAGCAGGAGCTCAGCATTTTTTGAAAACCAGGCGTCTTAAATGGGTCATAAGTTAAGCACCCAAAATCACTAGCCATTTTTGAAGATTTCAAAACAAAACCAAAGGAAAGTCATTAGTTCAGAATTATTTGGATCTGTTGCCCCCCCCCCCCAGCCCCGTCCCTTTGTGCACTGTTAAATCTTCTGTAAAGCTGCAGAATAGTTGTTACCGATATACAACTGGTCTTCAGTGGTACCAGAGTTCGACCAGTGGTTCTCAACCTATTTAACATTTTGGGCCGCATATGCAGTTCTGTACGTGTTCTGTGGGCCGCAATCACACAGCATGTATACTACCTGTATGGCCCTGAGGACAGCACATGAGCTGCAGCTGTGAGCTGACTGAACTACAATTGACCGACAGCCCACAAGTTGAGAGCCCAACTAGAGAATTATTTTCTTCCTCTCTGTAACTCCATTCAGTTTATCTTTCAAGACAGGAAAGTGATTTTAGTAGCCAAAACAGGAAAAGCTGCTACTCTGTGTAAAGAAAATGGATTTCTACTACTTTCAGGTCCACATATGCATACTTAGGCCTGTCTATAAGCTTCAAAGATGATAATAAACAAGATAAAGTACTCAAAACAACTACTTACTGTAATTTTCCACTAGGTCAAGAGCAACATTAGTAGCAATATCCATCCCCGTGTTTATATATGACTGGCAGTTTTTCAGAGACGATAGAGAAGAATCCACAGAGTTGAAAGAAATTATTGAACCCCCAGGCATGTTGAATAATCACCTTGGAAAGAACCAAAAAGGGGTTTTAGAGATAAAGCGTTTGGGAAAAAAATAACAGAAGTACACATATCCAACTGAGAGTTCCAGCAGCTATGGTCACAGAAATGTAAGACTGGAAGGGACCTCGAGAGGTTATCCAGTCCGGTCCCCTGGCATTCAAGGCAGAACTAAGCATCATTTCTAGACTATCCCTGGCAGGTATTTGTCTAATCTGATTTTAAAAATCTCTAATGCTGAAGATTCCACAACCTCCTAAGCAATTTATTCCAGTGCTTAATCACGACCGTTACAAAGTTTTTTCCTAACAGCCAACCTAAACCATCTTTGCTGCAAGTTAAGCCCATTGCTTCTTGTCCTGTCCTCAATGGTTAATGAAAATGATTTTACATACTTAAAAACTTTATATCCCCCCACCTCAGTCTTCACTTCTCCACACTAAACAAACCCAATTTTTTTTATCTACCTGCATAAGTCTTGTTTTCTAGACTTTTAAAGATTTTTGCCGGTTTACTCTAAACTTCTCCAATCTGTCCATATCTTTTCTGAAATGTGACACCCAGAACTGGACACAGTACTCAGCCTAATCAATACAGAGTAGTTAGAGCAGAATTACTTCTCGTGTCTTGCTTAACTAATACATCCCAAAATTATTTATGCTTTTTTTTTTTTTGCAACAGTGTTACACTGTTGACTCATATTCACCCTGTAACGAATGCTACTCCTAGATCCCTTTCCACAGCACTCCTTCGTCAGAGTGGGATTTTCTCCCATGAAAGCTCGTGCAATAAATATATTTATTAGTCTTCAAGTGCCACAGGACTCCTTGTCTGTTTTACTGAACTAGACTAACACTGCTGCCCCTTTGGATCTTGGCAACTCCCTAGGCCAGTGGTTCCCACCCTTTTCGCTGCTGTGGCACACCTGATACCTTTAATTATTTTGAGGCACACAACCATATAGTCTTCAAGTAAATTTATGAATATTCATGAGCCACTCCAGAACTCTTTGAGTAGTTTTTCCAAAAATCCCATGGCACACCTGTTCAGGCCTGAGGGCACAGCTGTGTGCACAGAGCACTGGTTGGGAAACACTGCTCTAGGTGACTGTTGGGGAGACGGGGTGAGCAGTTACCTAATGTGGCTGGGGTTTGGCGTTGCAGTGTGCTCACCTTGTCCGAGGGAGGGTGCTGGTGTGTGCAGACAGGGATGTTACCCACAGAAGAGTCTCAGTGTGGACAGCCTCAGACACGATACATGTCTCCAGATCCAAAGAGGCAGCCCTGTTAGTCTAGCGCAGTAAAACAAACAAGGGGTCCTGTGGCACTTAAAGACTAACAGATTTATTTATCACGCGTTTTCATGGGAGAAAATCCCACTTCGTCAGACGCATTGAAGATGAGGGAACTTAACTATTTTCAAAGTGTCTGACGAAGTGGGATTTTCTCCCACAAAAGCTCATGCGATACATAAATCTGTTAGTCTTTAAGTGCCATGGGCAGTGGTGTTGTGGGGGGGCTCAACCCCCCTAAAACTCAGGGCCAGCCCCTGAGCAGCATGCCCCAAAACTGCGCAGGGGTGCACCGTCATGCCCCAGCGCAGGTAACATGCTGGCAGCCGCAGCTTGTACCCGGCCGGAAGACAGATTCTTTCAGCTGGTAGGGATGTGCCCCAGACTGGGCTGGGAGTTTTTAAAACTTCCGCCCTGAGCACGCCAGCCTGGCAGGGAAAGGGCATGGGGGAAGGGGTCGGCCCAGGGCAGCTGGGGACAGTGGCAGGACCAGGGGGGTTAGGAAAGGGCTCTGGGGCTGCTGAGGGGGATTAGAGAAGGGCTTGGAGAACCAGCGGGGGGTGGGAAGGGAACAGATTGGACACCCCCCCCCCAATTTCTATGTGTGGCCACACCCCTGGCCACAGGACTCCTTGCTTCTTTTGCTGAACTAGACTAACATAGTTGCCCCTTTGGAACGTTATTTAGAGGGGTTCCCCCCCCAATTTCATAGGTGGCAAGCCTATAAAATTTGAGGCAAAACATGCCAAGCAACATGCTCTGCCTTCACAGCTTGGGGCAAACCCCAGCCTCTCCCACAGGCACCTCGCCACCCCCACACTGACCCATGCCAGTAAAGGTGTTTGCAATGGAGAAACATACAAACAAGGAGCCCCCGGCACTCAAAGACTAGCAAAAAAACCAAGGAGTCGTGTGGCACTTAAAGACTAACAGATTTATTTTTCGCATGAGCTTTCATGGGAGAAAATCCCGCTCTGTCAGGTGCTTTGAAGATGGGTGAATTTATAGAATGGAATGAAAATAAATGCAAGAGGGTGTAAAACATAGGATCAGGTCATACAGTAGCAGCAAATCTGAGCAGCTGTTAGGTTCAAACCCTGGGAAGCCTGAAGTCAAATTACCTTTTGTAATGGGAAAAGAACCCATAGTCTCAATTCAACCCTGCTTTCACAGAATTTAATTTGCATATCAATTCGATTTCAGCTGTTTCTCTTTGAAGTCTTGAAGTCCCAGTCACATTACAAAAGGTAATTTGACTTCAGGCTTCCCAGGGTTTGACCCTAACAACTGCTCTGATTTGCTGCTACTGTATGATCTGATCCTACGTTTTACACCCCCTTGCATTTATTTTCATTCCAATCTGTAAATTCATCCATCTTCAAAGCACCTGACAAAGTGGGATTTTCTCCCACGAAAGCTCATGAGAAAAATCAATCTGTTAGTCTTTAAGTACCACATGACTCCTTCTTTTTTGCTGGACTCGACTAACACAGCTATCCCTTTGGAAATTTAAAGACTAAC